>VDFB02271358.1:971323866-971830188 GCA_007258455.2 Sequoia sempervirens
GAACCTTTGAGTAAAATACCTCCTCACATTGGCTTGGAAGAACATAGGGCTCATTTCCAGCTCGCTCAATCAACCTTGTATTAACCATGGTAAATCCATTATCATGTTCAATAACAATTCTCTCAGGATCATTTTCATTCAATCGTAGCATGTACCATAGGATGACTAACAGAATTAATCTAAAGGACTTAAAGTCACACTCAAGTATATCATCCAAAATTCCATAGTATCAATTTTCTGAGACTTCTGGATGTATGTCACTTCTAGATGAAACATTAGTCCCCTGAAAGACTGCAGTTATACCAAAATCACAAATTTTCTTCATGTCATCCAACATTTTGATTTGAAATTTATGACCATTGCACCAGATAGCCTTGTGGTGTTTCACCTGCAATATGTCAAACATGTAAAAATTATTGCAATAACGTCATTTGATAAACATATTTATTCTTGACCGAATGTATGCAAAGAAAACAATCTCAACATATATATACATCAATATACTCAAAATATGAAAATAATTAAATAATATGGGTGATTAATATATTTATACATACCCGTTTATCTCTTAAACCATATGCTAAATCAATTTCCCTTTGTGTAACATTGGAATCTCCATTATGATGAGCTTCTTTAACCAATGAAGCCACACCTTCCCATGTTAATGCGCGACCAAATTGTTGACATTGTTCAATCCATACCATCATTCAATCAAGATTTTTGGCAACGTACAAATGTAGTGCATCCCACTCTCGACCAACTGTACCAAAAAAATTGAAATTCACAAACGACGTATAATTATTTAAATACCACAGTATACGACCTTAATTTATAATTGATATATATTAAAGATTAGAAATTAAATAAGTACAATGTACATAAAAATCATATGTAAAATGTATTCCAATTAATCTTCATGACCATCTTATAATTACCTCTCACTTTCCTCAATCTACCTTTCCCCAATAGGTACTCCCCTTCGAATTTGTTAATGGATTTGGAATCCCAAATGCGATCTACATGGATCTTTGCTGCAAACTTAGGAAGATATTTACTAATGTACACCATGGTCTGGTATACCATATATCCCTCCACCATAGAACCCTCAGGATGTGCTCTTTGTCTAACCAAAGCCTTCAAAAATTTCAAGTGCTTCTCAACCATCCACATTGACCTTGTGTGTACAGGTCCACACAATTCAATCTCCTCAACTTGGTGTATGAGGTAGTGTTCTTGTGCATTGAAAAATGTTGAAGGTGGACACTTTTGCATTTCACACATTAGATGAGAATTTTTTTTCTTCCAATAATTTATATCTTCTTTATGGATTTCTTTAGATGATAGTCATCTACAAGTGATTCAATGCGCAAATATATTAACGAGATTTAACAAAAATATACGGTATATTACATAACAAGTAAAACAAATGGCAATTATAAGATGTATACAGCAAATTGAACAAACTCGCTACTTACCTCATGTATTTTCCAAGATCATATATAACTTGCTTGACATTGTTGTCAAAGTTGTCTGGGAGAGATAGAGGTAGAACGTACTGCAACAATTATAAAATGATCTTTTCATTATTTTTCCAAAAGTAGTAAACACAATACACTGAAAAGTACATGCATTATACAAGTTTATATATTATATAAGTGTATATAATATACCAAAATAATTACCTTAGTGAAGGTATGCCAATCATGCGTTTTCATCCCTGACCCAAATTCACCTTTCTTTGTTATTATATTGTTTATGTTCGCAGCAAATCCTGTGGGAAATTGAATTTTTTGTATGACTTCTTCTATAGCATTGCTCTGCTGCTCTATTAATAACCAAGGAAGGTAACTTATATTAATTTGGTCTCCATCGCTATTTAATTGAATGACATTTTTTATTACATGATTGGCTTCCTGAATGTCACTACAAATTTTGACAATTTTTTCTTTGTCATGCCTTCCATCCAATATTTTTCATAACGTTTCTGTTATATTCTTTCCGATATGCATTGTATCAAACAAATACACAATTTGTAGTTTTATGTAGTGAGGAGAACCTACTAGAATTATGCAGGATAACTTTTTAGTCCTTGTGGCTTGACCATTAATGCCTTGACGACCTTCATGAAGCATATAAGTTAAACAAATTAACAATGACAATCATTGTCAATTACAACATGAGTAAACACAACACAATATAAAAATATAAATTCAAAACATATCATATATGATAGATAAACAATTTGATCTGATGTATAACCTTGACAATTAATTTTATTATATTCCAACTTCTATATGTGAGGTGACATTCTTCATGGTTTTGATGTAGTCTCCTCTTTCCCATTGAAAAGATGTTTTTCAGTAGTTCGATACTTATGATTTCTATGGAGAAAGTGTCTATACTCATCAAACACCTACTTTCCTAAACTTGTTGAACGACGAGATTTCATCTTTGGACCACAAATTAGACATGCAATTTTTTCCTTTGTTTGAAGACCTGCAAGATGATATATAATTGGATTAAATATTTAAATTTTTTTAATTATATATAATGAATAGATTATTTTAAAAACATGCATGGTATCTACTTCATCAAATTAAATATTGTTAAAGTGCAATCGAATGTTCTAACATACCACAAAAATGTGTTAGCCCTGGGGCATCATGAATTGTCCATACAAGCATTGCATAGAATTGGAATTGTCTTTGTCCTATTGGTCTGGAGACGTCATACATAGTGACTCTATTCCATAACTTTAGTAACTCGTCAATAAGAGGCTCGATATATACATTCATATCTTTAACTTGGTACTTACCTAGTTGAATGAACATAAACATTACATAACTATTATAACCATTTTACTGCAATATATATAAATTAATGTACATGACTATTGAATGAAAAAAATATAAGTCATTATGCAACTAATAAGAAAAATGAGATGCAACTATGTTAAAGAAAATTGATGTAAACAAATACCTGGAACAATCATTGACAACATTATGTGCTCCCTCTTTATGACATCCATGGAGGAATGTTATTGTTGATAACAAAAACAGGCCACACTGAGTAAATAGATCTCAGCTCTCCAAATGGATTGACACCGTCCACTCCCAATAAAAGCCTGAGATTACGAGGTTCTTCTTTAAAGTGTGGCTTTTTTTCCTCCATGTCCCTAAAGGCAGAACCATCCGCAGGCATTTGAAGAATGTCATCTCCACTTTTATTCCATGAATAGTAATCCATAAATTGTGCTAAGCTTTTGCACCTAAATAATCGTTGCATACGTGGAATAATGGGAATATAACGAAGAACCTTGCGAGACACCTTTTTTGTTAGTTGATTTGTTCGATATCTACTGATATGACATTCTGGGCATTCTGTTGCAAATTCATGTTGTTTATGATATATAATATGATCATTGGGACATGCATCTATTGCTTGATACTCCATTCCGATATCTTTCGTAATGGCAAATAAATCTCAGTATGAGCGAGGTAAAATATTTGATGGTGGTAACAAAAATTCACCAACCAATCTACAACAAAAAATAATTTGTTCATATAAAGAATATTAATGGTACATATTTCATCCTTTATTTACTAGTGATGAACTAACAACAATTAAAATAGATGAAAAAAGATGACATATATGACATACCTTAACATTGAGATTGTTATGTTTGATAAACCATTCATAACCTTCAAGTTCAACAGCAACAATACAACAGAGAGAAGAGTTGTTTTAGAGCCTTCATAAAGGGGCTCATATGCCTTCTCAAGTACAGGTAAATCATAAACATCATCAAAGTTATCTTGATCATCATGATCAGCTCTACCACTAAATGTGTCATGGATCAATGTATTTGTACCATCATCTTCAACTATTTTTTATGGCGCATGATAATCTTTTTCCATAGGATCATTAACTTCATCTTCGATATTCACAGCTCCATGTTAGTCCGCTTGCAAAACCACATTCTCCGGGCCATGATAATCCATATCATCTGCCCTAGGGCACCCCACCTTTATAATAATGATAGACACAAATAAACCATGATCATGATCAAGTGATTATATATATATATATATAATGTTAAAACGATATAAATATTTACAAATTCAATCAATATAAACACATATAATGAACAACTTACCAATGGACAATAATCATGCCCCTTCAACGTGACCATGCTACCTACAATGTTTCTCGGTATTTGTGATTAAAATTAGTCTGTCTTTAAACCCTTGCAATTATTGCAAGGACAATAACATTCCATCACCCTTTCTTTTCAATCTAGCCCACAATCTATCAAGTGTCTCTTCATTTTGTTCTAGACTAATATTATCTGACATGATTTTTCTTTACCAAGCTTGACTATTTAAATCTTCAAAAAATATCAAACTCACACTCCAATAATTTTTATTCATAGACAGGTAACATAATCTAATAATTCTGATATTTTACACTAAAAAAATTTGGCATGCAACCACCCCTGCAAAAGAGAAGATAGTTTGAAATTAATGACCCCAAAAAACATTTTAAAATGCTAATTCCAAAAATTATTAAATTCTAATTTCACTATGATTTCCAACCGTTAAGACTCCTAAAATCAGAATATTGAACTTGATCACAAACTTCCTACAACAATGGAAGTAGTGAGCTAGTAAGAGCAAGTGACCCCCATTCCTAAGGAGCAACAAGTCAGAATCATCATTGCTAATGTCAATACGGATTTATCCTTTTAGTTAAAGATGCAATGTGTCACTTCTTATGACGAGCTTATCCCTAGGGCCCTCAACATTAAGAGAGCCCTAATAAAAAATAATAGAAGCATTGGTAAGAGCATAATTAGGGTACAAACCCTAGGCCTCTGTAGAAACATAAACAATAACTATAGTAGATTAGTGAGGTTGCAATACCAGAAAGATTTAGACATTGTAGGTAATAACAAAATTTTGCAATCTAAAGATTGTAGCCAATAACAAGCACACTATGTAGCTTAGTGACATTTGTAAATGCAATCTACAATAAGAAGAATGACAGTCACTTGAGATGTGACAGTCAAAAAGAGGCTGAGCAGTGACAAGATAATAAAGCTCAAACCTTGCATAGTAAAGTGGAGATTTTAATAGTGAGTTTCCTTACCCCCTTGCTGACCTTAAGGGTTTTTCAAATGCTTTTGGTAGTGTTAGACAAGACAAATGCAATCAGGGAATGACTGTCCAAATGAAGTAACAGTGGTAATCATAGGTTCAATGTTTCTTCTTAGCCATTAATGTATAATGGAGGTAGTGGATTGCATGTTTGAGCAGTGTTTTGAGACTCATCAAAGATGGGAGAATAGTGAATAATACCTTGTGGACTGTGAAGTAGTGTCAATAAAGTTGAAGGATCTTAAGAACTACAATACCATGAAACAATGAGTCCCCTGTAGTAAGTAAGCAGTCTATAGGGCATAGTTTGATTTTATAGAAGGATGCTCATGAAAGGAATCTTCAAGTGATAGTGAGTGAGTTGTTTGAGATTGCAGTTGAGGTGCAATACCCAGTCTTAAAGGAAGTTAGCAAAGCAGTAAATGTGCAAGAAAATTGAATCGTACACAACAAACAATTCACAATGTTATCTTCCATAATGCATTGAGTTTGAAGACAAAAATCTCATTATATCTTCATGATGAAAGTGGTGACCTTAATAGTCAATCACTGGCAACCATGATTTTAAAACATGCTATTGTGCTTATGGAGGCAACATTTTAAGCAAGAAAGTGAGTGGTGGTTTGGAATAATGGAAGGTATGAAGGACTTCCTTTATATGCATATTATGTAGTCTAGCTTAAGATAGCGTTCTTAGAAGAGATTGAAGGTGGATTATGGAACTCAAGGGTTACCATGAAAAGGATTAAAGCAAAGACTGAGATCTATTTAAAAGCCACGGTCATGAAAATATTAAAGATGTCACATGCAAAACCCTAGTAGCTGGAGTAATGAATACAGTGCCAAAGAGGATAGTGTGCTAGGGAAGATTTAGTAGATCTCCACATTATCTAATTACAGGGAAATACATCATTTATTTATTTTTTTAATTAAAATAAATCATTCTAAACCCTATATAGGATACATTGATACTTCAAAAACCTCTGAAGGAATTTGAGATTATGCAAATATATGTCAAGTAACATTCATAAGGTTTAGAAAATCTTGATCACTCTCTAGAATAGCCCATTAAACATGGGTTGTGCTTGAATGCACTACATAATTGATATAACACAACCACTCTGCATATCAACTAGAGTTATAGGCTCTTTATTGCAGCAAGAGGTAATCACTCTTCGATCATGCTATAATTACATCCTAACCTGTTAAACTTGAGACAACCTGAATGCACCCAATGATGATTGACACCTACATTATACAACCTAAATTAACTACATTATATGAGTGCCTCCATTTCTATCACAACATAGCCACATTAAACTTGGGTCACACATAAATGCATCATGTATTTGTTATAGCACAACTGTGCCACATGACCAATAGAGTTATGGATCACATAATTATAGTCATAAGAATTTTTTCCTTGGTTGTGATCTTATGGTGATTCCACACAATCAAATCTGGACATGAAATTCTCAAAACCTTAAACCTCTAAAAATGAAATCTGATGAGATGCTGCTTTAAAATATGATTTTCAAACCTGGAAATACAAATCTAACTTCACAATTGAATTCTACAAAAAGGAAATGATTACCCTCAACCTGGTGATATGTTCTTGAATTTTTTCTAATTTTTCCTAAGAAAATCGTCCTTAGTTCTCCACAAACTGTCTCAAGTAGAGAAAAACATTGTCGCAATAAATCAGGCACGAACTCACTTTTCTTTATGTCGGCTACAATTTGATTTTTTTCTATTTTTCATGTTTGTCGAAAATTCGACAAAAATGATAGCCGATATTTCGACGAACCTACGGTTCGTCAAAATTTCGATGAACGTCGGGGATAAACTTTCAAAATATTGAAAATTACACATCAAATTTTACAAGCACCCAACGCACATCAAATTTTACATATTTCGTCGGACAGTTTCGTCGGATTTTGCAGTTGCTGTGCAGTTTTTGCACACATGCCCCACTTGGAGTAGGGACCCTCTTTTTGGTGTCTTTGACCTTTGGTTTTATTGGACTTGTCATTTTAGGGTCCTGACATGTTGATCTTGCTGGCTTTGACCTTGCCTTGAGGTTTGAATTGATTGAAATTTGGTTTTAAGCCAGGTCCGGGTTTTCAACTGGATCCGGGATTTTCCAGCTCTGGCGGATTTTTCCGGACCCTGGTTCCTTGTCCGTTTCTGGCAGGATTCTCCGATCCCGGGTTTCTGCCTGACTTCGGGATTTTCCAGTCTTGGCCGATTTTCCCGATCTGCTCTAAAATCCCGATCTTCCTCATTTCCTCGGTTTCTGCATTTCCGCGAAATCTATTTTTCCGTGCATCCTGGGATTTTCCGAAATTCCATTCTGGGCTCGAGTTCCCGGACTTGTCAGAAATGTCTTATCGCGCATTAATGGTCGACGTACCTTTGTTCAGACGGGTATAAGGGCGAATTTAGGGCATTTTCAGTGCCATTCTAACTTCATTGCTCCCTTGCTGATTGCTCTAGCGATTAAGTTTTCCATTTGAGCTTTGAGAATCGATCTTGATTCGTTTCTGTGAGGATTGCTTGAGTGCCGGTGTCAGTGGTTTTCATCGCTTGGACGTGTTTGCTGCGTGGTCAACTTTTCGGGCTCGAATTTCTTCCGCATCGATCCATGGTATGTTATCATTTCCCTTCCATTTGCTTGCATGGTGATTGAGGGTTTCTGCATTGGATATTGTTAGTTTTGGGTCGGCCCTTGATTGATTTTGATTTCATATTTGTAGAGTCGAGGTTTGACCTGTCTTTTGTTATAGAACCCTGTTTCACGTGCCCTATGAGCTCTATTTATCCATGAGACGGCGTGTGCATCCATTAGACGGGGTCCTGGGTTAGATTGCTTGCTTTTTAGTGCGAAATTCGCTATTGTGCGAAGTTAGGGTTGTCCTCGGTGTTCGGCCCAGAACGAAGGTTTCATTTTGCTTGAGCGATTTTGTCCCTATATCACGTTGACTTCCCCGTCTTGTGAAGATTCGAGTGCTTTAGGTAAATCTTTAGCTGATACTTTAAACCTTAAAGCTTGCTCTGGTTTTAATGGCGGAGGTCGGGTTATTCAGATTAGGGCATCATTATTTTGATATAGGGATTCATCCTTTGAGAGTTTTGAGGGTCGGAAATCCTTTGCGTCCTGAGTTTTGTTGATTTTTGTCAGTTTCGAAACCATTAGAACTCAGGAAGGGAAGATCCCGTGGTCGTTTGAATTTTGGGTCGCGTTTCGCCATTTTTCGGGTTTCCGAGGTCGTCGCGGAATTCCGCTGCTTCCAGATTTTCCCAGTTTGGGCTTATTCTGCGGACTAGGGTTATTGCCGGAACATTCTAAGCTGTCCGCGAAAATCCGTTCCATCCGGATTTTTCTGGATTTCCTGTCTGGTGGTGTCCTTTTTAATGTTTCGATGATAGGATTAATGGAACGATTATTTAATGTTTATTTCTTGTTGCCAATGAGTGAATTCCATGATTATCTTCTGATTTTTCATCTACACTAACGATTTATCTGACTAATAATGCTTTGGCAGCAGGAATCCGTCTAGGTCGGATTTCTCCGAAATTCTGCCCCGACGGTATTTTCCCGATTTGCATGGTTTTCCCGGACTATCCTATTTCTCCGGATCTCAAAGGATTAGCAGTTGGCAGTGGATTTTGATGGATTTATATGATTCGTGCTAACTTTTTGGATTGAAATATGAACAACAATTGAATACTAATGATGATTTTTCGATGTGCAGGCCGAATCAAGCAAGGCAGCTGCTGGAAAGTCTAAGGGTGGTGCAGCGGCGTCATCCATTTCTAAGACTGAACGATTGAGACTAGACATGAAAAACTAGCTCCCCGAAAGCAAAGTGTCTTCTATGTGGGCTGACGTATCTGACACTAATGTTGGTGCCTGGCGATATGAGGAGTTCAAGCAGAGAACGGCAGAGAGGGACTTGTCAGCCCTAAGGCAAGGGATGATGAACTCCAGATTGGTGCATGTGGCAAGTTTCCCTCCGGCGGTCCAGTGTTACGAGTTAATCTTGGAATGTGCTAGACAATATGATTTTGATACACAGCGGGTGGTTAGCACCGAGGGAAGGGTCTTGGCCAACTTCAGTCCGACCTCTATTGCACAAGCTTTCAGCATGCCGGATCTTCCTTCAGTGTGTGCCTTGAATATTGACACTGCCAGGACCTATTATGAGAATGAGCCGGTCAAGGCTCAACAGATGATTAATTTGTGGCTAGAGAAGCCAAAATCCCATCATTCGAAGTTGCCCAAGCAGCTGCACAGGGTTAAGTTTAGGTCAGATGTATATGATGCCATCACACTTCTGAGCAGAGTGACCGGATTGAAAAGTGCAGGTGTATTGGAGAGTTGGATGGTCCATGTGATCACCAAAATTGGGCAAGGGACTAACTATCACTGGGCAGGACTCATCAGTGCTGAGATTGATAGACAATTGAGGAATGTCCTGGAGACAAAGAAATTCACTATGTCCTCATCTATAATGTATGTGTTGGCCATCTCCTACCCATACAAAGGTCTGAATCTGAGGGGAACAATTGGACAGGATATAATCTATGAGGTTTATCCGGAGTTGCATCTGGGGCACAAAGATTACAGAAGGGCCAATGATGCATTCACGATGCACATCACCCGGACACTCCAGAATGCTGAGCACCTTAGATTGTCCGATGGAGCCAAAGGGCTAATAAAGAACTATGGAGCCTGGTTCATCCAGTTCCCTACCTTCACCTACCTCATGATTGATGGATGCCCGGTTGCCCCTTACAGGTTACCCCGATATCCTACTGACCACATTGTGCTATTGGAAGTTGTGAGACAAATCTGTGAATTTGATGCTGTGGTGAAGAGGGAGAAGCACAAGACAGGCTTCGGAGGAGACTTCCCTCTCAGGATTGGTGTGGCGGAGATGTGCCCCTCTATTCAATCAGCCCATACTACAGGGGAAGAACTGGCAGCATATGGTTTCTCCTTCCATTCTAAAAGGATGAATTTTGATATAACAGGAGAAGCGCAGAAAAAAGCCACCAGGGATTACAGGCACAAAGACGACTTGGAAGATTATTGGGTCAATATCAAGGACGACCTTGATGCGAGAAAGAAGAGATACTCCAGGCTCCCTGTGGAGGCAATTAGGCAATACAACGTCAAGTTAATCCCGAATATATTGGATGATGACGGAAATCTGGTGCAGGACCACGCCTATGAGGCAGTGAAAAACAAGTCAGCCGGGGATATTAACTGGAATGAGGATGAGATTACAGAATTGGAGGACCTAATGGCTCCTGTAATGAAATTCACTCTTTCTTGGGTAAAACATAAAATTTGGGAATTGGAGAATGCAAAGGTAGCTTGTACCTTCGAATTGATGGGGAATCTCAACCCCATGTCGACTTCTGAGGAATCCGGGGAAGACGACCCCAAAGGGAAAACAGTGAAGACCTCACCGTTCAAGATCAAGGTTAGAGGTCCCAAGGGAGCTGAACCTGAAACAAAGAGGAAACCGAAAGGGAAGCAAAGGTGGAAGACCTTGACAATTAGCAAGTCCTCTGATGAGGAGGAGATGGAGAAAGTAGAAGAGGAGGATGCTCCTCCACCACCTAAGAAGACAAGAGCCACAAGGACTGCAAAGAAGAAAGATCGGGCTGCTTCGAGTGATGAGCCTCCAATTGTCGATGTGGAAAGTTCCGGAGGAGAGAAAATAAAAGTTTATACGAGGAAATCAAGAACTCCCTCTCCCAAGGATGCTGCACAACAGAAGGACTCTTCCCCAAAGCTACCAGTTGAGGAGTCATCCAGGTCTGTTTCCCCTCCACCGAGCATACCTGAACCGGGAAATCCTGGTGAACATGAAACTAGCGGGGAAGCAGAACCGTTTAAGGAGGGGACACTTTTCAGTGAAGCTGCAGAACTTGAAGTTGAGACAGAGGAAAGACATACTTCTCCGTTGGTGCAGTATGAGGATTCCCCGGGAAGTGACAGAGGCCGCGGATCACCTGAGCCAGAGGAAAATATCCCTGCTAGGACTCCATCACCGGTACTTCCAGAGTTAGGATTTGAAGAGGCCGACCAAGGTAGGCAGCTTCCGGAGAAAGAAGATGATAAAGCAACTGCAGAAGAAGAAAAGGTGACAGAAGAGCCGAAAGATGCCGGGACAGAAGAAATTCGGACTGACCCTGTAGCCCCGGACTGGCTGGAGAAGGAACTTGCAAGGAAGAAGCAAGTGATTGTTGAAGATACTCCCTTGGACTGGGATGAGATGTTGTCAAAAATTGGCAAAGGAAAGAAAAAGAAAGCTTCCAAGGTGATCTCAAGGGTGGAAAGGGATGAAACGCACAACAGGGTAGTCCACATCGCCACTCCTGCTGCAGATAAAATGAGATAGGATATTACAAGCCAAGATTATGATGTGCAAACGATTAACCTTGGGCCTGCATCCATGGAGCAGGATATTGAGGAGTTTGAGGGGTCCAGTGCGGTGATTGTTGACAGATTGAAGAGGGAGACTCAGACTAAACGTGAACTGAAGAGGGAAAATGAAAGGTTAAGGAAATGTTTGGAGGAGGTCATGAAACCTTTGCAGTCTCTCCACCCTTCTTCTTTTGCCACTCCTGGTTTTCTGCCTAAGGAAACAATCTTCGGGATCAAAAAGATGAAGGCCTCAGCTGAAGCTGCCATAGATTGGCTGGTGGATGTCCAAACAAAAGGGGATGATACTATTAGGGACATTCTATCTGTTGGGAAGGATGTAGTTCGGGCGAAGGAGCTGTTAGAGCATATCCTGTCTCAGGATAAGGAAGACATGGATCTTTTGCTAAGGAAATCGAGGGTCATCATAGGACATGGCAAAGAACAACTGGCTAAGGATGGTATCCTTCCCTCCTCCAAATTGGATGAACCTTGGGAGTGGTTTGAAGCTCTGTAGATTAGGCAGAAGGCTCTGAAGAAGATACGGAAACAAAGGAAATCAATTGACAGTGAGCTTACTGCAGTATATGACGGATGCATCGCCTTCTTTGAGATAGTGGCAGGTAGGAAGAAGATAGCTCCTAAATATCTGAGCTTGGAACAACTGAAGGAATGGTGGCATGAAGTTTATGCCCCAGATGCAGAAGGAGTTGTCACCGGCCACCAGCTTGATGATGCAGCCACCTACATGGCAGTGATGGACAAGTATCTGTCCAGCAAGGAAGATTGGAGTAAAATTGTTGAGCGGTCCATGGAAGAAATCAACTCAATTAAATGTCGACTCAGGGTCTTGCCGTTGCCACCTGTTGCTGAGTTGGATGGAGTATTCTTGAAGGTCCAAGGGTCGTCAGTTCAGAAGAAAGATAAAGGGAGTAGCAGTTAATGCTCATTTTGAGATTTGTGCTTCCCTATTATCATAGGGCATGCATTGGACCGGACTTCCTTGGGGACTGTGTCAAAGCCGACCTGGATGATGGCATTTAATGTGTGCCTTAGTTTGTTTTTCCTTGGCCGACCTGTTTTGGCGGTTTTTATTATTTTGTAAAAATGTTTGGCTAGGCCGACATGTCTTGGGGGGATTTGCTATTAATAGGAATTTTTGCCTCTTTGTAAAGTTAGACATTAGCAAGAAGACATTAGAAACTAAAGAGCAAGAGTTAGAGTATTTTGATTTTCTTGAAGCAAATATTGTATCAGAACAATCGAATTGTTGCAGCATTTTGGTGATTAATACAATTGAAGACATTGTGGTTTTCCTGGTGCAATCTCTTGTGTTACTCCATCTTGCATGGTTCCTTTGTTCTATCTTTTAAATTGCTTGAAGATTTAGGGTTTAGTATCCAGAAATAAATTAGTTTTGGTTTGATAAATGATGTTTATGATTTCATATTTGGAATGTTTGTAGCTATCTCTGGTCTATACTCCCAGTAACTATCTGATTGTAGTAGGCTGGTAAAGTCAACCTGGACCGTATATTCAATGTGCTTAAGTTCAATTGTAGATGAATGTCTATGATTTGAAAATCTGTATTCCTCAGAAGATTGCACCGTTCTTGTAAGATTGCATTGTGGGTCGAACAAGAACTGGTTATTTGAGATAGGTCCATTTCAGATATATGTCATTTACATTGCTTGTCCTAGCAGTAGTTTAGATTTTATCACTTCCTCGCATCCCTATCTTTTGTTGTTTCTTTATTATTCGGTTAGACTTAGGATTTAAGATCATCATATTGTCAGATCTGATAAGTTGAAAGATACAGTTTGCTTGTAGTAAGGTCCCTTTGTGATTACCAGCATTTTCACATAATTATCTGAGTTGTTTTATGCATTGTTATGACCTAACACCCAAGAGACCTTGGGGTGATTTTCAGTGATTTATTATTGAAAATAACCTTTCAAGAGAGATAGAATGTTGCATTCTGTCTGAGTTGTTGTTGTGCAGAAAACATCATCAACAGATTGGCGCTAGAAGGAGGGCCTGAATGAGCAGACTGGATCGCTTTTTGAACGCCATTTCTCCAGAAAGGTTTAGGAGAAATACCAGATCTACCACAGGAGAGGAAGATTTAGAGGAGCTATAGTTCCCCACTAGGTCAAGAAGGACTCGAGAAAGGGGAGAATCATCATCACCCATCCCTTCACCAACATCATCCATATCTTCACATCCAGAGGCTGAAGCCATACCCATCCCTGAAGCAGTTCCCATTCAGCAACCTCAGCCTGTTGTTAACCAACCACAACCACCTCCCCCACTTCTACCAATGGCTTTCCTTGCTAATAATCCATCACCCCTATTCTTCCAAGCCTACAATGTAATGCCCAAAAACCCTGAGCACTTTTGTTCAAAATTCCATGCCAATGACCCAAATAGGACTGCAGAAGAACATGTGAGGATTTTCCAAACTTGTCTCAAGGATAGAGGAATTGTCCATGAGGATGTCGCATGCAGGTTGTTTCCTTACTCACTAGGAGAAGAAGCCTTTTACTGGTACAACCATCTCCCTGCTAGTTCAATTCTTAATTGGAATGATCTGGAAACTGCCTTTTTACAGAAGTTTTGAATACCCATTAGTGCCAACGAGTTATACCTGCAATTCATCAAAGTCAAGAGAGAGGTCAACGAGCCAATATCTAGTTTCAATAATAGGTTTCACCGTGCATACACCAGATTGCAAGACCCATATGTTTTAGATGATGATACTGCCCTAGGAGTCTATTATGAAGCTCTGGATAGCTTAACAGCAACCTTTCTGAAATAGAGACCGAATCCTCCAGGAACCCTAACTGATGCTTATATAGAGGCTGTCAAGCTAAGTACAGATTTGAGACAACACTTGACTAGACCGTTGCCCTCTTTAGGACCAGTTGCGCATCCTGGCCAGGTTCAAGCAGTAAATCAGGCACTTACCAATCATACTCCAATCATGAACCCAGTTCCTCAATTACCTATGGTGTCACACCCTGGTCATCCCATGAGCCAAGTCTCCCCTATGACAAACTTCCCACAACAGCAGGTTAACCATCCCATGTATCAGCCGTAGCCGAATAGTTTCCCTGCTTATCTACAAAATTCTGAAGTATTACATCAGTCTATGGGATCTGCTACAATGTATGTCCCTTCTCAGAGTAACCCAAACCGGCCCTCTTTTGTAGACTCGAATAAAGAAAGGATTGATGAAATGGCTGAGCAGATAAAGAAGCTAAACTTAGAGGTGACTTACCTCAGGAATCAAAATAGTCAGTTACAAGCTGCTCAGAAAGGCATGCAGTCCAATCAGAACAGAGAGTTTTCACAAGGTCAGAACTTTGACAAGGGACAACGTAATGACAGGGGATTCTATAATGATAGAGGATACAATCAGGATAGGGGTTACAACAATGATAGAGGGTTCAATAATGAAAGAAGGCAGAATTTTGATAGAAGTCAAGGTAGTGGATCTGGATTTGATAAGAGGCAATCACAAGGGCAGAATAGAACCTGGAATACAGGACCTAACAACGGAGGAGTCCCTACTCCATTAGATCAGCCTGCTAATCAGATTGTCAATCAATCTGCAAACCAGCCGGTCAGTCAAGACAAACCTCCTAACGGTGTATATCTGGCTGAAGCAGCCCTATCAGGATGGTGCAGGCTTCATAAGACAAGCCAGCATTCAGAGTTAGAATGTCCAAAGTTCCAAATTGCTGCCTCTATTTTTCAGTATGAGGTAGAGAACAATGTGAATGGACAGGAGATTGTCCCTTCCAACTCCTATGATTCTCCTATGCTGGTATTAAATCATGCTCCTTTTCCAGCCAGCAAGGAAAATGTACCAGAAGAACCTGATTCCCAGGAAGATGAAACATATCAGATTTGTAATGGAGACGAAGTAGCTCAGTTGTTTAATGAAGATACAATGAATGACAATGGCCCTCTTGATCAGGAGGAAGCTTATGTTGAGGAAGTTCAGATGTTTCAGAGACAAGGATTGAGAGATATGCCTCATAGACGTCCACAGCCTGGAGGACCTTTCACCACTTCCATTCCTCCCAACAACTTCAGTACTCCTCCAGATCCTAATGCTAGTAACAACCCGTCTTATCCACATGTCCCCAAGCAGTATCTTTCAAAGGAGAGACAGGCTCAAACCGACCCACAGAAGGAAAAGGCTGTCCATGCTGGCAAAGATAAGGTGGAGGAATCATCTAAGGAAGTCTCTACTGATATAAGTGAGGAGCAGATGGCTTCATATGTTGCAGAGGAGTTCAAAAAACTAAAGGTAAATCTTTCTGCGTTTGATTTGTTAAGGTTCCCTGCAATTAGGAGGGTTGTCTTAGGTACCTATGATGCAAATTCAAAGTTATTGGATAAGTCTTCTGGTGAACATGTCGACCAAACTTCCAGTTCCCAGTCTGTGAGCGCACAAAATCAGACCCAAAATAGGACTAACATACCCCCTGGAGATAAAGGAAAAGAAAAGGACAAGACTCAAGTGGCTCAAGTAGATACTCAGCCTACCTTGTTCCAAGGGAAAACAGAAACCCCACCATTCCTGATCTATGTTCGTATATTCGGTAAGAATTTGCATAACTGCTTGTTAGATTCTAGTGCTTCCACCAATGTGATGCCCTTTGGAGTTTGTAGAGCTCTAGGAATTACACCTGCTGATTTTCAGAAGAAGGTGACTCAGTTAGATAGAACTGAAGTGAATGTGGTGGGAGAGTTAAACATGATCCAAATGCAGATAGCCTCTGATCCGAGGATTCAGCAGGTTATCAATATTCAGGTAGCTGATATTCCTGATGCGTATGGTTTGATTCTAGGAAGATATTTTACGAAGGCTCTGAATGGTTATGTGTCCACTGATCATTCTCACATGTGGCTTCCCTAGAAAGGAGTGCCTAATCAGATAAGAATTGAAAGAGAGTCTAGAATGAAGTACATGATAACTGAATACCAAAAGACTTCAACAGAAATACTGGTATCAGAAGTCGGAATGGGAAATTACCTACTATCGGCTCAAAATGAAGAATCAGATGCAGAAGAGGTGTTGATGATGCATACGATGCCAGCTGATGTGGAAACAGGGTCCAGCCACGTTGAAGTTTTGACAGAATTAGTTGAAGAAGAAGAAGAACTGGAAGACAGTCAGATCAGCTTATTGGACAGTTTCTAGGAATTCATCAGGCAGTACATGGAGAACCAGACTCACTTAGGAAAGAGGACGAGCTTTAGGGAGTTACTCTTACCAAATTGGTGTAGAGTCCACACTGCTTCTCACTCGGAGTTGGAGTGTTGTTTGTGCCAAACAGCAGTAAAACAAGTACAAAAATGCATGAATCCAACTCAGGCAGTTAAGGCAGATGAGCAGAATCTTCAAGAAGAGTGCGAAAGCCAGAAACCTGTGGTGACTGAGAAAGTCTCTAACACTGATCAACCAAAAGACAGAATGAAGAAAAATACCACTGCAGAATACTGGACTCTTAAGTTTGATGGATCTAAGTCCAAGCATGGAGTTGGGGCTGGGTTTGAACTGATTAGTCCAAAAGGTAAGAATTTCTTTGCAGCTCATAGGCTCCAATTTCATTGCACCAATAATGTAGCAGAGTATGAAGCTTTAATTCATGCGCTCCTTATGGCACTCAAGAAAAAGGTCAAGATTCTACAAGTTTTTGGAGATTCAGAGTTGGTAGTCAAACAAGTGAGAAAGCAGTATTCATGTCACGATAGGAGAATGAACAACTATAGGCATAGAGTGTGGGACCTCATTGAGGGATTTGATGCTTTTAATATCCAACTGATCCCACGAAAAAGGAATCAAGCTGTTGATTCTCTAGCCCAGGCGGCCAGCACTCTGCAGCCCTTGTCTCTGTCAGGATTGAAGAAATTTACTGTTGAATTAACTCCTGTGCCATCAGTCCCAAACAATGTGACTAATTTTTAGGTGTTTGAGGATGATAAACACATTCTTGATTTTATCACAAACACAGATGTTTTTGCTTCATAGATCATTGATGAAACAGAACCTTAGGAAGCAGAATTGGATCTAGAAGGTGTGTTGAACCTGAAGTCTAACACTATTCCAAGGGGAATGGTACAGTTGGAGCGGATTTTTGATATGGACAAGATCAGAGATCAAGAACAAGAGTCCAAGAAGGAGTCCATCAGTGGACAGTGTGACCCTCACAATGTGGGAACTGAGGACAATATTAAGAATATTTTCATCGGCAAGGTATGCACTCCTGAAGAAAGAGAAGGGATAATCAAAGCCCTGCACAGTTTTCCGGATATAGTAGCCTGGGGTTATGAAGACCTGAAGACCTATGATACGTCCATCATAACTCATACTATACCCCTAAAGCCAGGTGCTAAGCCTTTTAGACAGAGACAGAGACCCATTAATGCACTGTTGGAACCCCTCATACAGAAGGAAGTTCAGAAATTGTTGTCTGCTAGAATCATATTTCCTGTCAGGCATTCAACGTGGGTGGCCAATCTGGTTCCAGTAAGAAAGAAGAATGGTGAAATTAAGCTTTGTGTTGACTTCAGAAATCTGAACAGATCATCAGAAAAAGATAATTATCCAATTCCCTCTTTGGATGAAGTGCTTCAGGTGGTCAACGGTTCTCAGATGATGTCTTTTCTAGACAGGTATTCAGGGTATAATCAAGTGATGGTCCAGCATGAGGACAGACACAACACAAGACTGCCTTCACGACCAAGTGGGGTACCTTTTCCTATAGGAGGATGCCATTGGGCTTATTAATGCAGGAGCCACATTCCAACGAGCTATGGGTATTGCCTTCAAAGACATCATAGGGAAATGCATCATCATTTACATGGATGACCTGACTGTTTTCTCCAAAAACCGAGGGGATCATATCTCAGATCTGTACAAAGTATTCAAAAAATGTAGAGAATTCGGCATATCCTTGAATCCCAAGAAGTGTATCTTCGGGGTAACAGAAGGAAAGTTGTTGGGGCATGTGATATCAGAGAAAGGAATTGCTATAGATCCGGAGAGAGTGGAAGCCATCCTGAAAATTCAGCCGCCTGCCAGCAAAAAAGAGATGAAGTCCTTCTTTGGTAAGATTAACTTTGTCAGAAAATTCATCACGGGATTTGCTGAAATTGTGAAGCCATTAAATGCTATGTTGAAACAAGATGCCAAGATCGAATGGACTACAGAAGCAAAGGAGGCCTTTGCAGAGATTAAGAGAGCCATTGCTAACGCTCCAGTATTGGTGAGCCCATATTATAGAAAACCCCTTTATATCTATTCGTTTGCTTCAGACCACTCATGTGCTGGAATGCTGACACAAAAGTCTGATGAGGGGAATGAGCATCCCATCGCTTTTATGAGTGCACCATTAAAGGATGCTGAGTTGAAATACCCAAGTGTGGAGAAGCAAGCATATGCCCTTGTTCGAGCAGTAAAGAAATTCAGGCATTATATCCTCAGAAATAAGGTGTTTGTGATTGTTCCTGATTCCGCAGTTAAGTTACTGTTGATGCAGAATGAACTAGGTGAGCGCAGAGCCAAATGGGTGACCATGCTTCAGGAGTATGATATTGAGATCCAACCCATGAAACTGGTAAGAGGGCAGGGACTCACCCAAACCATGGCAGAGATAGGTCTTGAATTGTCTGTCCAGAACTATAATGTTGAAGAGGTTTCCCCAGATGGCTGGTATGATGATATAGTCTATTATTTGTTGAATCAACGACCTCCAGCTCACCTTAATGCAGTACAGAGGCGAGCCTTAAGGTTGAAAAGTGACAGTTTCATGCTGAAAGGAGTTGTCCTATACAAGAGGAATCATGAAGGCATTTATTTGAGGTGTCTTGGGAAACAGGAAGCTGAAAGGGTAATGAATGAATTTCATGAGAAATATGGTACTGGTCATGGTTCTACAATTGCTACTGCGAATCAGATTTTGAGGGTAGGGTATTACTGGCCTACACTGTTCAAGGATGTTCATCATCATGTACGAACCTGTCACACTTATCAGACTGCAGCAACAAAAGAAAGGTGTGCAGCACTTCCGCTCCAGTCTGTCATTGAGGTAAAACCTTTTGCTCAATGGGGTATGGATTTCATAGGCCCCATCAATCCACCATCTTCTGCATGACACAGGTACATCCTCACCATCACTGATTACTTTATGAGATGGACTGAAGCTTTTGCTTGTAGGCAGTGTACATCAGAGGTAGTAATTGATTTTTTAGAATCTGTCATTCTCAATCGGTTTGGATGTCCTGTTGCTGTTGTGTGTGATAATGGTCCTGCCTTTGCATCTTTGAAATTCTCAAACTGGGCCTTTGATCATGGCATTATAGTGAAGTTTGCTTCTAATTATTACCCCCAGGGAAATGGCTTAGCAGAATCCTCTAATAAGAACCTGTTGACTGTCATCCGCAAACTGTTAGAGAGGAACCCAAAAGATTGGCACACCCAGCTTCGATTTGCTCTTTGGACAGATCGTACCAGAGTTAAGTCTTCCATTGGTACATCTCCTTATCATCTAGTGTACGGTCTGGAACCAGTTTTCCCTATCCAACTCAAGATCCCAACCCTACAGTTTATAAATCAGTTTTATGATGAAGGGGATAGAAGGGAGGCTAGGTTAACAAAATTATTGCACCTTGAGGAAAAACGAGACAATGCCCTTGAAAAATTTGCCAAACATCAGGGGGTAGTTAAGAGATGGTTTGATAGGAGAGCTAAAGTCAAAGCCTTCAGGATTTCTGACCTTGTCTTATACTGGGATAAACCTCATGATCATAAAGGGAACCATGGAAAATTCGATAAATTGTGGTTGGGCCCGTATCAAATTGCCGAAATACTGGGAGATAATGTCTTCCGTCTGAGGACTCTCACAGGAGAAGACATACCACTGCCTGTCAATGGGCAGTATCTGAAACATTATTTCCAGTCTTGAGCTGTTTTCAGCTCTTTGCTTTGTAAATAGTTAGTTTAGGTTGCTTTTTCCGTTTGTTTTACTTGCTTTGGTTAGAGTAGGTTTCCCTTTTTGCTTTGCTGGTTTTGTTTGGTTAGAGTAGGTTTGCTTTGGTTTGTTTGTTTTGGTTTGCGTTGCTCTTGCTATTGGTCCTTTTTCTTTTGGGGATTGTGGGTGCATCTGTATGGTAATGGTGGCAAAGCAGGTCTAATGTTTTGGTATTTCCCTTACAAACTTTGATCATTTTTCCAGAATACCATGGTATGAATTCTTTAACTTATGTCAATCCTCCTTATGATGAGGCAAAGGTTTTCTAGTCAGTCTGAACAGAAATATATTGGGGTCTTATACCTTTAATCCTTAATATACCTGAAGTTGTGAAAGGCCCTTATAAGGTCTGGACAGGTGAAAAATCATTTTCTGCTCTAGTGCCACTGTGGTTCTCATCCCTGAGTGTGGACTTCACTGTTCACAGGTTGAATGAAGTGAGTGAAAAGAAAAGAAATATCAGCAAAATAAAAAAGAGAGAAAAAAATATATATTGAAAATCAGGAGGTTTGAATTCAACTTATCAGGGGGTTCTGAATATCTCTACCGGGGCTATAGACGCCTGACTGGCAGTAGAGCTATGTTCAAGAGGATCACAGCGATAACCTCGTCGGGGCTATGGATGTCTGACTGGCAGCGAGGCTCTATCCAGGTTACTTTTAGAGTAAGAATCTTTACGTAGCATGTTCATACCAAGTCGGGTTCTTCTTGCAACTGAGGGTAGGTAATACATGCATGTGCACACACTTAGACCCTGGTATTAGAATGTTTGAATGGCTGGGAGTTTCTTTGTTTTAACTTAGGGTGATGGATGGGTATCTGAGTTGAAACCTTAAGTTCTGGGTTCTTGATTCCAGTTTTTCATCGAAATACTAAGGAGCATTTCCCCAGCAGAGTCGCCATTTATTGTGCAGTTTTTGCACACACGCCCCACTTCGAGTAGGGACCCTCTTTTTGGTGTCTTTGACCTTTGGTTTTATTGGACTTGTCATTTTAGGGTCCTGACATGTTGATCTTGTTGGCTTTGACCTTGCCTTGAGGTTTGAATTGATTGAAATTGGGTTTTAAGCCAGGTCCGGGTTTTCAACTGGATCCAGGATTTTCCAGCTCTGACGGATTTTCCTGGACCCTAGTTCCTTGTCCGTTTCTGGCAGGATTCTCTGATCCCGGGTTTCTGCCTGACTTCAGGATTTTCCGGTCCTGGCGGATTTTCCCGGTCTGCTCTAAAATCCTGATCTTCCTCATTTCCCCGGTTTCTGCATTTCTGCGAAATCTATGTTTCCGCGCATCCTGGAATTTTCCGAAATTCCATTCTGGGCTCGGGTTCCTGGACTTGTCAGAAATGTCTTATCGCGCATTAATAGTCGACGTACCTTTGTTCAAACGGGTATAAGGGCGAATTTAGGGCATTTTTCAGTGCCATTCTAACTTCATTGCTCCCTTGTTGATTGCTCTAGCGATTAAGTTTTCCATTTGAGCTTTGAGAATCGATCTTGATTCGTTTGCGTGAGGATTGCTTGAGCATCGGTGTCAGTGGTTTTCATCGCTTGGACGTGTTTGTTGTGTGGTCAACTTTTCGGGCTCGAATTTCTTCCACATCGATCCATGGTATGTTATCATTGCCCTTCTGTTTGCTTGCGTGGTGATTGAGGGTTTCTGCATTGGATATTGTTAGTTTTGGGTCGGCCCTTGATTGATTTTGATTTCATATTTGTAGAGTCAGGGTTTGACCCATCTTTTGTTATAGAACCCTGTTTCACGTGCCCTATGAGCTCTATTTATCCATGAGACGGCGTGTGCATCCATTAGACGGGGTCCTGGGTTAGATTGCTTGCTTTTTAGTGCGAAATCCGCTATTGTGCGAAGTTAGGGTTGTCCTCGGTGTTCGGCCCAGAACGAAGGTTTCATTTTTCTTGAGCGATTTTGTCCCTGTATCACGTTGACTTCCCCGTCTTGTGAAGATTCGAGTGTTTTAGGTAAATCTTTAGCTGATACTTTAAACCTTAAAGCTTGCTCTGGTTTTAATGGCGGAGGTCGGGTTATTCAAATTAGGGCATCATTATTTTGATATAGGGATTCATCCTTTGAGAGTTTTGAGGGTCGGAAATCCTTTGCGTCCTGAGTTTTGTTGATTTTTGTCAGTTTCAAAACCATTAGAACTTAGGAAGGGAAGATCCCGTGGTCGTTTGAATTTTGGGTCGCGTTTCGCCGTTTTTCGGGTTTCCGAGGTCGTCGCGGAATTCCGCTGCTTCCGGATTTTCCCGGTTTGGGCTTATTCTGCGGACTGGGGTTATTGCCGGAACATTCTAAGCTGTCCACGAAAATCCGTTCCATCCGGATTTTTTCGGATTTCCTGTCTGGTGGTGTCCTTTTTAATGTTTCGATGATAGGATTAATGGAACGATTGTTTAATGTTTATTTCTTGTTGCCAATGAGTGAATTCCATGATTATCTTCTGATTTTTCATCTGCACTAACAATTTATCTGACTAATAATGCTTTGGCAGTAGGAATCCGTCTGGGTCAGATTTCTCTGAAATTCTGCCCCGACGATATTTTCCCGGTTTGCATGGTTTTCCCGGACTATCCTATTTCTCCGGATCTCAAAGGATTAGTAGTTGGCAGTGGATTTTGATGGATTTATATGATTCGTGCTAACTTTTTGGATTGAAATATGAACAACAATTGAATACTAATGATTATTTTTGGATGTGCAGGCCGAATCAAGCAAGGCAGCTGCTGGAAAGTCTAAGGGTGGCACAGGGGCGTCGTGCATTTCTGAGACTGAACGATTGAGACTAGACATGAAGAACCAGCTCCCTGAAAGCAAAGTGTCTTCTGTGTGGGCTGACGTATCTGACACTAATGTTGGTGCCTGGCGATATGAGGAGTTCAAGCAGAGAACGGCAGAGAGGGACTTGTCAGCCCTAAGGCAAGGGATGATGAACTCCGGATTGGTGCATGTGGCAGGTTTCCCTCCGGCGGTCCAGTGTTACGAGTTAATCTTGGAATGTGCTAGACAATATGATTTTGATACACAGCGGGTGGTTAGCACCGAGGGAAGGGTCTTGGCCAACTTCAGTCCGACCTCTATTGCACAAGCTTTCAGCATGCCGGATCTTCCTTCAGTGTGTGCCTTGAATATTGACACTGCCAGGACCTATTATGAGAATGAGCCGGTCAAGGCTCAACAGATGATTAATTCATGGCTAGAGAAGCCAAAATCCCATCATTCGAAGTTGCCCAAGCAGCTGCACAGGGTTAAGTTTAGGTCAGATGTATATGATGCCATCACACTTCTGAGCAGAGTGGCTGGATTGAAAAGTGCAGGTGTATTGGAGAGTTGGATGGTCCATGTGATCACCAAAATTGGGCAAGGGACTAACTATCACTGGGCAGGACTCATCAGTGCTGAGATTTATAGACAATTGAGGAATGTCCTGGAGGCAAAGAAATTCACTATGTCCTCATATGTAATGTATGTGTTGGCCATCTCCTACCCATACAAAGGTCTGAATCTGAGGGGAACAATTGGACAGGATATAATCTATGAGGTTTATCCGGAGTTGCATCTGGGGCACAAATATTACATAAGGGCCAATGATGTATTCACGATGCACATCACCCGGACACTCCAGAATGCTGAGCACCTTAGATTGTCCGATGGAGCCAAAGGGCTAATAAAGAACTATGGAGTCTGGTTCATCCAGTTCCCAACCTTCACCTACCTCAGGATTGATGGATGCCCGGTTGGCCCTTACAGGTTACCCCGGTATCCTACTGACCACATTATGCTATTGGAAGTTGTGAGACAAATCTATGAATTTGATGCTGTGGTGAAGAGGGAGAAGCACAAGACAGGCTTTGGAGGAGACTTCCCTCTCGGGATTGGTGTGGCGGAGATGTGCCCCTCTATTTAATCAGCCCATACTGCAGGGGAAGAACTGGTAGCATATGGTTTCTCCTTCCATTCTAAAAGGATGAATTTTGATATAACAGGAGAAGCACAGAAGAAAGCCACCAGGGAGTACAAGCACAAAGACGACTTGGAAGATTATTGGGTCAATATCAAGGACGACCTTGATGCGAGAAAGAAGAGATACTCCAGGCTCCCTATGGAGGCAATTAGGCAATACAACGTCAAGTTAATCCCGGATCAATTGGATGATGACGGAAATCTGGTGCAGGACCACGCCTATGAGGCAGTGAAAAACAAGCCAGACGGGGATATTAACTGGAATGAGGATGAGATTACAGAATTGGAGGACCTAATGGCTCCTGTAATGAAATTCACTCTTTCTTGGGTAAAACATAAAATTTGGGAATTGAAGAATGCAAAGGTAGCTTGTACCTTCGAATTGATGGGGAATCTTAACCCCATGTCGACTTCTGAGGAATCCGGGGAAGATGACCCCAAAGGGAAAACAGTGAAGACCTCACCGTTCAAGATCAAGGTTAGAGGTCCCAAGGGAGATGAACCTGAAACAAAGAGGAAACCAAAAGGGAAGCGAAGGTGGAAGACCTTGACAATTAGCAAGTCCTCTGATGAGGAGGAGATGGAGAAAGCAGAAGAGGAGGATGCTCCTCCACCACCTAAGAAGACAAGAGCCACAAGGACTGCAAAGAAGAAAGATCAGGCTGCTTCGAGTGATGAGCCTCCAATTGTCAATGTGGAAAGTTCCGGAGGAGAGAAAATAAAAGTTTATACAAGGAAATCAAGAACTCCCTCTCCCAAGGATGCTGCACAATAGAAGGATTCTTCCCCAAAGCTACCAGTTGAGGAATCATCCAGGTATGTTTCCCCTCCACCGAGCATACCTGAACCGGGAAATCCTGGTGAACATGAAACTAGCGGGGAAGCAAAACCGTTTAAGGAGGGGACACTTTTCAGTGAAGCTGCAGAACTTGAAGTTGAGACAGAGAAAAGACATACTTCTCCGTTGGTGCAGTATGAGGATTCCCCAGAAAGTGACAGAAGCCGCGGATCACCTAAGCCAGAGGAAAATATCCCTGCTAGGACACCATCGCCGGTACTTCCAGAGTTAGGATTTGAAGAGGCCGACCAAGGTAGGCAGCTTCCGGAGAAAGAAGATGATAAAGCAACTGCAGAAGAAGAAAAGGTGACAGAAGAGCTGGAAGATGCCGGGATAGAAGAAATCTGGACTGACCCTGTAGCCCCGGACTGGCTGGAGAAGGAACTTGCAAGGAAGAAGCAAGTGATTGTTGAAGATACTCCCTTGGACTGGGATGAGATGTTGTCAAAAATTGGCAAAGGAAATAAAAAGAAAGCTACCAAGGTGATCTCAAGGGTGGAAAGGGATGAAACGCACAACAGGGTAGTCCACATCGCCACTCCTGCCGTAGATAAAATGAGAGAGGATATTACAAGCCAAGATTATGATGTGCAAACGATTAACCTTGGGCCTGCATCCATGGAGCAGGATATTGAGGAGTTTGAGGGGTCCAATTCAGTGATTGTTGATAGATTGAAGAGGGAGACTCAGACTAAACGTGAACTAAAGAGGGAAAATGAAAGGTTAAGGAAATGTTTGAAGGAGGTCATGAAACCTTTGCAGTCTCTCCACCCTTCTTCTTCTGCCACTCCTGGTTTTCTGCCTAAGGAAACAATCTCCGGGATCGAAAAGATGAAGGCCTCAGCTCAAGCTACCATAGATTGGTTGGTGGATGTCCAAACAAAAGGGGATGATACTATTAGGGACATTTTGTCTGTTGGGAAGGATGCAGTCCGGGCAAAGGAGCTGTTAGAGCATATCCTGTCTCAGGATAAGGAAGACATGGATCTTTTGCTGCAAAAATCGAGGGTCATCATAGGACATGGCAAAGAACAACTGGCTAAGGATGGTATCCTTCCCTCCTCCAAATTGGATGAACCTTGGGAGTGGTTTGAAGCTCTGTAGATTAGGCAGAAGGCTCTGAAGAAGATACGGAAACAAAGGAAATCAATTGACAGTGAGCTTACTGCAGTATATGACGGATGCATCGCCTTCTTTGAGATAGTGACAGGTAGGAAGAAGATAGCTCCTAAATATCTGAGCTTGGAACAACTGAAGGAATGGTGGCATGAAGTTTATGCCCCAAATGCAGAAGGAGTTGTCACCGGCCACCAGCTTGATGATGCAGCCACCTACATGGCAGTGATGGACAAGTATCTGTCCAGCAAGGAAGATTGGAGTAAAATTGTTGAGCGGTCCAAGGAAGAAATCGACTCAATTAAATTCCGAATCAGGGTCTTGCCGTTGCCACTTGTTGCTGAGTTGGATGGAGTATTCTTGAAGGTCCAAGGGTCGTCAGTTCAGAAGAAAGATAAAGGGAGTAGCAGTTAATGCTCATTTCGAGATTTGTGCTTCCCTATTATCATAGGGCATGCATTGGACCGGACTTCCTTGGGGACTGTGTCAAAGCCGACCTGGATGATGGCATTTAATGTGTGCCTTAGTTTGTTTTTCCTTGGCCGACCTGTTTTGGCGGTTTTTATTATTTTGTAAAAATGTTTGGCTGGGCCGACATGTCTTGGGGGGATTTGCTATTAATAGGCATTTTTGCCTCTTTGTAAAGTTAGACATTAGCAAGAAGACATTAGAAACTAAAGAGCAAGAGTTAGAGTATTTTGATTTTCTTGAAGCAAATATTGTATCAGAACAGTCGAATTGTTGCAGCATTTTGGTGATTAATACAATTGAAGACATTGTGGTTTTCCTGGTGCAATCTCTTGTGTTACTCCATCTTGCATGGTTCCTTTGTTCTATCTTTTAAATTGCTTGAAGATTTAGGGTTTAGTATCCAGAAATAAATTAGTTTTGGTTTGATAAATGATGTTTATGATTTCATATTTGGAATGTTTGTAGCTATCTCTGGTCTATACTCCCAGTAACTAGCTGATTGTAGTAGGCTGGTAAAGTCAACCTGGACCGTATATTCAATGTGCTTAAGTTCGATTGTAGATGAATGTCTATGATTTGAAAATCTGTATTCCTCAGAAGATTGCACCATTCTTGTAAGATTGCATTGTGGGTCGAACAAGAACTGGTTATTTGATATAGGTCCATTTCAGATATATGTCATTTACATTGCTTGTCCTAGCAGTAGTTTAGATTTTATCACTTCCTCGCATCCCTATCTTTTGCTATTTCTTTATTATTCGGTTAGACTTAGGATTTAAGATCATCATATTGTTAGATCTGATAAGTTGAAAGATACAGTTTGCTTGTAGTAAGGTCCCTTTGTGATTACCAGCATTTTCACATAATTATCTGAGTTGTTTTATGCATTGTTATGACCTAACACCCGAGAGACCTTGGGGTGATTTTCAGTGATTTATTATTGAAAATAACCTTTCAAGAGAGATAGAATGTTGCATTATGTCTGAGTTGTTGCTGTGCAGAAAACATCATCAACAGCAGTCAGATGTATTAGTGTTAGGAAAATGGAGATAGATAAATGGGATCATCTTCTATTAATTTGATACAAGCACAATAATTATTTGGCTAGAGACTTAACTCATTAGGACTAACCAATTCCAAAATTACTCATTAAAAAACTAGTGTTTCATTGGAAGAGCATCAAGGTCTCTATCAATCAAGAGAATGTATAAAATATTTCAACTTGTGTATACAACTTATATCCTAATTATATATTATCAATGCTTTAAACTTTACATGTGGCATGTATATAGATTTAATATGATAATAATGTGGCATCATCATCAAATATTTAAATATATGACACATTTATGTATTTTGGATTTTACAAGTGAGACACTCAACCTAAGAAAATCCTAATAAAATGAAACACGTTTTACTTATTGAAGGCCTAAAGAAGTGATAAAATATATCAATTAAAATACATGATCAAATGAGACACTCTAATCACTAAATCCATGATGTCCAATGAGACACTATAATCATAAGATGCATAAAATAGATGACTGAGTTAAAACAATGGATAAGAAAGGGTTTTAGGAACATGAAACAACAATATATAACCCTAGAAATTATCTACTAATCACAAAGAGAATTGATAGTTGTCGTATTGATGAAAACCACCCAACTACATAAATACTATCATACATGTATAGGATTCTTTTGCACAAAAGTCATCATGAATAGCTGGATGTATGGAGTATTATTATTATCCCTTGATAGCTCAAGAGTGTAAACAAAAGAATAGATACATACAAACATAATTTAGTAAAAGATTACCCTAAATGAGAAGCATGTATGAGTCAATTAAAAGATTACAATGCATTGAATGTATTAGGGTTTCATGTGCATTGACCTTTAGGGTTTCATGTGCATTGAACATTTTCATGTTAATTGAGAATTAGGGTTTCATATGCATTGAACATTAGGGTTTCATGTGCACATTGAACATGTTAGGGTTTCATGTGCATTGAACCATGATATATTTAATAAGTGAAGGATAGGTAGCTAAATATCCCACTTTATGGATGGAGGAATGAGTTCACTTTAGAAAAAACACTTATGTTAGCTTCTCAGGATGGTATCTATAACTACTATAATTATGGAATCTCAACATTATAGAGATAATACACCTAATAAAACATGTTCTAAATGTTTTCTCAACTTAGTGTGAGTAAAGATATATAAATTTTTGTATGGCAGAGGTTTATAGATCTGCAGAGATAGTTATATATATGAAAAAAAAATATAAATTCTTGTTTCATATAGCCTTGTTCATTTACATTGAAATTTATTATATGTATGGTTTGTGCAAAGAGATTTATGAACCCTGATTTCTCATAGCATGTCAAACCCTAGTTTATCATTGCATATGAAGCCTAATTTTACACTATAATGTTGAAGGTAAGGGCATGGAACTTACCTTCACCCTTCACCTGAACCTGCACTCCCTGTACATTCATTCAAAGCCACCCTGGTCTCCTCTCTCAATGGCGGTCATCCTCCCTCTATCGTAGCGATCTCTACTAGATGTTGTGTTTCTGCTAAATTGAACTGAAAACTATGTTTGTTGGTTCATATATCTCTTAAAAACAATAAAATAATTCCTTCAATCGAAGCTATTATTTTATTTTTTTATATCAACAAGAACCTTCGATTGAAGGTTTTTACGTGTAGACTATTGAGTGAAGGACCTTCATTCAAATAAATATCTTTGAATGAAGGTACTTTAAGAAATATACCCCACTCCCTCCTAAAAATTTCATGTCCCAAGTGTGGGACCGAGTATTATTTTTTATTGAGGGAAGGAAAATTGTTAAGGATAGTGGGTGCCTCCTATTACCAAAATGGGACATATCCTCTGTTATTGCATTAGATACAATAAGGATGCAAGAGGTTTTAGTTGAAGTGCTTACACTAGATGAGCAGGATAAGGACTTGTACTTTGGATTAGGTTTTAGTACTAAGTATGCAATATAGTTGGTGGCTCATGATCACAACAAGCCTCGAGTGTATGTCAGTGAGTTGTCAAGAGATTTGATTGTCAAAATACTAAGTGAGATTATTCCTACCCAAGAAACTTCCCTAATAGTGAGTACTACATTCTTCAATGAAGCAATATCCAAGAAGATGTAGGAAGACTATAATAAGTTGCAAGAGGTTCACAATAAGCTAATTCTAGAATACAATAAAGTGTTATCTCAATTACCACCTCCCCAAAGCTAGAATGCTCCTCCCTCCACTCCTCAATCAAGGTCTATTAATTTTTCATCTCAAGATAGGGAAAATCTATCCTGAGAATAAATGAATTAAAAGATGAGTTGAAGTAGAGCTAGGAATTTGAGAAGGTAGCCAAGGATGAGGCTCAAAATATTGTAGTATACATAATTGATGACATCCTTGGCCACATGTTATCAAATATTTTGCATAGATTGGAAAATTCTTGGGGAAGCTATAGCAACTTGAAAAATTCTTTCATTAAGCATACTTAGTAGGTGGTGTCTATGTAGGCAATTTAGAGTACATGGATTCCCAAAACAACTTCCATGATATAAATTGTAAAATTTTCAAAATTTGGCAACAATGCTCCCAAGATAATCATAGATACCAATGAAGTCATTGAATTATTGGGGGAGATCTCAACATTCCAATCCATATTGGATCTGCAATTGAAGAATAAATTGAAATTATTTGAGACAATGGAGGAGGGGGTGATGCCTAAAATTTTAGATAATTTTGGAATAATCGAGCCTATATAGGTTTGGAAAGGGGAGTTTAGGACTATCATCCCAACCATGTGTTCATTTATTTGCTCAAGTGGTAAGCCTGATTTAGATTTATTAAATAATTCAATTGATGAGCTAATAAAATTGGAATCCAATTTCGATAATTTTATTAAGGAAACTAGGGCAGTTATGGATGTCAAATACAATGTCCATAACAATAAGGTCCAAATGATTTTGGATTTCAAATGGCTAGATAAAGATGATTACAACTCATGGCTTGAGTAATACAATGAGTATGTGGAGTGGTACATTCAACATCAATTTCAACTTCTACAACAACCCCATCATTAGTTTTTCCTTGCACAATGTATTTTTGTCTTATCTAAGTGGTTGTACCATTTTTTTGTTTTGTCACGTGAACAAATAGTCAAATGGAATTGTGATATCTATTCAAGGCTCTTAGCTTGTTTGCTCCCTCATTTCTATAAAAGGGAATTTTGAGCCTCTTTTTGGGATTCTAGAAAATAAATTTTTGGATGAGCTAGTTTTGTTTTAGAGAGTCTTAGATTCTAGAGAAAAGAATTATATTTTTTTTCTTATAATATCAATATATAGTTTGATTTGAGGCACATATGAGTGGTATTCATCAACACTCTTGTCTCCTTTTTGTACACAGTTTTAAGTCTAAATCAATACAATCAAAGATTTTGAGATTTTGTGTTACACATTTGATGTAATAATTTTTTTATTGATGGCTTATATTCAAGGAGTAGAGTAATTGCTTTCAATTTAATATTGGAATATTGTGATATGATTAAGGATTTGTAAGAAGAATTGTGGTGTTGAACAATTGTGGGTTGTACTATTATAAAGTAATGGTATATGTAAACCCATGGAATTATGTTTCAATTGTATTTATGAGAAAATTTTGTAACTTCTTGACTTTATAATTGGATAAGGCATCGATCCACTGATACATTACATTCAAAACTAAGAAAGAAACTAAATCATAATATTTTAAACTTCTTGTGATTAGATATCAATTGAGTTCTTACACCAAGAATTATAGGAATTATTATAGGAATGTCTATATTAGATGAATGTGTGTATTATATTCCTAACAATATGTATAAGAAGCTAATTTGCTAAAAAGACCATTTGTTCTAGTATTGTGATATGCCCAAGTGGTGTATGTGAAGGGAAACCCACCTTGGTTTTGTAGAGCCTAATGTGCATAAGGATGTTTCATATCCTTGTTCATTGTCCAATGACCTAATTTTATCAATAATTAGAAGTAGCTTACCTTTAGAGAAAATCATACAATCAACTACAAAAAATGACACAATTATTTGTATGCCACTTACATAATGTTATAAATTTTCATGTATTTTTCTAAGCACATATGTTTTAGTTTGTTTGGGTAGCTATAACTTTTGCAGTTTAATTGTTTTATTATGATGACTTGATTTTTTGGAATGCTTATTGTGCTAGTACTCAACTTGTATGTGTATTTGGCATGTTGATGATTAATCCATCAATAAATCTTTGTGTGGTCTTTACAACTCAAAATGGACTAAATCCAGAAACTGTGTAGAAGTTAGTTTAAGGCAAGTTACAAGTCTATTTTCCACTCAAGTAGTATGTTAATTTTCCTTGAGGATAGAATTGAAAAAGTATTGTTTGGAAATGATTGCAAAGTGATCCTTGCTTCAACAACATGAATAATTTCTAACATATTTTGAATTTCTTTCAAGATAATTGTCATTGATGTATCTTCAAGATTTTTCCTCTTGATGAAGTGACTCTAGACTTTGAATTTGTTAATTGAATATTCAAATTGTTATGCATCAATTTGAATTTATTTTGGACACATGCAAGTGATTATTTAGTACTTTAATTATTCGATGAGCATAAAGTATCACTAGTTCTAAGGGGAAAATTGTAACACGCTTAAGAAAACCAAACAAACCCTTACTAGTAAAGCTTGTTGATGCACTACAACTCTTTCAAACCCAAGATGACATCTCACTCTATAATCATGTGTGGATATTTTTAGTTGACATAATTTGTTGCAAATATGGTCAAGAATGCATATATATAGCAATTTCTCCCCCTTTTTTATATATGTAGCAATCCTCTTTGTTGCAATAGCTCAATTAAGTGCACGACAAAGGACTGTCAATTTGCAACCTATTCAGTTGTGGTGTATCTCTATTGAAAATTTATATATTTTTTGTAATTGGTAGAGGATTCAATTCATAGAAACAAAAATATTTAGGGAAAAATTAGACTATCAAAAAATCACACACATATAACTTACTATTTTTTAATTTATAGGCATTTTAATAGCATAGTGATATAGAAAGAAAATAAAAATGAGAGTAGGGATATAGGGTGGATGTCCCTAGCATGGTCAAGGGGTAATGTTCCTCACAAGATTTATGGGCAATGCCTCCAATGGGGTTAAGGGGTAGAGCCCCTTGTGTAGGGGGAAATGCCTCCAATGGGGTTAAGGGGAAGAGCCCCTTGTGTGGGGGGCAACACTCCTAGCAAGGTCAAGGGCCATTGTTGTTTTCCATAATTTTATTACTTTTAACCAAGCTTCAAAACTCCTCTAAACCTTTCAAAAACCACTTGAATTTCACACTTTTAGATTTGATGGTTGTCAAATTTTTATTATTTTTTAAATTAAAAATTATATAATATTAATATAATAAAACCATTACAACTTTCAATTGTACAATATTAGAAATGTATAAGATCCTAAAATCCTAACACTTAACCTACAAATTGAACATTCAAAATTGTTGAAACCCTAAATAAATTAAATCCCACAATTATCTTGACATTGAATTTCTCAATAAGCATGATTAGCTTTTCAAAGAAGGAAATGATGGAAAATTTAACTAAATTTCAATTCAATAAAGAAAAACATAATTAGGGACATCTTAAAAAGGTTTACATTTGAAGTGAAAATTTTAACTCACAAGACAAAAACTTTATAAAAGGAAAGCTCAAAAAGTGTAATGAGTTAATACAAAACCCAATATTTAAGCCATTGTTGGTCATCTAACTGGGAAGGACTTCAATTGCTTTGAAAGAGGCATATTTGTACGGCACAAAATATTACATATTGACCCCATTTAAAGAAAATACAAAATAGATACTATATAATTCCGATTTAAATTTATGTCAACAATTATTATTACACTCACCCACAACCAAGATTAACCACAACAATTATCAACATTAAGTTAATTTTCCAAAAGCCTATGTAATCTAAACACTTTTATAATGAGTTGACCATATACATAGGTAATATGGCATATTTCTATATTAGATATACATCAAAATGTACCCTGTAAGGTCTTTCTAATTTTCAATCCACTTGGTGTTTATGAGTGGACACACAATTCAAAGGATAGGTTCATAACTAAACAATTCACCAAACCCTCACAAAGGCTTCATTAAATTATCAACTCAGACTTGTAAGATTTTGACAGTGTTGGCAATATATGTACATTCAAGTATCCTAACTATGCCCTATATCGATGAAGCATAGGTGGTCACACATGTAATGAAAACTATAGAGGCTAGAAAGGAAAATAAATTATCAAATTGCAAAACAAGGGAAATAAAATGAATATGTTGCTTATGCTACAAGTATCTATCACTTAATGTTGTAACTGCTAACTATCAAATCTGAACTTGCAACTAACTAACAATATTGACTTCTGACTTCTAACTTCTTCAGAGACTAACTCAACTTAATGTTACAGAATGCAATTCATGCTACAAAATATCATTCATGAAATTCACATACATATAATTGAGAATTTAAATAAATGGATACAACAATGTAACATCTAATCTAGTATAAAAAATAAGATGGGTTGGCAGTACCTCGAGTGGCCCTTTCTCTATTTGTTGTTCCCACAAGAGACATTAAATATGCACTTTTGATCAACAAACCATGATAGTAAACTAAAACTCTTTATTGCATAAGAACTGGACTTCTTACAATCTGAAAAGAATCTCTAAATATTTCTTATTCATCAGTACATGATTATTGCAACTAGATAATAGAAAACTAACATCAACTAAGTACTATCTGATAAATCAATCCAAAAATAGATTTTCTCCTCAACCATCAATCCCAATATATAGGCTCAAGAGGATTTTTATTCATACAAGACTAAAAACAGAACATAAACGCATATGTCCACTCTCCCTCAAGAATAGGGAGAGGACTAGTCTTTGCAACTGATAACCATAATTGAAAAAGATAGAAGAAGAGAATTTAATTTGTAACTCTGCCCTAATGGTATGACAAAGATGTGCTCCATACAAACTATCACACCATTAAACTTCACTACTCAAAGTAGACTCCTTCTTCCTGCCATCTTATTTGGTGTTGGTGGTGACTAACAATTGACCATTCAATGTTCGTCTTCACTCCTTCCTAGAATTGTCATGTTTCAAGTGTTATGGCTTCTCCCCTACAACTAGTTTCAATCCTTATGTTGTGGGTTGGAAATCCAATTGCTACAGGCTACATTCTTCTTGGCTGCAAGATGTTAGTTTTGCTACCAAGACATTCTCACCATTATCAACCATAAAAACATACTAAATCCTATGAACATTCATACATCCATGCAAAAATATATCAATATATCATATTCATATTTCCACATGTTTAGGTTTATCAAAGTGCATAAAAGGAATACAAAAGATGTATGAAGTCTTGGAAATATTTGTGAAACTCAGCAAATGAAATGATAAAAGCATAATTGATGAAGGAAAAACTAGTCATTATCTAGACCCATCATTCCCTTAACTAAAGTATTTTATTGTCCTCAATCAACTTTTAAGATCAGAGGTTATACTAAAGAGCTATTTCCCTAAAATTAGATACAATGTCAACTCTTTTTTTTGTTTCAAATAATAGCCTTTTTTATCCATGAGATTCATCAATATGGTGTTCTTTGTTGCTTCTTCTTCCCCATGTTTCTTCCTTATCCAGTGTGGTACTAGAAAGAGGAGAATAGGTGGATGAAAGATGAGTGGGAACCATGTAGCTCCATATTTCCTTGCAATGTCTATGTACTTATGAGATCTTTGAACCATAGCTACAAAATTATAAAGGGAGTGTGGCCCCTTTCTCTTCAACTCATGTGTCAACTCTTCCCATCTTTTCTACACAAATTTGAAGGTTGCATTAATAGTTCCTATAGCTAATTTCTTCATCTTCACATAATATTTTTCTTTGATATTTGTTATTTTCTTGTCCACACCTTTGTAATCCAAAATTTATATCCACTCTTCTATAAATGCATTGGGATCTATTGATTCTTTTCTAAGCTACAAAGTAATAGATTTTTCCTTTTCATTGTATTCTTGTAAAATTTCACCCCTCTGTTATTCATTTTTTATGTAGGAGGCCAAAGCTCTGATTTGTAGATCTCATACAAAAATCAAGGGATTCCAAGCAGTCTCATCTGAAAGGATATAATTATATAGGTAGAATTCACAAAGTTGGTTTTGCATTTAGGTGTGGAATCATGAAAAGTTTCTAAAAAAAATATTTTTTTGTTCATGGAAATAGGAAAATCACTAATCAACTAGCTGAATTGAAAACCCAAATATTTTTCTTGTTGAAACAATGCATAAACCCTTGCAGGTGGCCTACATTTTAGTAATTGTGTTGTTTCATTTGTCATCATCTCAATTTTTACTTTTAGCTTTTTCACTTTTGTCTCATGTTGTTCAAGTGTGATTGGATATTAATTCAGCTTTTTTTTCTCCCAATCCTTCTTTTCAAAGAACTATTGTGTTCTCCAAAGCTCCACACCTAAGGACACCACAGTTGGCCTAACGAGGGTTATGATTGGAGGAATTGGGCCTTGGGGTACTAGTTCTTTATTTTTTGCTTCTATTAGAGAAAGTTGTGCCAAATCCTCCAATTTAGACCCATACTCCAACTTATAGAGATTCTTCTCCAATTCTCTAATTCTTTCATCCCTCTCACTCTCCTTTCATTGATTTATTTTCAAAAATTCTTCCAATTATTTTATTCTTTACATTGCTTCCTATAATTCTTTACCAATATTCCTTTGTTCAATAAGAATTTCTTCATCCTTTTCCAAAAAAAATCATCCCCTATTGCATATGTATGTTCAAAACCCTTTGAAATAGGGATTTTTTGGGATCTCCTTCTCATTTTCTTAGCCACAAAAATTTCGCTGAATCAAATTTAGAGGTACTAGTAAAATACCAAGACTATACAACAAGTTTTGTTACCTTATCACCAGAGGAATTCTCCTCTGAATATTTATTTGTTTCTACCATTACAACATCTTCCTATTTTTCTTTTGTTTCTTTTACTTCAACATATTGTTCTAGCTTCTTAATTGATCCTCTCATGACCTCCTTCTTCTTTAGGCATTGTGATTGCCTCTTGGATTGTGTGGGCTTATTCTGCTCCCTTGCAAGTGTAGGGGTAGAATCCCTACTCTTCCCTTTCTTTTCTTTTTGTCCCTTCTTGTACCCCTTTATAGGTGTAGAGGCTTCATTTTTCTCTTTATATCCCTTGGTGGCCTCTTATAATTAGGGGTTTCTTGATTGCATTTTTTTGTGGGTTGCTCATCATAGGCTGCAAATTGAGTTTCTCAAAAACCCTCCTCTTTTGGTTCCTCCATGTTGCAGGTGGGTTTTGTAGCAAGGGAACTAAAGGGTATTTCCTCCTTAGGAACAACAGCAAGTTATATTATTTGTTCTTGGCCTCTATTTCCCTCATTAGGCATTTAAAGGATATTATTGATATTGCTATAATTAAGAAAAAAATTCCAATAAATATTTGGAAATTGATCCCTGAGACTCGTCTTTATCAATAATGTAACTAAACAGAAATGAGACAATATTGTATTATTTCTTTTCCTTGTGTATTCAGATGACATTTTTTTAACAGATTATACAAGAAATTAGGAACATTCACATGCCTATTATGATGAAGATGACTTAATAGATTGAAATATATAACAATGATTGTCTCTCGTCAAAGGTCAAATACTTAACTATATAAGAAGCAACTGAAGCCCAAATCCATGGTAAAGACAATCGTTTAGTACCTTGTGAAGAAGAATCGAGGTTTTATCCTAGATAGGAGAATTTTTTTCTTGTTGCAATAGCATCTGCCCTAACTAGAAATTCTTCTCCTTCTCCTTGCAATCTAGATACTTCAGCTATAGCATCTTTTGAGGCATCTACCCTTAGGCCCCTAACAATTGCTTCATCATTTTGTAATGTGGTTGGAAACGGTTGGGTCATAACCTCATTAAATTTTATGAGCCTCATAAAATATTATAACTAGCCAGATCAGTGGAAATGGGAAAACATAGAATGTCATCTAACAATTGGTTATGTGCTACTAGTTCTCTACATATTATATCACCTCCCATTATAATGCTATGTGATTTTCAATCACTTCATAATTTTTCTCTAGTTTGTTTTTGTTTTATCACCCCAATTACACTGCTTATGCTTTGTTGTATGCTATAACACCCAAATACACCTCTAAATTCCTATGCTAAGCTTTTTGTATCTTGGTGATGGTGGAAAATAAAATGGCAGAGAAAAAAAGTTTGAAATGATGAAAAAATTGAGGAATGATCTTGAATACCCTCCCCCAACTAAGCTTGCTAAGTGTCCACACATAACTCGTACACATAAGGTAGAGATATAAATAGAAAGTAGTGGAGATTTAAAATATTCTATTTGACATGCTTGAATGAACAACAAATATTCATAAAATTATTAATCTTAAACAATAATTATGATTTTTAAGATAGAGTGTATCTTTAGTTATTATTTAAATTGATTTGTAACTCATGTGAAGAAGTCGAATTCCATCATACAAGTAGATTTTGAAAAGACTTTCCATGATGGATATGATTTGCATGCAATTATTATATGAGATGGAATGAAGTGTATTTACTACACATGTGAATTATGATGGAGTGATGAATGAAAATGTTTCACAGAGTATGCTTTGGATGAAGTGATAGTTATAACAGGTTACAGTGACAAGGTGATGTGATGGATTTGGTTGTATGTGGTAAAGTGGATATATAGTTTCGTGTATGTGTGAAGAAGATGATGAAAATACAAGATGAAAGAAAATTTATTATGATGGATATGTGAATGCTATGGGTGCATGTAACAATAGGTCCCTTTTGTAAGTGTGTCACCTAGAGGCATGATGTTGCAAGTCCCTGATGTTTCTGTGACTATCTTAGAAAATTATTATTGTTGATTGTCACCTATGTAGTGTGTGCACGTGAAATATGTGAAGAAATTATACTTGTCGAGCATCAGTGGGTGATTTGTGTAGCTCATCTATTGATTCATTTGTAGAACTAGTTGTCTATGTTGTTGAATTTCCAATTGTAGGTTCAAACTATCATTGTAATGTAAGAAGGAAATCATCCTTCTACAATGGTTTCTTATAAAGCTTCAATTTGTGACCATTGACTAGCATTGAGAACCTTATGTCATCAATTGTTTATAGTCGCATTGCTCCATTTGGGAAGATTATATGTATTTCATATGGCCCAGGTCATCTTGTTTGTAATTTCCCTTTGTAATATTTGTATCTAGAGTCATAAAATAGGGCCCAATCACTTGCACTAAATTCCTTTTTCTTAATAAACAAATCATGCCAACAGATCCTTTAATTTTGGATAACTTCAGTGTGGTCCAGATGGCTTCCATTCTTATTTCATCGAATGCATTCAATTTGTGAAATCTCTCATGTTGTGTTGTTGACAAATACATGCCCAATTTGACGGTTGTCCTCAATATTTTATACTCAAATTCTATAGGAAGTACTGCTTTCTTACCATACACTATTTTATATGGTGTAAATCTTGTTGTGGTCTTCCAAGTTGTTTTATAAGCCCAATATGCCTCAAGTAACTTGGCTTCCCAATCCTTCCTATAAATTTCCATTGCCTTTGTGATGATGTTTTCAATTTCCCTATTGGTGACTTCCACTTTCTCATTTGCTTCAAGGTGATAAGGTGTGGAATTCTTGTGTCTAATCTCATATTCTTGAACCAATTTGGTGATCATCTCTAATGTAAACTAGGGTCCTTGGTCTATGACAATTTCTCTTGGAACTCCATATATTGTGAATATGTCTTCATAGAGAAACTTTTCCACATTCCCATCTCTTGCAAACTGTAAATCCTTAACCTCTACCCATTTTGTAAGGTAATCTATGTAGACTAATATGTACTCTTTGTTGTTTGTTGTTGGTGAAATGGAGCCAATAAATTCTAATCCCCATTTTTAAAATGGTGTTATTGTTAAATGTGGTTGCAATGGAATTTCATCTATATTTGTTGGCCTTCCCATTCTTTGACATCTATCATAGCTCTTGGTATATTTTACTACATATTTATGAAGAGTTGGCCAATAATAGCCAGTATTTAGAATATTCAGAGTTGTCCTCTTTGTTGTAAAGTGTACCCCACATGGTTCATCATGGAATGCTCTAAGGATATCATATACTTCATATTCTCGGATACATCTTCTCATTATGTTGTATGGGCCTAGGTAGAATAATTATCTAGCTATCCATGAGTAGGGAAAAATATTGTGAACTAATTGCCTCTTCTCCCTTGGTGAGAAATAAGGTGGTGTTTTTCTTGCTACAAGATAGTTTCCAATATCTACATACCAAGGTGTGTGCAAAGATAGAGAAAATAAATTCTCATCTAGGAATGAGTCATCAACAACATCTGGGAATGATTTGGTTGGTATTCTAGATAGAAAAAAATTCACTACATTTGCTTTACCTGGCTTATCCAAAATGGCGATGTCAAATTCTTGAAGTAATAGTAACCACCTGACAAGCCTACCACCAACCATTGGTTTGTTCATGAGATACCTAATTGTTGTATGATTAGTGTGTATGAATAATAAAAACCTTGTAATGAAATGTTTGAATTTTTTTATTGCATAAACCACCACCAACATCTCCTTCTCTATCATTGTATAGTTGAGTTCTACCCCTTGAATTTTTTTTCTAATATAATATATGGCATACTCTTTGTTTCCTTCATTTTTTCAAAGCACAACTCCTATAGCAAAATCAGAAGCATCTGCATGGATATGGAAAGGTAAGCTCTAATTTTTTCCTCACAAGATAGGGGTTTTGGTTAATGTTGCCTTGAGTGCTTCAAAGGAATGTTGAAAATCAATTGTCCATTCAAATTCTACATCTTTTGACAATAAGACAAATAGTGGAGTTATAATTTTTCTAAAGTCTTGGATGAATCTCCTCTAATACCAATAATGTACAAGGAGTGTTGATATCACCTCAATTTTGTTAAGGTCTACTTGAATTCCTTCATTTGACACAAAATTTCCCAATACAATCCCCTCAATCATCATCATATAGAATTTCTCATGACTCAAGGAGAAGTTGTGTTATTTACACCTCTTTAGTACCTTTTCTGAATTGCCAAGTGCTTCATCATAGGTATTCCCATAAGTTGTGAAATCATCCATGTAATCATGTGCAAAGTATGAAAATATGCTCAGTACTACCCTTTGGAAGGTGGCTTGTGCATTGCATAGCCCAAATGGCAAGACAAAATAATCATATGTACCCCAAGGGCATGTGAAAGTTGTTTTATCTTGGTCTTTTGGGGCTATCTTAATTTGATTGTAGCCACTAAATCCATCCAAAAGGAAAAATTACTTCTTGCCTACTAATGAATAAAGTAATTGATCAATGAATGAGAGTGGAAATTTGTCCTTCCTGGTTGTAGCATTCAATTCACAGTAGTCTACACACACTCTCCATTTCCCTCCTTTCTTAGGGACAATTACTAGGGGTGACACCCACTGACTATCAGAGATGGGATAGATAAAGCCTACATCAAGCAATTTTTGCAATTTTGATTTAACTATATCATAGACTGCAGGGTTCATTATCCTTTGGGATTATCTAACCGGTTTGAAACCATCATTGATGTAAATCCTATGCATGCATAATGTTGGGTCTATCCCATTCATGTCATGGTAATCCCATGCAAAGGTTGTTGTGTGTTCTTGCAATACATTCATCAGTGATGTTTGTTCTATATCAATCAATTTGATTATTTAACATTTAGTGTTTTACCTGGCATTATCTCTAAATTAAAGGATTTTGTTTGAACAAATGAAATTTCAAGTCCTGCTATGTTTGGAACACATTAGTGTGGTTAAAAAGTATGAAAAATTTGGTAAAATGACTCAGATGAATTTGCAATGATCATATTTTGCAGAGGATCTTGCAAACATGTTAAATTTTCATAATGTTGTGGGTCCCTACCATAGTTGTTATGTATGATGTTTGCAATCAGGTTATCTTCATCTTGGTTTTCTAACAAGGGTTTGCATTCAATAGTCATCAAGGTTTGTAAGGAGTATTGATCTTCTTCATCTAGGGCTATCCAAACAATTTGTTCTAGGTCTTCATATGGTTGGGCTAGTGGATAAAGGACTAATTTCTTAGTTACATTCCCATTGGAAATAATCATATTTCTAGACCTACAACCTATGAAGGCATACTTTGTTGCCAACCAAGGTCTTCCTACAAGATGAGGGGATAGCCTACAATATTATCTTTAGTCTACAATACCATAAAGTTTATAGGGTACTCCCATGAATCTAATGTTATTACCAAGTTTTCAATGATACCCTCAGGTTTAACTGTGGACCTATTTTCCAACTATAGCACAGTAGGTTTAGTTCTGAGCTCTATTAACTATAATAATTTCATGGTCTCTTTGGTCATTACATTAATAGTTTTTCCTAAGTCAATTAAGGTGTTCTTAATGAGAGTGTAATTTATTTTGGCATCCACTATAAGGCTCCCAGGATTTGCATACTTGGGAACATTTATGTTTCCCAACATAGTGTCTACAAGTTGTCTTAAGACATGTATAGTTTGAGGGTCTTTTTCATTTTCTTCCTAGATTTTTTAGGAATAGCTCTCCCACTATTTTAGTATAAATAGGAACTTCCTTAATGGCCTAGATGAGGGATATTTTGATGCAAACATCCTTGATTTATCTCAAAAGATCAGTTTTAGCTTGTGATTGATGTTTTTGGATTGTTAATCTCTTAGGGAATGGAGATTTTGGACTTATTGTAGGAGGATTGGCCTGATTTGAGTCAGGTTCCTTAGATTTTTTATCCATGGGTTATGTTGGGAATTCATCATCAACTAATTTAGTGATATGAGGAGATGAATGCCCAACCAACATTTTCCCTGATCTGAGGTGGACATCACTCACCTCAACCCCATAAGTAGGGTATTGAATATATCCATTAGCATAAGCCTATTGAACATGCTTTTTATTGGGGTTAGGTGTAGGTTGTGTTAGAAATTGAAGTCTTCTAGGTGGTTGTGATGTTGAATTTTTTGGGTTTGGCATAATGGCTTGATGTTGTGGCTACAAGGGCTGCTGTGGCTACTGATAATTCATGTTTTGATTTTTCCACTACTGACCTCTTTTCTACTGAGGTTTCCATTGAGAATTATAGTTAGATCCTTGGTAATTTTTGGTGGCCATATGTTTTGTTGTTGATTCCAATTGGATTGAGGCATTGTCCATTGTTGGTTTTGCATATTGGCCCAAGATTGAGGGTTCCAACTAGGAAGATTTGCATTGTTATCAGGAAATGACATGTTATAATTCAAAGGGTTTTGGGGAATACCTTGTCTTGGTTTCCATGGTTTCCTTTGAGCTATGTATAATACTTGACCATCTTCACCTTCCAATTCATGAAATTTTGATGTCCCTTGCTTATCTTTAGAGATAATTTTCACCTTCTTGCACTTGCAATTAGTCTTTCTCTGTCTACAATGTGGGCAATATTTTGGGCTGATTTTTCCTCTTCTTTCTTCTTTTTCACATGGAGGGTGTCTAATTGTGTGGCCAAGTGGATAATAATATGCTCCTTTATCTTTGATAGAAGATTGCTCAGCTCTATTCTAGAGACTCCATTGGATGACTTTTTTATGGAAGATGTCTTGTCTCCTCTAACCTTCTTGGTGAAAGACCTTGAATAGTTCTTGCTTGTTTTGTAGATTTCCTCAAATGGTGTGTACGAGATATCTCTTGCCCCAATGAGGTTAAGTGCATCCATGCAATCCTCATTAATCCATCTCAAGAATATAAACTTTAAGGACTCGTCAGAGAGTCAATTTTGGTGGGATTTCTTAAGGCAGAACTAAAACCTCTCTATATAATCTTCCAAGGATTCATATTCCTTTTGTGACATCTTAAAGATGTCATCCCTCATTCTATATATTCCTCTACAATAATCTTGGTACTTTTCCAGGAACTTTTTCTTCATGAAATTCCAATTTGGAACAACATCTCTTCCCAAACCCATGAACCATCTCAGAGTAGCATCCTTCAATGTTGTTGGAAATAATTTAATCTTGTGTGCACTTGTGGTATAATCATAACTTTTTCATAGCACATCAAACTCAAAAAGGAAGGTATTTGGTCCTTTATGACCAACCCATAGAAGACAGGTAAGGTTGAAGGAGGTATGTTCTTCAAAGTAGTTGCTCTCTCCTAGTTGGAAATGGGGAACTAAAAGGCTACATGCTATGGTGGGTTTTCAACTATTGCATTAGCCATGATGTTGATGTGTATGTGGGAATTCTCCTCTATATCTTGTGTGGGTAATGGTGTTAGGGATGATTCTTCTTCAAGAATACCCTCACTCTATTCACTTTGTTCACCAGTATCCTCTAATGCTTCATGTGATGTGGGGAGAAATCTTCCCAGAGCGTCTCATTACCTCTCCATACAATGATTATGACTCTTTGGATCAACAGTTTTTGCACATCATTAGTGAAGTGTGTTGTTGATGGTGGGTTAAAACCTAATTACCCTAATGTTGAAAGTAAAAACACTAAACTATGAAATCTTGAAATTATACAAGAGAATCCTAAATGTAGCACCATCCTCGGAAATAATGCCAAAAATGTAAGGACTTTCTAATGTTCAATCTTGACTTGATGTTTATGAGTGGACACACAATTCAGAGGACAAGTTCCTAACTAAACAGTTCACCAAACCCTCACAAAGGCTTCATTAAATTAAGAACCAAGGTTCGTAAGCTTTTGACAGTGCTAGTACCATATGTGCATTCAAGGATCCTAACTACACCCTATATCGATGAAACATAGGTGGTCGCACATGCAATGAAAACTATAAAGGTTGGAAAGGAAAATAAACTATCAAATTACAAAATAGGGGAAATAACATGAATCTATTGCTTATGGTACGAGTACCTTCTGCTTAATGTTGTAATTGGTAACTATCAAATCTAAACTTGCAACTAACACTATTGACTTCTAACTTCTCTAGAGACTAACTCAATGTAATGTTATATAATGTAATCATGCTACAAAATATCATTCATGGAATTCACATACATATAATTGAGAATTCAGATAAACGGATACATCAATGTAACATCTAATCTAGTACAAAAAATAAGATGGGTTGGCAGTACCTCGAGTGGCCCTTGCTCGACTTGTTGTACCCATAGGAGATATCAAATATGTACTTTTGATCAACAAATCATGATAGTAAATTAAAAATCCTTTATTGCATAAGAATTGGACTTCTTATATTCTGACAAAAATCTCTAAATGTTTCTTATTCATTAGGACATTATTATTGTGATTGGATAATAGGAAACTAACAAAAACTAAGTACTATATGGGAAATCAATCTAAAACTATATTATATCCTCAACCATCGATCCTAATATATAGGCTTGGAAAAAATTTATTCATACAAGGACTAAAAATAGAACATAAATGCATACATTCACTCTCCCTCAAGAATAGGGAGAGGACTAGTCTTTGTAATTGATAACCATAATTGAAAAATACAAAAGAAGAGAATTTAAACTAGAACTCTGCCCTAACAGTATGACAGAGACGTGCTCCATACAAAATGTTACATCATTAAGCTTCCCTACTTAGAATAGACTCCTTCCTACCATTTTATTTGGTGTTGGTGGTGACTCACATTTGACCATTCAATGGTTGTCTTCATTCCTTCCTAGAATTGCCATGTTTCAAGTGTTCTAGCTTCTCCCCTGCAACTAGCTATAGTCCTTATGTTGCGGGCTACAAATCCAGTTGTTGTAGGCTACAGTCTTCTTGGTTGCAAGATATTAGTTTTTCTACCAAGACATTCACGCCATTATCAACCACAATTAAACGATAAAAACATACTAAATCATATGAACATTCATACATCCACACAAATATATATCAATATATCATATTCATATTTCCACATATTCAGGTTTGTCAAAGTGCATAAAAGATATATAAAATATGTATGAAGTCTTGGAATTTTTTGTGAAACTCACCAAATGAAATGATAAAAGCATAACTAGTGAAGGAAAAACTATCCATTATCTAGACCCATCATACCCTTTGATGGTATAGTCAAATCACAACTTGTTTGAACAGAGACTAAAGTCTATATTAAATTCTGGCAGAAATGATTGAGAAAAGAAATAATATCTAATTGAATTTTTATTATCAAGAACCTACGAGAATGGTCTTTGCACCCAAAAAATCTCAAGAAATATAGCGAAACATGTCAAATTAATTTTACAAATTACCTAGTCACTACACCTTCACACATCATCATTTTGTTTTATTATTTGGTAATGATTTATATTGAGCTATTTTATAAACTAGTCAATTGCTATAATGATTACTAGTTTAAAATTGTGTTGCCGTGAGACCTCACTTTCATCTAAATCTACTTATTCAAGATAGTCAACTCTTGGAATTTAAATTTATGCTAGAAAATAGCCATTGTGCCAAGATAGGGCCCTAATGGAAAATATATATATCATGAAAAACATTTTAAAAATGTTGAAAATCATTGAAAAAGTTGCATACAATTTTAGTGCAATTTTAACACTATTTAAGCATCATATTGATGAGGATAGATAGGAATAAATTAGTCAACGAATGTTCACCATGATTTTTTTTAAATATGTATTTTTTTCAAGGAAAAATCATCAACTATGATGTTTCATGCTTTTATTGATTAAGTATGTGTTTTTTCCATTTTTGTTTGTATGGAGTTAGTGATACTTAAAAATTATTTTGTTACTTTGGAATTTTTTGTTTGAAGATTATATATATTTTATTTTACACTTAACTAGGTTAATGTTGTGTAGTATCAAAGAATATTAAAACACTATGTGTAAATCTCCTTGTAAAATGATTTAAACTAACATTTGTGTTGGAATGGATTCCCATTGTTTTGAATGTTCTCTATATTGAGTATTGTTTTATAGTCTATTGTTATGCATTTAACAAAAAGTTTAGTTAGTTTTTCAAGAATTTATTTTGGACATAAAAGCAAATTGGAAATTGTTCAATAAACCTGAATATGAGGTAGTAATAAAATATGTTTATGAACATGCTTATTTTAGATAGTAATTGAATTTTTTTTTTTAAGTTCCTTTTTTATTATAATCGAACATCAACAAAAAAAAATTAGATGGGATGATCCAATTATTATTTGAAATCTTCTATTAGTTTCTTTAGGAAGGGGAAAGGTCATTCTAAGGTATACAATGCAATACACCCAACCATTATTAGGTATCATTTTTCCTTGTTTGTGTTAAGAGGCACATTTTACATCCCACCTCAGCATGGACTATTTGTGTGCAAGTCTAGTCATTGAAAGCCATCATTTTTATAGAGACAACTTTTATATAAGAAAATGAACTCTTATGAGAAAAAAATATTTTTTAAAAGAATGTAGTATATTCATGCCTTTAGAAAGTATAAAATGCAAGTTGATTGTCTTAGAACAATATTTATGAATAATATAGGAATTTTACATTACTAGCTTAGATCTCTATTATCAAAGACCTTAACAAAAACCTCAAGTTGGAAATCCCATCACAAAATAAGTCTAAGAAATAAGGATTTGCACTTAATCATTTTGGAAACCCCTTGTCACATGTTGGATCAATGTTAATATGGATATGTGCTAGTGAGATTAAAATAGCCATGTCAATTTATTTATTCACACTCTAAAGTAGTTTATTTTAGTCAGACAATTTCAAACTACTTAGATCAAAAATATTATATAAAATGCAATCCTCCAATGTTAGATATAGGTGTGATCATATTGACTAAGTATAAATTGGATTACATAGATATGATTAGTTCCATTGCCTCCCCAAATTGATACATCTAACATTTTATGTTATCTTTAAAGGTAGCATGAATAATGTCTTACTGGATATTCAAGGTCATTGTATTCTACTAAAATGGAACCTTAGGTTTTTGTTTCTCTAATTTTGGAAACAACAACTAGTTATATTCCTTAAATATGTATTGGGGTGTTGTTGGGACCTAAGTTTTTAATTTCATTTATGGTTGAGTCTCTTCTATTTTGTGTGTCTTTTTCATATTTTACCCATTGTTTATAATCGAGATGAGACATTTTAAATGGGTCCCCTAAGTGTCAAAATATGCAACAATCTACAAAAGGTTTCTCTAGGTTATTTTTTCTATTTTCCTTGGTAAACTATGTTTTTGTCAAACTTTCAAACTTTTGAGGTTGTCCATACCTGTATGCCTTCCCTATTGATCTCAAAAACCTATTCAAGTCCTCCTTAAAATTTGTTTGTGTTTTTTTTTTTTACTTTAAAAGTATGGGATTTGTCCATACTAGATCACCCCATAGTATCATTGTTTTGAGAAGTCTGATATACTTATGTTTGCCTTTTGTTTTTTAGAATCTTTAAGTTTTTTACATTTCCCATCCCTTGGTATCCTCAATCTCCAAAGCTTGAAAGTCTATTAAAAGCCTAATTCCATTGTATTGGAGTTAAAATTTTGTACTTCCTCATCCACCCATCCTCTAGTACCATTTCCCCTTCATCTCCACTTCTTGAACTTCAATCCTTTGCTTTATGTAGATACCTAAAATTTTGACCTTACCCAACCACACCTAATTTTAGCCTATCCTAAGCCTATTAAATAAATAAATATATATTATTTATTTAATTAATTCCATCATTTCCATCATCTTTATCCTAATCATTTAATTAAATAAGTATTTACTATTTATTTAATTTTTTTCTTCACATGATCCCATTAATTAAACAAATATTTTATTTATTTAATTGGTCCCCCATCACCCTTTATCCTTATCCATTTAATCCTAGCCCTCAATCTTGTTCATATGGATCATAATATAAAATTTTCATCATGTGACAAGTGTCCCCTGCACATGTCTAACTAACTCCTTATCTAGATTCATTGAACCTAGACACCTCCCCAAAATTCAAACTAACTTTTCATCTTATCCAACCATCTCAATCCCATCTCTTAATCCTATCCATTCCCATAAGGATTATTTTCCTTATCCTAACATCAACCTAAATCCTATCCATCATTTTCCACTTGTCACATGACTACATCTTTGAGCCTAACCCTAATTCTCATTCAATCTTAGCTATCCATTATCAATCATTCCTAGCCATTGATTTTTCTCTCCAAAACTTTATATCTAAGGCTCTCATCCTTCATCAAATCCTCTTAGAATCAAGAATAAATCTATCATACCCTTATGCTATTATTTTGATCTTTCATCTTGAAATCATACCAAAGTTATAATAGATTATTGAGCAATCCACATACTATCAATATCATAAAACAAAATCAAATGGAACAAGGGTGCACTCCATTTCCACTCATCAAGGAATGAGCATGAATTCTAGGTGAAGGTATTATGTTTGTGTTGCATTATCTTCCATTTTATTTACATTCAATCTTTTCTTCACCTTCACATTCCGAAAATTTATTATGTCTATTAGAGTTAGACATTGACCATTCTTTATTTAGGTATCCTTTTTCACCAACCCACAAAAGCATGAAACTTTGTTGGTTTATCCTATCTAAGTCTTGTGGATTCAAAATTTTAACATTTCTTTAATTTGGTACCTCTTTCCATTAAACCTTGAAATTCTAAAACTTTGTCGTTTGTTCCAAAAAAAAATTAAGTCTATCAAACTCAAACTTTTGGCCCTTCCTTAATTAGGTACCTTTTTCCATCAAGCCTTGAAATTTTGAAACTCAACTCATTACTTTGTATAACCTATTAGAGTCAGACATTTAGTATTCCCTTAACTTGATACCAAGTTAAGCCTCATCCCAACTTCCCAGTCTTGACATCCTGATATTTTGTTCCAATTAGAGATCCCCTTTTGGCCTTCCACCATTTGGCATGAATTCCCTATCACCCTTGATCTCTCCATTCCTCGACACTTTGATAGCCTACCAAAGTTTTCAAAGGTACTGATTGGTTTGAATTCCTTCAAAGAGCTTGACATAAGTGTTTTTCTTATGTGGTAGATTTTTTAAATGGTTTCTAGCCTCACTAAATTTTCAGCACTCAAAGGAAGATCAACGAGTGTTTATGCACCAGTATTTTTCCCACTACATCCTCACATCAGCAACACATTTGTGATGTAGTTGTATCCTAGCTGAAATGTCCAATAGTTTGAAATAAAATAGTTTCTCATCGTGAAATTGTAATGTGACAAATGTCACTCATCTAATAAGTATTTTCTTTGTAGTTTCTCTTTAAAAGGGGAAAGGAATTGCATTGTAGCTGGTTGGAAAAAAAGGGGAGAAAAATTATTATCATAATAGTGTCAATTTTTTTGGAAATCTATATTATCCATCATTGTTGAAGTTGTATTATTTTTTATCTAATTTTTTTACAATTATAATTTCTTATTTCTTTGAATTTATTTTTTTTAGACTGCAGGAATCAAGAGCACGACCCCCTATAAACTGCAATGCGCCTGGTAAACTTTTTAACGTGACCGGCGGTGCTGGTGCGACACACCCTCTAGTACCACGGGGGTGGGGGAAACTAGACCTCGTGACCAACCTCCTGCAACATGAAATATTTAGCCAATCGAGCTAGGGCCCCAACCCTTCTTATTTCTTTGAATTGAGTTGCTAAGGGCTTTTGAATTCTTTCCACACACTTGGTGTGCCAAATTATTATTTGAATTCTTGGCACACACTTGTTGTGCCTAATTATTATTTGATATTAGTTGTTATTCTTGAGGAATAACATGAACCTTTTATCAATAACATTAAGAAGTATGAAATTTGTAAGGGATTATTAAGTAAAGCTTAGATCATAGGGCAATATTTGGCTTAGTTACTCTGAGAAAATAATAAAGAAATAAGTCATTCTTTCCACCATCTTTATCCTAATCATTTAATTAAATAATAATTACTACTTATTTAATTATTTTCCCTTCACATGATCCCATTAATTAAATAAATATTTTATTTATTTAATTAATTCCCTTTTATCATCTATCTTTATCCATTTAATCCTAGCCCTCAATCTTATTCATATGGATCATAATTTAAAATTTTCATCATGTGACAAGTGTCCTCTTCACATGTCTAACTAAATCCTTATCTAGATTCATTAAACCTAGAAACCTCCATAAAAGTCAAACTAAATTTTCATCTTATCCACTCATCTCAATCTCACCTCTTAATCCTAGCCATTCCTATAAGGATTCTTGCCCTTATCCTAACTTAAACCTAAATCTTATCCTTCATTTTCCACTTGTCACATGACTACATCTTTGAGTCTAACCCTAATTCTCAATCAATATTAGTCATCCATCATCAATTATTCCTAACCATTGATTTCCTCTTCAAGAATATATATATATAGAGAGGCTCTCATCCTTCATCAAATCCTCTTGGAATAAAAAATAAAGCTATCATACCCTTATGCTATTATTTTGATCTTTCATCTTGCAATCATACCAAGGTTATACTAGAGTATTGAGAAATCCACATACTATCAATATCATAAAATAAAACCAAATAGAACAAGAGTGCATTCCATTTCTACTCATCAAGTAGTGAGAAAGGATTCTAGGTAAAGGTATTGTGTTTGTATTGCATTGTCTTCCATTTTATTTACCTTCAATCTTTTCTTCATCTTCACATTCCAAAAATTTATTAAGTCTATTAAAGTTATACTTTTGACCATTCTTTATTTAGTTATGCATTTTCACCAACCCACAAAAGTATGAAACCCTATTAGTTTATCCTATCTAAGCCTTGTTGATTCATACTTTTAACATTTCTTTAATTTAATACTTCTTTCCATTAAACTTTGAAAATCTAAAACTTCGTCATTTTTTCTATAAAAAATTTAAGTATATCAAACTCAAACTTTTGGCCCTTAATTAGGTGCCTTTTTCCATCAAGCCTTGAAAGTTTGAAACTCAGTTGATTACTTCATATAACCTATTAGATTCATACTTTTAACCTTCCCTTAACTTGGTACCAAGTTAAGCCTCATCCCAACTTCCCAATCTTGACATCTTGATACTTTGTTCCAATCAAAGTTCCCCTTTTGGCCTTCCGCCATTTGACATGACTTCCTTATCATCCTCAATCTCTCCATTCCTTGACACTTTTTCAACCCACCAAAGTTTTCAAAGGTTTTGACTGGTTTGAATTCCTTCACAGAGGTTGGCATAAGTGTTTTTCTTATGTGGTATATGTTTTAAATGGTTTATAAACTCTCCAAATTTTTAGCACTCAAAGGAAGATCAACAAGTGTTTATAAGCCAAGATTTTTCCCACTACGTCCTCACATCAACATGTTTGTGATGTAGTTGTATCCTAATCAAAATATTTAATAGTTTGAAAAAAAATAGTTTCTCATAATGAAATTTTAATGTGACAAATGTCACACATCTAATAAGGATTTTATTTGTAGTTTCTCTTTAAAGGAGAAAGGAATTGTATTGTAATTGGGTGGAAAAAGTGGAGAGAAAAATTCTTATCATAATAGTGTCAAGTTTTTGGAAATATATGGTATCCATCATTGTTGAAGTTGTACTATTTTGTTCTAAATTGTCTGCAATTATAATTTCTTATTTCTTTGAATTGAGTTGCTAAGGGATTTTGAATTCTTTGCACACACTTGTGCCAAATTATTATTTGATATTGTTGTTATTCTTGAGGAATAACATGAACCTTTTATCAATATTATTAAGAAGTATGAAATTTGTAAGGGATTATTAAGTGAAGCTAGAGCCATATATGACTAGCTTGGATACACTAAGATAATAACAAAGAAACAATCCAAAAATAATATTGTATTATTATAATTCAATGAATACATCAAGTTGGTGACTCGGTTGCTTTGGATAAGGCATCGATCCATAGGCTAAATACCTTTTTCCAACCCATAGTGTCTCAAATCATAAAAATTTCATTGAATGTAAGTTAATTGTTTAAATTATTTTTGAATTCATACTTTAGAAATTGAAGATACAAGGAAGGAATTTATTGTTGCTTGAAATCTCATAGATCCTTGTAATTTTGTATGAATATTTACATTTTCTAAGCATTCCAATACCAATATGTTGTCTATCTTTAGTCAATGAAATATTATAGGTATACCTACCTAGGCTTTGTAGAGCTTGAAGTGTAGGGGAAAAATCCAATTTTATCCCATTTGTTGGCTAGCTTGATAATAGTCTTGAGCACAGAACTCAAGAAAATCTTAGAGACTATCTATTTATTTGTTGGAAAACCAATAGTTTGTGACTTTGTTGGGAAATATTTAAAATAAGTTGTCTATTTGGGAAGAGTCACAAGATCTTAAGTTTTAATGTTTATTTGTAATTAGCACTCTATTGGTGGATTAAACTCAAAAATAATTTGGCATTTGATAATATTTCAAGTGTTGAAAGAATATGATGAATAGTTAAAGAAATCTATTTCATAGATCTACAAAGTTTTATGTTAGAGGAGAATTTGTGAAATTTTAAATAGTTTTTAGCTATTATATATTTCCTTCACCTTCATCTCCAATAGATAAAAGCACATTATTATGTAGGGGTTTGGGTGAAGATGCTTTGAGAAGGAATTTTATTCCCATATTGAGTATGAATTTATATTGAAAGAAGGGAATTAAGATGAGCATTGTATACCTACATATTTTAATAACATTGTTATCATATGTATGTGCCACTAAAATATGCATGTAAGTGAAAATATATCTAGGTTTATTCATACCTATAGATGCATATTTGTGAAATTATATGTTAGATGCACAAGAAAACTAAGAGGGGGGTGAATCAGTTGTATACTTAAAAACATTCAAACCCTTATCAGCCATTAAACCATTATCATGCATTAGCAAAATGTAAACATACGAAACAGTAATGCAAAAATATCCAAACACATAAGAACACCAAATTTACGTGGAAAACCCAAGAAGTTAAAAACCACAATGATGATTAGCTCACATATATATTAATTGCAACACCAAATACAATTAGGGTCATTACCTAGAAAAAGAAGAAAGACACATTGTTGAGTGGCTCACTACCAAGAAGAAAGAAGATAAAAAAGACTATTACAAAGAGATTCACTATCTCAAGGAAATAGGATAAATCCACCACTGAAACTTTATTCCATCCTCAACCTTCATCTCACTGCTTCTAGTAACTTCAAGCACACTGAAAATATACACCCTTATGCTCACTACTCAAAGTCATAGGCATTAAGTTCACACTCATATCATGAAACTTAATCAAACTCACATCTTTCACACACCTTCTATAGATCCACACTCATCTCCAAAAATTCACCTTACTTATATACCATCCTTGACCTAAACAGTCTCAATTAGGTTGAACTTAATGAAAAGTATGCACCTAAAACATGCAACACCAAAATAGGTCGGCACCAAACACCTCTACAATGGAAATAAGTGAAGGAAAACCACACCAAGTGTTAACTAGGACCCAAATCCACATCACCACTCTACACAATACATTCACAATCCATGAGGTACCTTTGCAAATAGCTCTAGCATGCCAAGTCAACCACACCTAAACTAACACTACAAGCATCCATATACATGCTTCTATAGGTCATGTAGACCACACAAAAAAAATTCATAGTATCTGCACAACATCTCAAAACATTCCATCATCATCAGAATATTTTGCAACTTTTCCACAACCACTTGAAACTGAGAACACCATTACTTTGTGCAACCAAACACACTACCACAGAACACAACTCATTAACCAACCTTGCGGAACACCTCAGTACCTAAAACCTCAAGGGAAGTAATTTATAGACAATATAAGCTCATTCCCAAATCCACAAGACAAGAAATCTTACTGCGAGAAATGAGGAGCAATCTCATTTCTCCCATACAACCATCTACATAGACAGATAAACTGTCAAACACAACTTTCACTGCAAAACAATCCAAAACTTGAAACTATGGATATATAACCTATAAAAACCTTTGATCACCATATCCAAACTGAACAAGCATATCTTCAACCATGAATAAATGTGGAGCACAACACTAAACACATCTCTATCACACTGCACACTCTTTTATTCAAAATTTCTCAAAAGAACTTGGAAACCAAGCACTAGCTTACTGCAACTGCAACTATTATCCATCAAGAAATCAATGACAACACTAATGATAGCACCAAAAACACCTTCTTATCAAACCATGACACATCCATACTAGTACAATCATTCTCCGACAATCTCCCTAACTATGACAATGCCAATGTCCTTCTAACAACTCCAACACATTATCTCCATATAGTTGACATCAATGACCAACACCAACAACTATTGACATCAATGACAACACTAGCAACATACTTGCAATAATATCCCCCTCTGTCATTTATGGAAACAACAACTCTCTAAAACCCATGAACAACAAAAGCAACTAACAACAAACCAACAACTCTATAACAAGCAAAACTCCCCCTGACTAGGGAAACTCTTCATACTCTCATTATCTTGCTCCTAAACACTTTCTACCCCTATGGTCTTCAGACCATATTCAACCAACTCTCTCCCAATAAACTCTAGTTTTCTCTCCAACTTTATCCCCCTTTGACATTAATACTTTCCTTATGTTTTCAAACTTTTCTCTCTCCCCCTTTGACATCAATGGAAAAGGGCCATAGACTCATCCAACTCTCTTTCTTGCATTGAACTCTCTTGCTCTCCCCCTTTGAAAAAATTCAAAGTGAAACATCTGGACCTTTTATACCTCATCTTCATATAAACTTTTTTATCTGCATATACCACTTGACACCACTTGCAACACCAAAAATCAATTCCACTCTCTCTTCACTACATTCATTTTTCTACACTCTCCCCCTTAGGAGCACAAAATATGCTCCATCTAGTTGCAACAAAAACACTACTACCTACTCCCCCTGAGCAGTAGCCCTCAACATCAGTCCAGGACCAAGAATGTATCTTGAATGCTTCCTGGATAGATGCACCAACTTATGCATCTAGTTGAAAGAAGAAGGGGAAATAACCCTTAACTTTTGTTGGAGATACTCAAAAGTATCCTTTGGAAGAGCCTTTGTAAAAATATCAGCAACTTGATCCTTTGTAGGCACATATTCTAGCTTCACTTCATTCTTTGCAACTTTTTCCCTTAGGAAGTGATACCAAATTGAGATATGTTTTGTTCTTGAATGCATTATTGGGTTCTTTAAGATATTGATATCACTTGTATAATCGCATAAGATAGAAATACTTTCATCATATGATACTCTGATATCCTTCAATATTTTCTTCATCCACAACACCTGTGTACAACATGGTGTTGCTGCAATATATTTTTCTTCTGCAGTAGATAAGGACACTAAATCTTACTTCTTACTCAACCAAGAAACCATTCTACTTCCAAGAAACAAAGCACCACCACTTGTACTCCTATCATCTATACATCCTACCTAATTTGTATCTATATATGCACTCAAGGATAAATTAGTATCCCTAGGATACCAAAAACCAAAGTCCAAAGTGCTCTTCAAGTATCTAAATATCCTCTTTGTTGTACACAAAATAATTTTTTGCTTCAATAAGGCATTTTACTAAAAATGGACTAAATCCTGTAAGATTGTTGTCAAAAGAAAATTTTAGGTCAAACAAAACATGGAATTTTTGTGGGTTTGTGTCAAGGAGGATATTGGAAAAATTTGGAAATTTTGAAAATTAGGGTTTCATACCCCTATTTTTAGGAAAATCCTAAAAACTAGGACCTTCTCAAAAATGACTCTAAATTATTTTGATAGGCTTATTTCACTTCACGATCACATTGGTCAAGTTAGAATCATGAGAAATTCAAGTCTGCTCTAGTGGGTCCTTTTCATTTTTTCAAAAGAAAAGATAGGACCTCTGAGGTCCTCACTAGAAAAATGGCTAATACCGGGTATTGAAATCTAAGCCCCAAAAGCTTCAATGAAGAATCCACGGTGAAAGATGCTCAAAAATATGCTTCAAAATGAAGGGGATTTTCAAAGGTTAAAAAATGCTTAAAATATTCTAATTCTGGAAGATGCACGCTTTGCTACAAGAAAGATGCTACGCAGTCAATACCTTGGTGAACTTTTCAAGCATCCGTACATGCGTGATGGTGAAAGCAATTGCAATGGTGAACGTGTTCACATTGTCGATAGTGGTGATCAACGCAGTTGGTGAGACGGTAAACCCAAAGCACAAGAGGTGAAAATCTTCAGCCAAAAGTGACCCTATTGGCCAAGGGCACCCATGAGTTCAAAAGGTCAAATGCAATTATCAAGAATTTTCAAGACAGTCATCTTTTTCATAATTATGTCAGCTTTATGATAGATCATCAAAAAAATTCAACAAATTCATCAAACGTTGTCAAATGAAGGTAGAGGTAGAAGATGCTAAAAGAAAAAGTCATCAAAGATGACAATCTAACAAGGGAAAAAGCACCCCTGTAGCTTAGGGGTACCTAAGAATGAAAGATATTTGATGCCAGTCTTTGGATTGGTAACCTCCAGATGATTTCCTCTAACTTAGCATAGCTTCATGATGGATCATGCTGCCAGTTCACAAGACATACCAAATGGCAGCAGTCGTTGATCATTTGAGCACATGAAATGAAGGGTAAACTAATGGACTTCAAGGTAGAAGCACCCCTGCTAGCCAGGGGCACCCATCATTTTGAGCAGCTAAATGAAGTTTTCAAAAGTTGTCTTCTCCAAGGCATCTTTTCAACAGCCTTTTAGCTCCACAATGAGTCCAATTGCAAGCTCACAAGACTTGTCAAGCACTCACAAATGAAGATCAAGCGTAAAATGATGGAGACAAAGGAAAAGGTGAAAGACATCAAGATTTGACTAAATGTTGAAGAAAATGCACCTTCCTAGAAATAGGCACCCAACCTTTGGGGCAGTCAAATGCTACTTTCAAGTGTTGTGACTTCTAAGAAGACCTCTTCCATTTTGACCAATCTCCACAATGAAATCATCAGCATGAACATTGAAGCATTCAAACCTCTGATGAAAAAGATCAAACTGGAGCTATTCGTGAAGGATTGTAGAGTGAAAAATGTACCTCAAAAGAACAAAAGTGGCCATGCAAGCCAAGGGCACCTAGAATTTTGAACCTCATAAATCAATTTTCTAAACTTGGACATACAGTCATCTATTCCAGAATGTTTTCAACTTCGCAATGAATTGAACATCCCAATCATGAGATTCATCAATCATTGGCAATTGTTGATTGAAGTACAACAGTTCAAATGGAGAAAATTGAAAAGCATCCAAGAAATTTCCTAACACTAACAGAAAAAGAACCCTTCTAGGAAAAGGCACCCAAGAATTCAAGGTACCAAATTCAGTTTTCAAGGTTCACAGCCCCTAGTAACATCTCTTTAGAGTTGATCCAACTCTACAGTGGATATATTAGCACAGCTTCATGATCAATTAGGAAACCAAAATTTAGGTTCGAACAGAGGCTATTCATCAAGCAAAAGGTTAAAATATTCAACACTGGAAAGGTGGTATCCAAAGTCAACTCCTAGTTAGGATTTTTGAAGACTTTCTCAAGCCTAGGCATCCCAACTTAGATGGAAACTCTTCCAGTTAACTTCCAATCATGCAAATTGACTCCTCAAGCATGAATCTGGTGCCCTAACTGATGCTTGCAACTCAGACTGATATATATCAAATCTTAGTTGTCCATCATTCATTATTTCTTTCAAGTTGAAGAGATCAAACACAAATATTTTCTCTCCAACACCTTTTGAAGATCTAACAAAATCCATTCTCAGCGTTCTTCATATTTCTAGTCTCAACTTGCATAGAAGGATGCCTTTCACAAGATTTCATCTCCAAATGTGATTTTCTTGAAGATTCAAGGTAGCAGATTTTAACTTCTATCTTCTCCCCCACATATTTCTTCTAACTTCTCACCATCATTTTTTCTCCTATTTTTGTCTTAGGTCTTCTTGCATGTCTAAGTAATGACATTTATTCACAAATCTAGCCTTTTGGGTATGATCAACACAGCATTGGCCATAAAACCCACTTGTTAGATTCTTCTAGAGAAAGTTACCCCATTGTACCCCCTTTTTTAGGGATTCCAAAAAAGTCACCATTTCAAAAAACTAACAAACTAGATTTGTTCAACTCTAAAGCACCTGCAATACCCATGTGCCAGAGTTTTCCATGAAAAAAGAGCTTCTAGAACTTCTGCAACTTGTACCCTGAGAGGTTGTTGCATGTCAAAGAAAAATCCCTCTTTTCAAAAATTTGGCATTATGGGTTCATTGTAAAAGATATCACCAACAAAACCCACATCTCATAAATTTTTCGTAAAAATTGCCCCTTAGTGAAGCTATTTTTAGTTGCTATAGAAAAAGTTGTCTGAAAGTATCGTGTGCCCAGTCAATCTTCAATATTTTCAAAATTCAATTCTCTCAAGTTGAATACAAGACCAAACCTGTCTTACTTCATGATTTCCTGAAGATGGCTTACACTGATTTACATCGAGTACATTCAGGGATTGATTTACAAGCATAGAAACTCTAGGTCCATGGATTCCATATGGTTTCATACCTCATATAGCTGATAGCCTTTCAAGGCCAGTTAAGAGGGTTGAATACCATTGGAACTTTGGGTGTGCAGCAAGTTTATTTGCATTTCTCATAGCTAGAGTATTCACAATCAAATTTCATGGTTCCATCATACAACACTCTTTCATTGAGAAGAGTCAAAAAAAGTGTCAGAAGCATCAAGCTTCAAAAGAAATAGAGATCATCACTCCAGTTATAGAGCTACCAAAGTTACCAATTAGTGAATTGTCAATTGAAGTGTGCAAATATTTCTAGGATTGCTCAATTTGCTGACAAGTGGTAAATTGATAGTTAAGGCATGTGATGACTTCTAGACACAGAGATAGTTAAAAACTAGTTGGGGGAGATGATCACTCAAATTGATGAGGTTTAAATTTCCAGTTGGGACATCCCACCCTTTTCCAAATAGACATTAGACACAACAATTAACTTGATACCTCTTTCCAAGTTAACTTGTCCCAACAACCATGCATGTATATTTTTGGAGACACCTATGTATATTGGATTTCTCTTTTAGTTTATAATCAATTAACTGAAGTAGACTTTCTAGTTAACTATTAGGTTACCTACTTTTAGACAGGAATAAATCTTGTTGATTGGCAAGAATTGAATGTTAACTCAAGGAGACTTTAGGGTTGCCTACTCCTGTGAGTTTCTATAAATAAGAGCAACCTTTGCTCATTATTTTTTAACTTTACTTCACGATAGAAAAATGTTGAAGCTATTTGCTTAGACTTTATTCACTTAGTATATGTTCTTAAATCATATTTGTTATACCTAAACGCTTAGTTGTTTGCTTATGTTCTTGTTATTCAAATAGGTGTGTTCAATATATGTTCATTTGTATTTGGTTGATCCCATGTTGTGTGATTGTTATCTTTCATGTAATCTGCTATCCTAAACTATAATTTTTGAATGAAGTTGAGATAATAAATCAGGAGAGTCATAGGCCTTTGATCTAAAAGTCTCAAGATCTTTCATGTATGTTGTTTCAATAATATTTCTTTCAATCTACACCTTGGAAAGAGTGTCATTGCGTCCTTCAGAATTTAGATATTAATATTATCGTTAGATTTTGTTTCTAGTAATTTGTATTTCAGCCTACACCTCGAATAGAGCATCGTCACTTCCTTGGGAATCCTGAGATTTATCTTACCATTAGATGATTACTTTCATGAATTCTATTTCAGCATAAATTTGAAAGTTCAGAGCCTTCAGATGCATGTCAAGAGACAGTTTATTTAAAATGATCAAACCATTCCCAAATTGATCCTAGACCCTCTCACTCTGAAATACTTGAGGAGATAGGATAGTCATAGCTTTAGCCTAGTTGTAGTTAAGATCTACAGAAACTAGAGAAAACCTTAGCTACAATGCATTATGTTTTATCACCTTGTACCCTGCCGCTAAGTAAAAAAGATAGGAATTTAGTTCACTTTAATTTGTATGCAACCATCAGTAAATGAGGGAGCTTCCCCTCCTAATTTGAAGAGAAGTTAATATTGTGCATAGTTTTTCATTTCTAATAAGCACTCTGGAGGTTCTAATTGAGACACTAACAATTTTTTGGCACCCACCATGGGGAAATGATGCATAAAACTTCAAATAAAAGCTAACACTTTTAAGTCATGGGAATGACCATTTGGCATCCTACTGCTCCAATCGAACGACCGCGTCTTGCTCCAGCTATTCTTCAACCAAATTTCATATTCATTCAAGGAAAGAAGTTGTACATCATCAGTAGCTTATGGAGTTTTATATTAAAAAAAAATACATCATCTATTCAATGGAGGAATGTAGGTACTACTTTGAATGAAGAAGAGAAAGCTTATCTTGCAGCTAACAGGCCAATTTTACCACCTCTTGTGTGGCAATAAATCATCCTAGCTTACCAAGTGTACACAAGGAGGAGAAAAAATCCTCTCTTTCAAGAAGAAGATGTTGGAGAAGTATTCAACACAAATCCAATCTTCCAAGAGGTTCCTGATCATTTCCAAGAAGAACTTGAAGAAGAACCTTCGGCTCAACCAAAAGTAATGGGCAACAACAACAACAAAAATAGCAATGGTTGAAATGCTAGAAATCCAAGACGTCCAGCCCCATTGCCTTGGGTAAATAACATCAGCCAATTGGCCTTGCAAGGACACCATGATCTTCTAAAAGGTTTGAGAAAGCACTTCCCAAGATTTCATGGTGACAGGGCTTGCCACCCTAACGAGCATATCTCAATATTCACAATGGCTTGCTTTGTTTTGCATGTGCCACATGAAGATATCATTGTGCATATCTTTGTTGAGACTCTTGAGGAAAATGTCGTAAATTGGTTCAATCATTTGGAACCAAGAATCATCACAAGCTAGGTAGTCATGAGCAAGAAGTTCTTGGCAAGATTCAAGCCTGTCAAAGACAGTCATCAACTATATGCTCGACTCTCAACCTCAAAGATGGATCCAACTGAACCAATGAGAGATTTTGTGGCAAGCTTTAACCACCTCATCGCATGCCTCTCCCATACACTCAATCCATTAGAAGAGATCTTGATGAGAAGCTTCATCAATTCCCTTCCATCAAAGAGTGTTTTTCTTAAAATTGGGACATGAAGTGGACTTACAAGTTTCACAAGAAAAAGCTATTGAGATCAAGGAAAACATGATCACATCTAAGAAGATGAAGAATGATTCCATCAAACTGCTTGTTCAAGTTTCTATAGATCCATTGCTATAGAAGGTAGCCAACGAGGTGACTATCCTCAAAAGACAATCACCTAATCAAGGGCAACAAGCACTGCCCACACCACCACCATATCAACAACAAAAATATCAACCTCAACATCAATACCAGCTGAAGAAGAATAACTTTCAACCATTCAACAACTATAAGACAAGATTTCCAGGACCTCTACCAATACAAGCAGAGGCTAAGAAATCTAATGTATTTTATTGTTTCCATGAGATAGATGCACATACTGGATCCACATGCCCTAAGAATTTGAGAATGAATCAGATCATGGGATATATTGAGCTACACCAAGCTCAATTTTTGTACCTTCACCAAATGCGAACGTTGTCTCACCACAAATAGACAACTTCAATGGTGACTCCACAACGGGATACTTCAATAACGAACCCATAAGACAAGAAGAAGAAGAAGAGTACCGTTAGTATTCTCACACTATAAATCACGAGAATATTTCAACGCCTATGTTCACATGTGCCCAACACTTCAAAGCACAAAAAGAAGAAGAAGAAAGACGAAAATAAAATGAAAATGGAAAAGAAGTGCCTTCCACTTATAATCCCAAGTATTCACATGAGAACACTACGCCAAATGCTCAAGATCCGTCTTCAGCAAATTTTGACATCGTGACTTCCATGATGAAGATGAAGGTACAAATATCACAGTTGGAGTATCTTTGGGACTATCCAGAACAATTGGATTAAATTCTCAAGGTAGTAAAGAAGCAAGTTGTAATCCATCCCAAGTTGCTCAAGTCATTTGTACCAATGAAGGAAAAGTCGAAGCCTTTCTATATATCTTTATATATAGAAGGATTCAAACTCAGCAACTATATAATAGACTCAGGAGCTTTGGACAACGTCATGCCCTTGCAAATCATGAAATCATTGGGACTCTCATGCACCAAGACTCATGAAAAGTGTTACTCAGTTGAATCAAAGTCATTGTTGTTGATCAGCCAACTAAAAGATGCTCAAGTAAGGTTGGCATCTTGTCCAAAGGATAAGATCATGATTACCATCCTAATAGCTAATAGTCCAACTAGTTATGGGATGCTACTGAGTAGGAGCTTCTGCAAGGATCTCGAAGGAGAGATTTGGTTAGATTGGTCATTTGCAACCATCCCATTGAAGAAAGGTAGTTTTAAGTTGAAACTTGAGGTGAAGTCAAGATTCATAGTGGTGAAGTCTCAGGACCTCCAAGAACAAGTGTTGTTTAAGGACACAGGTCTCGGCACATATGCCATGTTGTCTAAGGTAACTAAAGATAGGAAAAAATTTGCATACTCCACAAGCACATCAAATAAAGATTCAAAGATGTGGACTATGCAATTTGAAAAAAGTTGCTCAACAGCAGGCTCGAGAGCAGGAGTTGTCATCACTTCTCCCGAAGGTGTTCTATACCCATTTGCTTATCACTTGTAGTTTGAAAACATAAACAACACTGCAGAATATGAGGTGCTCATACTAGGCCTCAAAAATGTAAGGGATATGGGTATAAATTTACTCAAGTCAAAAGTGATGCAAAGTTGATCATCCAATAGATCAAAGAGCATTACCAAGTGAGAAAAAGTAAACTTCATTCTTATCAACAAAGGGTGTGGAATGCAATCAGCCGGTTCAAAGCATTCAACATCAAGTTCATTCCACATGAGCACAATAGCAAAGTGGATTCCCTTGTGGTATCGGTCACTCTCTTCATGCCCCATTCTGACTTCCATCAGAATGCCTTCACCATTGAGCTCATCTACAAGCTGGTTGTCCCTAATAATTGCAACAACTGGTAGGTCTTTGATGATGATGATCACATCAAATAATTTATCTACATGGAAGATAACTACAAAGAGATATTCTTTGAAGGTAGTGCTTCTCCCTTTAAAGAATCTATAGCAAAAGATTCTGAAGCAATAGAATTGGGCATCATCCACTTGAGGGGAAATAATATTCCCATGGGTCTAGTATCCTTGGAGGACATTTTTGATAGACATGAAAAACATGTTCAAGATCAAAGGAATTCGACCAACAAGACATTTGTTAATTATTGTCAAGTAAACATTGGTACCAAAGACAAGCATCAGCTTGTTAACTAGGGAAAGTGTTGTACTACAGAGGAAAGCAACAACTTCATCGCCTTATTCAAGGAATATCGGGATGTCTTCACATGGTCTTATGAAGATTTGAAAGCCTTCACACCTAAGGAATTGTCTCACACCACTCCACTCAAGCCTGATGCCAAGCCCTTCAAGCAGAAGCAAAGACACTTCAACTCGTGTATCCAAGATACAATCTATGCAGAGGTGCAGAAGATGGTGGATGCCAAGATTATTTTTCCAATCCATCATTCAACCTAGGTGTCGAATATAGTTCCTATGCACAAGAAGAATGAAGAAATCTGAATCTGTGTTGATTTCAAGAATCTCAACCAATCATCTCTAAAGGATAACTATCCTTTACCAATCATGGAGCACATATTGCATACGGTCATCAGATCGAAGATGTTGTCATTACTTGACGGATTTTTTGGGTACAACCATATTGTAATAGTTGAGGAGGATTAGATCAAAATGGCATTCACTACCCCATGCGGTATGTTTTCCTATGAGAGGATGCCCTTTAGCCTCATCAACGTTGGTGACACTTTTCAAAGAGCCATGGATTTGGCGTTCAGGTATCTAAAGGACAAACTAATTGTCTTCTACCTTGATGACCTTACTACTTTCTCAAAGAAGTGGCAAGATCATTTTTAACACTTAGTGAAAGTGTTTGAAAGATGCAAATATCACCACATGAATCCCAAGAAATCCATCTTTGTGGTGATGAAAGGAAAATTTCTTGGTCATATCATCTCCAAAGAAGGAACTCAGATTGATCCTAATCGGTTGATTCAATCAAAAATTTGTCTCTCCCAACAAACAAAACTAGGGTACATTCCTTCTTCGAAAAACTCAACTTCATACGAAGATTTGTACCCGACTTCTCAGAGCTGACCAAAGACATATTAGTAATGATGAAGAAGATGTCCACCTTCAAATGGACTGAAGAAGGAAAGAAGGCATTCATCCAAATAAAAGAATCCACCAGTCAAGCACCGGTGTTGGTTCAACCTAACTTTGATAAGGAATTCATTCTTTATTGTTACACATCGAAACACACTCTTTTTTCCATATTGACATAAAAGTTGAATGAAGAGACCGAATCACTGATTGCTTTCATGAGTAGTAGCTTCAAAGATAGCGAGTCTCAGTACTCTTAGATCGAAAAGAATGTGTATGTGGTTGTGAAGGTTGTTAAAAAATTTAGATTCTACATCTTGAACTCTCACACAATGGTGTACGTTATAGATCTTGCAATCAAAAGTTTCCTAACTCAACAATAGATAGGCACCAAAAGAGGTAACTAGATTGCAAGGGTCCAGGAATATAACTTGGAGATCAAGCTGACCAAACTCATTCGCGGGAGAGGCCTATGTCAGCTGATTGCAGAAGATAGTGATCTAAAGCACCAAGTTTTTGATGGCATGCTAGAAACAAAGATTGAAGAGGACCTTCCTATGGTCCTACTAGTTGATTATGCCAAGGAATGGTACATTGAACTATGGTACTATTTAACTTATGGAGAATGTCCAACTCACTTGGACAAACAATACAAAAGAATTATGAAATTGAGATCACAAACCTATGTACTTAGAAGCAATGTTCTATACAAGCGTGGGCTTGATGGAACATTCCTACTATGCATCAATAGGGACCAACAATAGCAGTTGTTGGAGGCATTTGAAAATCAATCATATGGTGGTCACTTCTCATCAATGGTTACTACATTCAAAATCCCACGAGCATTGTTCTATTGGCCGACTTTGTTTTGCGATGCATATGACTAGGTGCATAGATGTCAAATGTGCCAACAATTTGTTGGCAAGCTCAAACTAGCAACCATTCCACTTAGGTCATTATTATAGATTTTCCATTTCAATAATCAGATATAGACTTTGTAGGCTTGATTAACCCACATTCCAGTAAGGGGCATTTTTATTTCCTTATAGCAATGGATTACTTCACAAAATGGGTTGAGGCAATTCCTACCAAGCAGGCTACTTATGAAGTCATGTGCGACTTCTCAAGGAAAACATCATTACATGCTTTGGAGTACCACGAAAGAGCGTGACTGACAATGCAACAAGCTTCTCATCAGAGGAGCTGGTAGAATTTTTTTTTGATCTTGACATCACCTTGTCCCACTCTTGATATTACTATCTGTAAGGTAATTGACAAGCCAAATCATCCAACAAAAACATTATCACAATCATGTGCAAGCTAGTTGACTCCAATCAATGAGCTTGGCACAAGAAGTTGTACGACATTCTTTGGGCTGACATAATTACTCCCAAGAGAGTTATTAGCACTTCCCCTTTTACTATTTTATATGTAATGGAGGTTGTGCTACCTATCATGCTAGAGTTTTCCACTTTGCAACTAGCATCCACAGTGGAAAATGAGGAATTCAAAGATCCAATCGAAAAATGCATCTTGTTCCTAATGAAGCTATAAGAGGAAAGGGTGGAGGTAGTTGATAAGATCACTCAACATCAATAGAAAGTGAAGAAGATCTTTGAAAATAAGGCTCATCAGCAAGACTTTGAGATCAGAGATAAAGTCCTATTATGGGACAAGAGACATGAGCCCAAGGGAATGCATGACAAACTTGACTCCCTTTGGCTAGGGTCATTCCAGATTCATGAGTTCGCAAGAGAGAATTCCTACATTCTCTCACATTCATATGGAAGGATCTTCCCATTGTCATAAATGGGCAATAAGTAAAACATTTCATCCCTTCAAGGGTGGAGTGAGTTTCTATAAATAATTTTCTTTCTACTTTTCATTATGTTGTAATGTTTTTCCCCGTTCTGTATAGTATCATCCTGTTTTAGGTGATTTCTCATGTATTCTTGTTATTAGATTTTTAGGAGAACTCCAATTGTTAGGTGAATTAGGAAATAAGTCCTAACTCCATTGCCCAACTGATAAGATACTGGTCTACAAAAACTAGAGTTTCTCGGTTCTCCTATGTCATAAGTATCCAACATTGTCACCAAACGAAACCTAATGTTGTACCCAAAAATAAATTTTTGCTTCAATAAGGAATTTTGGTGAAAATGGTCTAAATCCTATAATATTGTTGACAAAATCTAATTTTTGGTCAAACAAAACATAGAATTTTTGTGGTTTTTTGTCAAGGAGCATACTAGAAAAAATTGGAAATTTTAAAAATTGGGGTTTCAAACCCCTATTTTTAGGAAAATCCTAAAAAATAAGACCTTCCCAAAAATGACTCAAAATGATTTTGATAGGATTATTTCACTTCACAATCACATTGGTCAAGTCACAATCACAAGAAAGTCAAGTCTACTCTAGTGGGTCTTTTTCACTTTTTCAAAAGAAAAGATAGGACCTCCAAGGTGATCAATGGTAGAATGGCTAGTACCAGGTATCAAAATCTAAGCCTTTTAAAGCTTCAAGGAAGAATCCATGGTGAGAGATGCTCAAAAATACGCTTCACAATGGAGGGGATTTTCAAAGGTTGAAAAATGCTAAAAAAATTCTAATTCTAGAAGATGCACTCTTTGCTACATGAAAGATGCTACACAGTCAATAGCTTGGTGAACTTTTCAAGAACCCATACATGTGTGATGGTGAAATAAATTGCAATGATGAGCGCATTCACATCGTCAATAGCAGTGATCAATGCAATTTCCGAGCTAGTAAACACAAAGCATGAGAGGTGAAAATATTCACAAAAGTTGATGAAGCTACAACAAAAAGTGCCCCTGCTAGCCAGGGGCACCCGTGAGTTCAAAAGGTCAAATGCAATTAACAATTTTTTGTTGAGACAATCATCTTCTTCGTAATTATGCCAACTTTACAACAAATCATCAAACAAAGGTAGAGGAAAAATATGTTGAAAGAAAAAGCCATCAAAGATGGTAATCTAACAAGGAAAAAAGCACCCATGTAGCTCAGGGGTGCCCAAGAATGAAAGATATCAGATGCCAACCTTTGTATTGGAAACCTCCAGATGATTTCCTCTGACTCATCCCAGCTTTACAATGGATCATGCAGTGATTTCATGACACATACCAAATGGCAACAGTTGTTGATCATTCAAGCACATGAAATAGAGGGTAAACTAATGGAATTCAAGGAAAAAGCACCCTTGCTGGCTAGGGGCACCCATCATTTTGAGCAACTAAATGAAGTGTTCAGAAGTTCTCTTCTCTAAGGCATCTTCTTAGTAGCCTTTCAGCTTCACAATGAATCCAATTGCAAGCTCATGGGATCTATCAAGCACTCACAAATGAAGATCGAACAAAAAATGTTGGAGACGAAGGAAAAGGTGAAAGACATCAAGATTTGACTAAGTGTTGAAGAAAATGCACCTTCTTAGAAATAGGTGCCCAACCTTTTGGGCAGTCAGATGTTGCTTTCAGGTGTTGTGACTTCTAAGAAGACCTCTTCCATTTTGATCAATCTCCACAATGAAATCATTAGTACGAACATCGGAGTATTCAAACCTTTGGTGACAACGATCAAAATGGAGTTGTTTGTGAAGGGTTGCAAAGTGCAAAATTTACCTCAAAAGAAAAAAAGTGTCCCTGCAAGCCAAGGGCACCTAGAATTTTGAACCTTATAAATCAATTTTATGAACTTGCACATATAGTCATTTGTTTCAAAATGTTTCTAGGTTCGCAATAAATTGAACATCCCAATCACGAGATTCATTGGTCACCGGAAGCTGCTAATTGAAGCATAGAAGGTCAAATGGAGAAAATTGAAAAGCATCAAAGAAATTAGCTAACACTGGCAGAAAAAGCACCCTTCTAGGAAAAGGTACCCAAGAATTCAAGGCACCAGATTCAGTTTTCAAGGTTCTCAGCCCCTAGTAACATCTCTTTAGAGTTGATCCAACTCCGTAGTGGATATGTCAACAAGGCTTCACGATCAATTACGCGACTAGAATTCAGGGTCGAACAGAGGTTGTTCATCAAGCAAAAGTTGAAAATCTTCAACACTGGCAAGGTGGCATCCAAAGTCAACTCCCAATTAATATTTTTTAAGGCTTTCTCAATCCTAAGCATCCCAAATTGGGTGGAAACTCTTCTAGTTAAATTCCAATCATTCAAATTGATTCCTCAAGCATGAATTTGGTGCCCTAATTGATGCTTGAAACTCAAATTGATATATATCAAATCCTAGGCATCCATCATTCATTATTTCTTGCAGGTTGAAGAGCTCACACACAAATATTTTATCTCCAATGCCTTTTGAAGATCTAACAAAAGCCATTCTCAGTGTTCTTCATTTTTCTAGTCTCAAGTTGCATAGAAGGATTCCTTTCACAAGATTTCATCTCCATGCATGATTTTTTTGAAGATTTAGGGCAGTAGATTTTAAATTCTATCTTCTCCCCACATATTTCTTTTAGCTTCTCACCCTCATTTGTTCTCTTACTCTTGTCTTAGATATTCTTGCATGTCTAAGTAAATGGAATTTATTCACAAATATGGCCTTTTAGGTATGATCAGCACAATATTGGCCATAAAATCCACATGTCAGATTCTTCTAGAGAAAGTTGCCCTGCTACCCCTTTTTTAGGGTTTCTAAAAAAAGTGACCATTTCAAAAAATAGACAAATTGGGTTTGTTCAACTCTGAAGCACCTACAATACCCATGTGCCAAAATTTTCAATGAAAAAAGAGCTCGTGGAGCTTTTGAAACTTCTGCCCCAAGAGGTTGTTGCATGTCAAGAAAAAATCTTGTTTTAAAAAATTTGTCATCATGGGCTTGTTCAAAAAGATATCCCCCACAAAACCCACATCTCAGAAATTTTCATAAAAATTACCCCTCAGCAAACCTATTTTTAGTTGTTGCATAGAAAGTTGTCCAATTAGTATTGTGTGCCCAATCAATCTTCAAGATTTTCAAAATGCAATTCTCTCAAGTTGAATACAAGACCAAATCGGTCTTACTTCATAATTTCCTGAAGATGGCTGACACCGATTTGCATCAAGCAGATTTGGGGGTTGATTGATAGGCGTAGAAACTTTAGGTCCATGAATTCCACATGGTTTCATACCTCATATAGTTGATAGCCTTTCAAGGCCAATTAAGAGGGTTGAATATCGTTGGAACTCTGGGTGTTCAGCAAGTTCGTGTGCATTTCTCACAACTAGAGTATTCGTAGTCAAACTTTGTAGTTCCATCATACAACACTCTTTCATTGAGAAGAATAAAGAAAAGCATCAAAAGCATCAAGTTGTAGAAGAAACATAAATCATCACTCCAGTTACAGAGCTACCAAAGTTACCAATCAGCGAACTATCAGTTGAAGTGTGCAAATATTTCTAGGATTGGTCAAGTTGTTGACAAGCAGTAAATTGATAGTTAAGGCATGTGATGATTTCCAGACACAAAGACGGTTAAAAATTGGTTGGGGGAGATGATCACTCAAATTGATCAGGTGTAAACTGCCAGTTAGGGCATCCCACCCTTTTCCAAATAAACATTATCCATGGAAATTAACTCGATGCTTCTTTCCAAGTTAACTTGTTGTCCCACCAATCATGCATGTCTATTTTTGGAGACACTTATGTATATTAGACTTCTCTTTTAGTTTAGAATTAGTTAACTAAAGTAGAAATTCCAGTTAACTATTAGGTTACCTACTTTTAGACATAGGAATAAATCTTGTTGATTGGCAAGAACTGAATGTTAACTCAAGAAGACTTTAGGGTTTCCTACTCCTTTGAGTTTCTATAAATAAGAGCAACCTTTTCTCATTATTTTTTAACTTTACTTCATGGTAGAAAAATTTTGAAGCTATTTTCTTGAGACTTTGTTCACTTAATATATGTTCTTGAATCGTATTTGTTATAGCTAAACGTTGAGTTGTTTTCTTGTGTTCTTTTTATTCAATTAGGTGTGCTCAATATATGTTCATGTGTATTTGGTTGATCATGTGTTGTGTGATTGTTATCTTTCATGCAATCTGTTGTCCCAAACTGTAATCTTTGATTGAAGTTGAGGTAATAAATCAAGAGAGCCATATGCCTTTCATCTAAAAGTCTCAAGATCTTTCATGTATGTTGTTTCAATAATCTTTCTTTCAATCTACACCTCAGACAAAGTGTCATCTCCTCCTTGGTAATTTAGAGATTAAGATTATCATTATATGTTGTTTCTAGTAATCTATATTTCAACCTACACCTTGGAAAGAGCACCATCACCTCCTTGGGAATCCTAAGATTTAGCTTTGTTGAATATCCAAGATACTAAGAAGGGGGGTGAATCAATATCTTCTTAAGCATATTGAACAAATACCATACAATTACTCCAATGCATATGACAGTAAGAATAAATAATAGCATTAATAAACATGAAATCACACAACACATGAACACCATGAATTTTACATGGAAGACCCAAAATGGGAAAAACCATAGTGAGTGTTAACTCACAATATAGTATAACTAGTTATAAGATGTTACAAAATGGGATGGCTCACTGTCTAAAAGAGAGGCTCACTACCTACAGAATTACAATGACAAAATGGCTTACAATTAGAAAATGAATTGATAATGTACACCTAACCAATGTTGATTCAGTTCCTATGAAGCTCAGTAAGCTGACTTCACACACTTCATCATATTCTCACTTCTTCACATTCGCATTCACAACAACCTCTCCATCATCATTAATCTCAAAGCTATGCAGCATATATAGCTAATACATTTGTAAGCATCAATTAGGTCGGCCTAATTGGATGCAACTCTTATTCATCAAAAATACCAACTATCGGCTTCAAGCTTTCACAAAAAAATTTCAAAAAAAATTCAAATGCTCATCACACTACATCATATCGGCACAGACCTAAGATAGGTCACACATATATTCACAAGACAAAATTAATTTACTATTTCATCATCTATCCACTAGGTCGGCCAAAGATAGGCCTAATAGCAAAAATGCAACAACGGAATAATGTCAATACACCATACGAGCATCTGAATACATGAGATTTTGAATGTACATGCTCCTAATCATCCATAAAACATTTCCCAAAACCACAAGCAACAATAATAAACAGCAAAAGATTGCAGACCAAAATACTGGAGGATGTAAATTGCATAACGGTTTAGATATCAGTCTAGAATACGGGATCAAATTAAGACTTAAGCTTGCAGTTGCAACTCATATAACATGGTGGCATCAATGACAACACAAAATAGAAAAATGAGATGTTCTTCATTCTTCCAACAATCTCCCCCTTTGTCATTGATGACAACATGTGCCAAAATTTTACAAAACCTCTTATGTACAACACTTCTCCGCCTATCACCAGTATTTTCTTTCTCTATCAATCTTCACTCCCCCTTTGACATCAAGGAAAAGGGACGGCACAACATAAAATATGAAAGCAAGAAAAACAAACATTAACCAAAGGATGGTGAGCCTTGAAGCTCCTTAAGAACACCTTACCACACAGATTTACCATTCTCCTAACTTTTCTTTATAGTAATCAACATCCTTTTCAAGGATTCCAAATCCATCAGAATTTCCTTTGCTTCATCCAAAGTACTAGGTGTCGGGTTTATCTTTCCAAGTTTCTTTGTACTTTCCAAAGCATTGGCAACCAGGGTGTGCTCCATTCTCACAAGATCACCTAAGTGGCCAAATTTTCTAATGATTTCTTCCTTTTGCTTCTACAAAGTAAAGAATTTATCTCTATGAGCAGAGATAGAATTCTAGGTTGATCTATCTCTATCCTTGGATGCATTGTAGGTATTGGAGACAATAGTCAATTGGGACTCAATGGAGTCCATAACATTTTTAATACTCTGAGTGGCATCCGGCCACTTCAAATAAAAAGAAAAAACAATATTAGCTTTAGTCTCACAGATTTGCACAAATTCTAGATTTATCTCAACATTAGTGTGTGACAAAGCATACTTGTCATGCAATGCTTATAACCTTTTCTCTGCCAACTTCTCCTCAACCTCTTGTTTAGTCTTCTCACCAAGACTGGAGGCATACTCCTTAAAGGAGTCCAATAACAATCTCATATTTTCTACAAGAGTGAGAGATGTATCAATTGACATATCGGGTGTTGTCTCTTGTAATTCCTTAAGAGAATCTTCAATCATTTTTGTTCCTTTCTAGTGCATATCTAGAATATTTCTTATGTCGGATGCATGCAATGCATCACCCAATACCAACTTATGAACAAGAGAAATTTTGTCTAGATCCACATTGCCTTGAATCATAGGAAGTTGTAAAAGCTCTAGAGGAATCACCAGTTGGAATCTGATTTACTTGGATAGCAAGCCTTTCAACTCATCATCACTGGAGGAGGATTCTCCAAGAGATCTCTAAGATTCTACAACCTACTTTAAATTTTCTTCATTCTTCCAAGCAAATTCCTCATTTTTCTCTTCTTCCTTCTTTTTTTCTTCCACTTTATCTTCTTCTTCTTCTTTCTCCTTTTCCTTTTCTTCTCCACCCTTTTCATCTTTTTCTTTTTCTTCATCCCTATTGCCTTCTTTATCATTTCCTTCACTTTCACCTTCATTTTTCTCTTCCTCGGCATTATCTTTATCCTTTTCACCTTCAATGTGCTCTAGAGGAGCATCATCATGTTTTTCAGGCTTAGCTTCACCTTCATTCTACTTTTCCATTTCCATAGGATCATTTTCAACACCTATATCCAGAGGGGTATCTGCATCATCTATTTCTACAAAAATACCTGCATCACCTGTACCAGGAGGAATATCTTCCTCAACATTTTCAATAGAAACTTCTTCACTTGACTTAAGTGTAGAACTAAGCATGTCATATTTCTTAGTTGTATCCTAGATTACTTATGCAATCTTATTTATTTGTTTTTTATCCATTTTCATCAAAATATTCACTCTTTTCTTCATCCAAAACATATCTCCACATACCTTTTTCAAGGTTTCTAGATCATCAAGGGTCACAAAAGACCCAATTTTATCAAATACATCATTCCTAATTTTCTCTCCAAGTTCAACAGCCTCTGATCTCCTTTTCATTAGGGCTACCCACATTTTCTCGGGCACATATTTCTTCACATCATCCCACTTAACATCCAATGTGAAAACATATTGAATGGTAGCTAAAATTAATGTTTTCCTATCCTCTTTTCCAACTTGATCATAATATTTTTTTTGTGGGATTCAGTATGTTTTCAAAATGTAACAAAGAATTGAGTGTTGCCTCTCATTTGAAACAACGGCCAAGACTTACCAGAATGTCCTTTTGTTCTTCCTAGTCTAGAGAGGCTTCTTCAGACACCTTAGTTTTCTTCGACTCTAGTTTGGTATGCACATGAATACCAAACTCCTATTCTTCCTCTTCATCAGAAGATGACACAATATGCACCCTTTTAGAACCAATACCAGCTTCCTTAGAAGCACCTTCACCAAAGGATAAACTTCATCTTCTTTTCCTTACCAATTTTGCTTTAGGATCCCTTCCTCTTCATCTTGATCATTAGTGACACTAAGGTTTTTCTCCCTTGTAGCTTTTGATTTCTTTCCTCTTTTCCCAGGAACCACCAGGGGAATTTCTTTCCTTTTCTTAGATCTTGTAGTAGTCCTAAAAGAAGCCAAGCCTTTACCTTTATCAGCAGTACTAGGTTCAACTTTCACTACAAAGGTTGCAGAAGGTTTAGAAAGAGCATTCCTACTAGATCTCCTCAGACCTAATGATTCTCCCTCCATCTGCTCTCTCTTATCCTTTCCTAGTGCAATCTCCCCATCAATGAAACTAGCTTCTCTAAGCTTCTTTTCCAAAAAAAATCTTATTATTTGTTTCTTGTGCTCCAAGTGAACCTCCATAAATTTTTTATCATAAGTGCCAATCCTAGGTTCATTAGCATGTTTTATACTTTTCAGCAACATTTTTACATAACCCTTGGCTTCATCCTCTGTAATTTTATAACTGAATGGTTGAATCCATATGGTCTGAGGTTCAACTACTTCAATCATGCATTCATCAGAGGAAACATGGAATATGATGTCATTTCTATATTTCTCAACAACTTTTCTCAAAATCCTCTCATTCATATTGCACTTAAATACAACAAAGAATTTTGTTAGAGCATTATCTATGTTCTTCAAATCACCTAGATTGTGTAAGTGATCAAAAATCTGATGTGTCACTAGTTTGGATGTATCCAAGAATACTATATTATCCCTTCCAGGAAGTCTCTTCAAAAAATAGAATAACACACATAATCAAAGAACCAAATTTAAATGCATACTTCTTTTCTTTGGTCATCCTTAAATTCTCAAGCAACTATTGTCGAAGAAGTTCACACAAGTCATATTTTGCACCATTGATTACCATATCAAAACCCATATAAATAGCTGAGGTAGAAAAAAAGCTCTCTCTATTGGTGAAGTAAATTTTATGACCAATCATTATAGTGGTATACTTCACAGTAGAATTAGTGATAGACTTTCTTGTAAGAGAACTCTTGTCATATTCAACACCAGTGAGATCCATCACCACTGCATTCTTTATGGCTTTTAGCATAGGTAATGGTTCAGTGTCACAAATTCTGGTAACATCCCTAATTGCCTCCTTAGTTATCAAATGGGGTCAGTCAATCCACAAGAATTGAGCATGTATTCTACTGAGAACAAGTTTCAAATATCTATCATCGACCACGGAACTGAAATTAGGAATGTAGGTCCATCTATCCAATCTCTTCACAAAAAGGTTTGAGTATTTAGGTTTCACCAAGAAATTATCTCCAATGAGCTCATTCTACCAAATATCTATCAATTTTATGTGATTGAATTCATCTATTTTTACTCATATGTACATTCTTGTGTCCTCGGTTGGCATAACCCCATGAGGATTGATGAGAAGGCGCCCATAGGGTCATCTTCAAAAACCTTCATAGAATATTTCCTATAAAATGGTCTAGGTCTTTGACACTTTAACGACTACAGGGGTTTCCATTCTTCATAATTTTGAACTCAAAAAATTCAAAAATATGATTCACACAAACCCAAAACTGCACAAAAAAGTAGAATACCTTTTTCTTCACAAAGAACCAAAACTAGGGTTTGTGCAGCTCAAACTCTAAATCACCTCAAGAATGCTCCAACATTCTCTTCGATTTCTTCAAATGAACAAGTGATTAAAATTCCTTACACATTCACTTTATAAAACAATGATCTACCCTATTCACATTAAATGTGGTAGATTTAAAAAAGCTACTAAAACTCTTCTCCTCTACTCAAAGAAACCCTAATTTGCTCTGCAAATGATCATGCCTTCATATTTTCTTTTGGTTTCACTTGCATAACCTCTAACTAATCATTGCTTACAAAATATCCTCGTTCCAAAGACTGACACGCCAAACATTAGGGGGTTCAAGAAATTTTTTGTTAAAGCTCCCCCTAAGAGCCAGCTAGGTCTAATTCCCAAAGGAATTGTCTGTACTGGATGAGGGCATAGATGCATCTGTCACTTCAATCTCTTCTTTCTTCCTCCAGATCTTATTCATTTCTTGATTAACCTCATTCTTGTCAACTTTCTTCACAAGTTCATTCTTTTCTACCAAATCAATCTGCTTACGCTTTTTACTTCTACAAACTCTTGAGATATGTCCTGGTTTGTTGCAATTGTAGCAAACAAAAAAAATTGATTAGATTGTCCTCCATTAACCCTTGACCTACACTAATTAGCTTTGTGTCCAAATTTGTTGCATCTATAGCAGTAACCATTAAAGGATTGATTCATTCTTCCTCTATTAGACCAATTCACCATCTAAGTTCTGCATTCACTAGCTCTATGTCCAAATCTCTTTCATGCAAAACATTGACCAGAGAAGGAACCAAGAAACTTATTCATCCTACTCCTACACTTTGTTTCCCTATGACCAAATTTGTTACATGAAAAGAAAACACCATTGAAAGATGGGTATCTTTGTGCATTAGGTTCTCTCACAAGCTGTCTCCTAGAAAAGTTCCTTGAATTTCCTTTTAGCTTTCCTTTATTTTGAGTCTTCTGATTATCCTTAGAGTTTTCACTTCCTTCCATTCCCAAGCCACCTTTGTCTTTACCTGGTTTTTGCCTTGAAATCATCTCATCAAGCTTGTCTAAGATATATTTTAAATTATTTTCATAGTTTCACTTTCTCCATATCTACTTTCAGATTCATCACTTCTTTTTCAAGCTTAGTACATTCATCAAACTTGATTCAAAAAAATTTATTCATACATTCTTCAATTATTTTCTTTTCCTCTACTTCCACCTTCAAATTGGTAATCTCTTCATTAGCCTACTTCAGTTGTTCACTTACTTCCCTGTGTCTTTCTTTGAACTTCTTCAATTTCTCTTTTAATTTTCGAACACATTCATTTGCATCTTCAAGATTTTCTTTCAAATCTCTATTTTCACTTTCAACTTTGTCAAGATCTTCAAGTGCAGCTTGGAGCTCTTCTTTATCATTCATTTGTTCCATCTTCAAGATCTTCCTCAAGCTGTTAGGCTTCTCTGGAGGAACCGAGCTCTAATACCAATTGTTGAATATCCAAGATATTGAGAGGGGGGATGAATCAGTATCTTCTCAAACTTACTAAATAAATACCATCCAATTACTCTAATGCATATAATAATAAGAATAAATAAGAGCATTAACAAACCATGAAATCACACAACACATGAACACCAAGAATTTTACATGGAAAACCCAAAATAGGAAAAACCATGGTGAGTGTTAGCTCACAATATAGTATAACCAGTTATAAGATATTACAAAATGGGATGGCTCATTGCCAAGACTCACTATCCAAAAGAGAGGCCCACTGCCTACAAAATTACAATGAAAAAATGGCTTATAGCTAGAAAATGAACTAATAGTGTACACCTAACTAGTGTTGATTTAGTTCCTATGAAGCTCAGTAAATTGACTTGACACACTTCATCATATTCACACTTCTTCACATCTGCATTCACAACAACCTCTTCATCATCATTAATCTCAAAGTTATGCAACATATATAGTTGATACATCTGCAAGAATCAATTAGGTCAGCCTAATTAGATGCAACTCTTATTCATCAAAAATACCAACTGTCAGCTTCAAGCTTTCACAAAATCTTTCCAAAAACAAATTCAAATGCTCAACATGCTTTATCATGTTGGCACAGACCTAAGATAGGTCACACATATATCTGCAAGACAAAATTAATTTACTATTTCATCATCTATCCATTAGGTCGGCCAAAGATAGACCTAATAGCAAAAATGTAACAATGGAATAATGCCAATACACCATACGAGCATCCAAATATGTGAGATTTTGAATGTATGTGCTCCCAATCATCCATAAACCATTTCCCAAAACTACAACCAACAATAATCAATAGAAAAATTAAGCTTGAAGTTGCAACTCATATAACACGGTGACATCAATGACAACACAAAACAGCAAAATGAGATGTTCTTATTCATTCTTCCAACAAGCTTACCATTAGATGATTACTTGCATGGATTATATTTCAGCATAAATCTAAAAGTTTAAAGCCTTTGAATGCATGTTGAGATATAGTTTGTTTAAAGTGATCAAACCATTCCCAAATTGCTCCTAGACCCTCTCGCTCTGAAATACTTGAGGATATATGATAGTCATAGCTTTATCCTAGTTGTATTTAAGATATGCAAAAACCAGAGAAAACCTTATCTGCAACTAATTATGTTTTATCACATTTTTTCAAATTGCTAAGTAAAAAAGATAGGAATTTAGTTCACTTTACTTTTTATGCAACCATCAGCAAAAGAGGGAGCTTCCCCTCCTAATTTGAAGAGCAAATTAATACTGTGCATAGTTTTCCATTTCCAATAAGCACTCCAGAGGTGCTAAGTGAAATTCCAACACTCTTCATAGCTATAACATAAGATTTTCTAGAATATTCTTGAAATCTAGTCACACGATAGACTGAATTCATGATATTCGGTCTAGTAGTAGTTAGATATAGCAATCCACCAATCATTGATTTTTACTTGCTCTAATCAACCTTAGGAGATTCATCATTTTTTCTCAACTTACAACTAATAACCATAGGGGTACACTAGTTTAGAATCCTCCATTCCAAACTTCTTCAACATTTCCTTGCCATATTTTTATTATGAAATGAAAATACCTTTTTTTGATTGATTGATTTGTAGTCTAAGAAATTAATCCCACCACACATTGACATCTCAAACTCTTTATGTACTTCCTCTAAAACCTTCTTGCACATACCTTCATATTCTCCAAAGATAATGTCATCCACATACACTACCACAATCAAAATTTGTTTTCCTTCAACCTAGAAGTAAAGGTTGCTATCTTCAATACCTTTCTTGAATCCTGGATGTAGTAAATACTTATCTTACCTTGCATACCAAGCTCTAGGAGCTTGCTTAAGTCCATATAATTTCTTCTTCAACCTATAGACCATATTAGCATCTTCTGACAATTTAAAACCTTTTTTTATTCAATATATACCTCCTCTTCTAACTTTCCCTTCAAGAATGTATAATTTACATCCATCTGATGTACTTTGAAGTATTTATGTGCTACAAAATCCAAAAACATAATAATAGATTCCATCCTCGCCACCAAATCAAATGTCTCCTAAAAATCTATTCTTTCTACTACTGAGTAGCCCTTACAAACAAGTCTAGCCTTGTTTCTAACAAATTTTCCATCCTCGTTCAATTTTTTCCTGAAAACCCACTTAGTTCCTATCACATTCTTGTTTGTTGGTCTTGGGACCAATTACCAAGTTTGATTCTTCTCAATTTGTTCCAATTCTTCTTTCATAGCATTGATCCAATTTTTATCTTTGCATAACTTAGTCATTGTTTTAGGTTCCACCTCTGAAAGTAAATAGAAATTTACTTGTTCCTCTATCATAGCTCCTTTCTTCCTTATCAAGGCACCTTTTCTCTTGTCTCCAATTATCTGATCTTAAGAATGATTCTTCCATACATAATTAGGAGCCTTCGGGATATTTTTGGGAGCTTCTTCCTCTTCAACTATCATCTATTTTTCCTTCTCTTCATCCTTTTCTTCTTCACTGCAAGGGGATTCATCAAATTCATATCCTTCTATTAGTACTGAAATCTGTAGGGGTTCCTCATCCACTTTAACACTTGCAATTTTAACAATCTTATTCATCCTCTTAATATAGCACAGGTAAGCTTTACTTCTTGTAGAATATCCAAGGAATATTCCTTCATCGGATCTTGTATCAAACTTTCCTAATTTTTCTTCATCTCTTCTGATATAGCATTTTCTTCCAAAAACTCTAAAATATTTTAAAGTGGGAGGTTTACCCATAGGGATTCTTTGAACTATTCACTCTTGCTTGACCTTTATTAAGAATGTAGATTGTAGTATGAATTACTTCTCTCCAATAGACATCTGGTATATTTGCTTCCTTCATCATTTTCCTAGAAGCTTCTTGAATTGTTATATTCTTCCTCTCCACAACTTCATTATGATGAGGAGTTCTAGGAGCTAAAAAATGCCTCTTTATTCAATGATCTTCATAAAAGTTTTTAAACTCATTGTAGTTGAGCTCACCTCCTTTTTCAAATCTTAAGCACTTGATTTTCATATCCATTTCATTCTCAACCATAGACTTAAATGCTTTGAACTTATCTAGGGATTTTGATTTTTCTTTAGGAAATGTTACCCAAGTAATTCTAGAATAATCATCAATCAATAGCATGAAATGCATGTCACCATATGAGCTTCTTATTCTACTAGGTCCACATAGGTTTGTATGCACCAACTCCAAAGGACCTACGGTAGAATATTCCTTTGTCTTGAACCTCTTCTTTGTTTTCTTTCCAAATAGACATTCCTTGTACATTGCATTGATATGCTTTGCAATCTTTAGAAAATATATCACAACATCAATAGAACTAATCTTCACTAGGCTATCAAAATTGATGTGACCCATCCTTCTATTCCATAGCCAACTTTTATTGATTTGACACAAAACATTTAGCACCACCACCTTTGAGTTGATAAAAATTACCTTTTGTCCTTGTTCCAACAGCAACCAGAGCATTGGAGCTACCTTTTCTAATTTCATAACCACCATCCTAAAACACAAGATTATATCATTTTCTACACATATATCCTACACTTAGAAGATTATGTCAAAGACCCTTGACATAAAGAACATCATCTATATTATGCTTTCCATCAAAACTAATTGAACCTTTTCCACAAATCTTAACAGATGTATCATCACCAAACTTAACAATACCACAATCATACCTTTTAATTTTAAAAAACTTACTCTTAACACCTGTCATATGATTTGAGCATCCACTATCAATGATCCAATAATTATTTTCTTCTCTTGCATGAAATTTAGTTAACATAGTTCCTTCAATGTTATGACCTATTACCAAAACACTTTCCTTCACACATCTTTCAATATTAGCATAATTAGTTCCAACTTTTAGAGCCATGAACAAGAATTCATCACTACCTTCATCAAGATAGTTGGATTCTTCATCATCAAACACACTATTGTCTCTTTCAACATAGTAACTCTTAACAAATTTTCCTTTATGATCCTTAGGTTTGTCATTTGTAACTTTGATTGCAGATTTATATGCATAATGACCTATCTTTCCATAATTGAAATACTTAAAGGGTAACTTACCTCTATATTTTTCAGTTCCCTTTTTCAATCTCCTTATGAAATTGGCTTCCACCTCATCAAGATCATCTGGATCTAATTCATGATCCTTCTCTGCTTTTCAAACTTTAAAGGAAGTTTATTTCTTTGTAGCATCTTGACCAAACTCTCTCAATTCATAAGAAATAAAAGCACCAAACATCTGATCTCTAGAATAATTATCCAAATTTTGAGCTTCCCCAATAGCAAAAACTTTAGAGCTATAGGATTTAGGAATAGCTCTTAATACCTTTTTCACAACTTCACTTTCTTCCAACTTACCACCAAGAACATTGATGGTATTGACCACTTCATCCACTTTAAGCATGTAGGTAGTAATATCTTCATCTTCAGACATCCTTAGGGTTTCAAATTTGGATTTATAATTTTGAAACTTTTCTTGCTTGACTTTATCATCTCCTTTATAAATTCTTTCCAACTTTTTCCAAACTTCTTTAGTAGATTTCAGACTTATCACCTTTCCAAGTTCAAAATCAAAGAGGCCACTCATAATAACATTATTTTCTTTACCATTGCTCTCATATTCCTTGATTTAATCATCACTTTTCAAACCAACAATAGGCATAGTATATCCTTTTTCAACTAACTGTCAACCACCAAAACCAAGAGAAACCAAAAAGGACTCCATCCTAGCTTTCCAGTAAGCATAATTCATTCCATTGAACATAGGAGCTTTGACACCCTTCTTTTACACCATCTGGATCTACCTCAAGTGGTCAATCTTTCTCCAAGGAACCATGGATATTATACCAATTGTTAGGTGCATAGAACAACTAAGAGGGGGTGAATTAGTTGTATACTTAAAAACATTCAAACCGTCAATATCATTTCAAACTTGTATCAACCATTAAACCCTTATCATGCATTAGTAGAATGTAAACATATAAAATAATAATGAAAACACATCCAAACACATAAGAACACCATATTTATGTGGAAAACCCAAGAATGGAAAAATCACGGTGAGGATTAGCTCACATATATATTAATTGCAACATCAAATACAATTAGGCTCACTACCCAAAAAAGAAGAAGAAAGGCTCACTGTCAAGTGGCTCACTTCCAAGAAGATAGAAGATAGAATAAGGCTATTAAAAAGAGATTCACTATCTCAAGGCAACAAGAGAAATCCACCACTGAAACTTTATGACATTCGCAACCTTCGGCTCACTACTTCCAATAACTTCAAGCACACTAAAAATGTAGACCATTTTTCTCACTACTTCAGATTCATAGGCATTAAGCTCATAATCAAATCACCACACTTAATCAAATTCACATATTTTACACACCTTCTATAGATCCACACTCATTTCCAACAATTTACCTTACTTATATACCGTCCTCGACCTAAACAATATCAATTAGATTGACCCTAATGAAATGTATGCACCTAAAACGTGCAACACCCAAATAGGTCAATGCCAGAAAAACTCTGTGGTGGAAATAAGTGAAGGAAGACCACATCAAGTGTTAATTAGGACCCAAATCTACATCACCCTACTATACAATGCATTACAATCCATGAGGTACCTCCATAAATAGCACTAGCACACCAGGTCAACCACACCTGAACTAACACTACAAGTGACCACATGCATGCTTCTATAGGTCATGTGAACCACACAATAGCACTTCATAGCATCCACACAACATCTCAAAATATTCTAGCATCATCAAAATATTTTGTAACTCTACCACAACCACCTGAAATTGAGAACACCATTATTTTGTACAACCAAACACGTGCCATAGAACATAACTCACTAACCAACCTTGCAGAAAACCTCAACACTTGAAACCTAAAGGGAAGTAAGTTATAGACAATATAAGCTCTTTCCCAAATCCACAAGGCAAGAAACCTTACTGCATAAATGCAGAGCAATCTCATTTCTCCCAAACAACCCCCTACATAGTCAGATAAATTGTCAAACATAGCTTTCACTGCAGAACGATCCAAAACTTGAAACTCTGGATATATAACCTCTAAACATCTCTAATCATCATATCCAAAATACACAAGCATATCTTCAACCATGAAGAGATGTGGAGCACAACACTAAACACACCTCTATCACATTGCACACTCTTTTATTCATTTTTTTCAAAAGCACTTGGAAACCAAGTGAGCTTACTACAACTACAACTATTATCTATCAAGACATCAATGACAACACTAATGATAGCACCACAACACCTTCTTATCAAACCACAATTCATCCATACTAGTACAAGCATTCTCCAATAACCTCCCCAACTATGATAACACCAACATCCTTCCAACAACTCCAACACACAATCTCCATACAATTGAAATTAATGACCAACACCAGCAACTATTAAAATCAATGGAAAAACCAACAACATACTTTCAATAGTATATATGATATATATATATCATCATAAATCTTGTGCATCATAGAAGATAAAGATGTATTAATGTCTCGTATGTTGAATCTTAAAAGAACGTAGACTTCAGAAATGAAGGGATAAGTGCTATAGTGTGTAATAATGAGGTCCTATTATGAGAAAATGAAGTTGTGAACAAGTGGTTATAAGGGGAGTAAACTTACACTGAGAGCATATATGAACATGGTGTTACTCTAGCAATCCCATTACACATACAAATTTCATGATGCATGGTACACAAAAGAATAAGACATTTCCTCAAAGAAATGCCTTCTCTATTGGAATAAATAGACCATTGGGTTTCATTGATATCCCAAATTATCCAAATCCCATTCCCAATAAAGTTAGAGACCACTTGCCCAATTTCAATGGAAAAATTTTGAATTATCAAATAAGCATTTGAAGACATTTAGTGATTTATTGGGAGATTATGAGATTAAGGAAGAAGATTTCACAATGAGTTTATTTGTGCAATCCCTAAAGGAAGATGCAAGAGTGTTGGGAAATTAATCATCCTAGAACAAGCATCTGAGATCAGTAGGTGTCTTCGGTAACATTCAATTTCTTTAGATTGACTCAAAAACATGCACTACTATGCCATTAACCAAAATCAAACATAGTTTGTTTGCCACCATTAACCCCTTAGATGAAAGTTTATGCAACTTTAACCAATTTCAGCAACAAGCATTAAAAAGATTCATTAATAGAACCATTAACAAGATAGATGAAATAGAAGACATGGACGCACAGATTTATGTGGGGAAAACCCTTTCGGGTAAGAAACCCCACACTCCAAAACATAGATCCATTGTATTATTCATCAACCAAATGATAGCTACAATACAATTATAGGCTTAGAGCCTTTACATGAGGTTTACATCTTGTTCCATCTACAGAAGATTTTGCAGCATTACATTTCTTCAATCAACCTTATCGATGATCTATGATCATCATATTGATCTCCTCTATTACAGTAATCCCTCACTATTCAATCTCTCCTCACAAATCATACTCATACATTTCAATGCACTGAGGCATGTGTATGTACCTCTACAAGTGTTCCAGTCAATACTGTATCTGTTCAATCCTTAATCATTTTAGGAACTTGTCAATCCAACATCCAACCGAAAATTGAACTAAACAGTCATCTACACCATAATTGTCTAAGCTTCTCATTCATCATAACTTTGAAGAGACTCAAGATAGTCTCTCACCAAACATTAGCAGTCACCTTGACATACCTTTCATTACAATCCTGCATGTCGTCAATACATCGAAGCGACCATCTCCAATGTCCCATTGAAGTCCTCATGTCTTGTCGATGAAGAGATATTTGAACATGTGTTCACTATTGCCAACCTTGACCATGGTTCCACTACCTACATGTCACCATTATACAATTCACTCACATCTTTCTCATCATCCATGTCCTGGCGAAGACTATCACTCCCACCGACGATGAAACTTCGACAATTTATCGGGGCATCAAGGGGACTTTATGATGACTCCCTTCGACACCACCCTATCACACTGACACACTTTAGTGATCAACCAATACAAACTGTGAACACATTTATCCAAATTCCAAACGTCCATCAGAACTTCAATGGGACTAGTAACTCTATCCCAACAATATTAAATTATCACAAGGACAATATAAAGACCTGAACGCCAATACATTTGAGGCATTATTTCTCAACAAAGAGATTGCTTCTCTAATTTTCAATTCCTTTCTATTGCTTCATGACAATAATTTAAAATAGTATTTGTTGATCAGTTTGGTGAAAGAGTAGATGTTAATTTATTAATCATGGAATTCATTCACATTGAAAAAGATGAGGAAGAACTGGTTCTTAGTTTTAATATGAGGCTTGTACAAAGTATGAGAAATATTCCAAAAAATGTTATGCCAAATGATGGTATGTGTTTGGTGTTATATTTAGGTGAATATAATGAAGAAATGAGTTTATTATTGAGGGATAAAAATCTTAAATCATTGCAATAGGAATATGATATGGTTAGAGATACTAAGAATAGCCTAAATTTTTTAATGATGAAGGGTATTGTGTTTGCAAGTGTTGATAATTGTAAAGCATTTTCTATGGACGAACAATTGACAATAGGAAACAAAGATAACTATCAAAACAAAGGAAATTCTATAGTTATAGTCAAGCTACTAGAGAATTATTCAAGTTCGAATGGGGTCTAAGGAAAGTGTGAGACTAAAGAAATCTTAATTGAAGTATAGGAGTGTGAAATAGAACCAAATATCTAAGAATGATGAAAGTGTTGAATTCAATTACAACCTACTTGATGAATTAGTGGAAGAAGGCTACAAAGGGATTCGTGCTTCAAAGTATGCTCATGCATCTATATTTCATGACACTAATGCATCAATTCCTCAGTCACATCTTACGACCTTCATGAGTGACCACAAGCCTTCAAATGTTCCTCTCAATGTTGCATATAAATGTATAGGAATGAATTTTGACCCCTTATGCAAATTCCCTTTTTTCCTTTCTCCACTTTAGAAAACCAAGTTTGGAGGCTTAATTATACATAATCTTGTTTCCTTCATTCCACTTGGTGCTTTTTTTGAGCGTCGGTGGGGGAATTTCTATCGAGGACGCCTGCATGGGGTGTAGACATCCACACAGCGCACTTATGTCCCTAGTAGATTCCTGCGGCTGAACCAACAAAGGCATTACTCTTCTTATTGGCAGTCAACTTTTAATGCCCTCTTCGGCTGACCAACCCATATATGGTCATTTTCTTCATCTCTCCTTCAAATTCTCCCCTTCTACTTGCATTTCATCTTCTTCACAGCTTCAAGCATTCAACTTCATCTCTTAGTACACTCTTCAAGCACTTCTAGCAGCACTTTTGCACTCCATAGCAGCAACAACTTCACTCCATCACTTCAGTAGAGAAAGTGTGGGACAACACCATTGCACCAGAGGCTCGAGTACTCTCATTCTCTCCTCCATTATCCTTGAGTACTTTTGGTGGAGGTGGTAAGCTTCCCACTCCTCTCCTCTATTACTTGGTTGAGTAAGCACATTTACTGTGTTGTAGTGTTTTAGTGTTCTTCACTATGTTACATTATTTATCATACTCGCTTTCTTGGTTGTCTGTGGAGGTGGAAACACCTAAACGGGGGTCTAACTGAGGTAGGCCCCTATACAGCCACCCAACATTTTTCCTCATCTTTGTGTGTAGGTGAACGTGCTTTTGGGGGCTAGTTGGCGAACAAATTTTTTTGTGAGATCATTCTTGCCACCCTAACTCTTGCATTTTTACTTTATCACATTAGAGCATATTTTGTTTACTTAATATCATTATTTTGGCCCTTTAATAGTGGTTAGTTGGTCTATTATCTCATTTTCCTAGGTTCGACCTTGTCTCTTTAGTTGTCTAGTCATGCAGACGCTAGCGCACATGAGAGATGTCAGTGTGTCGCGTTTTCATCCTAGTACCACACTTCCATCCTCAAGTAGAGAGCTTCCTGAGGTGTAGTGTTGAACCTAAAAACCAGCTCGCCTAGCCCTGTCCTATATTTTGGGTTTGTAGAGTGATTGAATTACTTTATAGTCCTCATCATTCTCATCCCATATTTCCTAACACCCTGTTAAGCTGAGGTAAGTTAGGGCATCCTTCCACTCTTGGCCCTCCATGACCTAGGGCCTTGAATGTGGTTAGTCACCCTCTCTTACATTTTTGGTGAACCCGACATGAACCAACATCTATTCATCCATTGGTGTTGATATCTCTCTTGTATACCCCGCGACCATTATATTCCTAAGTGTTGTGAAGGTTTATAAGCATCACAACCCAGTCTACAACTTCTAGGTATATCGTTAGGAGAAGTGTATGACACCTCCCGATGTAAAGGATGAAGGTTACTACCAATTTTTCTACAGGCCTTTTCTTTGGTCTCATCATTAGTGTGGCCATATAGGAGCAGTTGTCAAGGGGGAGAATGAGGATTCTCTGAAAGATAGATCACATCTGCACTCCTCCTGCATCCCCCACACCATCGTCGATGGACGAGTATGAGGTTGTTCAAAACCCTTCAGAATATGTCTCCACCCTTAGCAAGTGGTTGGGTACTTTGGAAAATCACTTGGAAAGAAACTTAAAGATGGCTAGGGCTGCTCAGTTCATTAGTGAATTAAAGTACATGGTTTGAAAAGATCAAACAGGCTTGGAACTCCTGACTAGTCTTACTAGTCTGACAGAAGTGCGTTCTCCTTCGAACACTCCTAGTATTACGCGAGGAGCCATTTTTGAAGATTATGAAGGAAAGTTAGGAGTATTGATGCCTCCCACATCATTATACATGGTTGATGCAGTCCCTTCTATCAATATCCCTTCTGTCTCCAAAAAACTTGAAACTATCAAAGTAAACAAGGTCCCCTTGGGCTTTAGCTTTACCCCTCCTGTAACCTCTAGTAGTGGAGGTTTTGGCGGGATGAGTGGTGGGGGCTTTGGTAGTGGTGGTGGATTTGGTAGCGGAGGTGGAGCTGGTGGAAGTGGTCCTAGTGGAGGTCATGGCAGTGGCTCTAGAAGTGGAGGTGGTTCCAGCGGAGGCCCTACCAGTGGTGGTGGTCCTGGTAGTGGTTTTGGTGGTCACACCAGTGGAAGTTCTAGAGGTGGCTTTGGCGGTGGTTCTAGAGGAGGTTCCTATGGCTCTCTATCTTCTAATGACCCTTTTTTGAATACCCTTCTTCAGAATATGGGTAAGATGAAGAGCTAGTTGGTGAGTCTTTCCCAAGCCTCTACCCAACCTATCTTTCAGCCCTTCTTCTCGTATAGCCCATTGTCCATTGCGATCCTGAACACTCCCTGCAAGGAATGGAGATCCCTAAATTTGAAAAATATGGCGATAAAGGAGATCCATAGACACATGTGTCAACTTTTAATTCCTTGTGCACTAATTTCTTCCACCATGATGCATTAATGGAAAAACTATTTCCCCGATCACTCAAGGATACAGCACTAGAATGGTACTGCTCCTTGCCTGATAATTCTATTTTCTCATTTGACCAACTTGTAAATCAATTCCTTAGAAAATTATACGCTAATATCGGGCCTAAGATGACCTTTTTGGATCTCCTCTAATGTAAACAAGGACATAACAAAAAATTCATTAATTTCATAGTGTGTTATTAGGTGCTTCTTTCACAAATCTCGTATCAACTACCCGATTCTGATGTACACAAGGTATTCATAGGGAACTTACAAAGGCCTTGGCAAGAGAAGTTTTCCCTTATGAAGTACCCTTCTTTTGTTCATTTGTGTGCAACCTTTCAAGAGTACCAACAGATGGTTGTTCAGTTCAGGGGATCCTCCTCGCACTCCCATTTTGAGGGAAAGTCCATCGTATTGATCTCTAGGAAAGTTAAGGCCGTTATGAATGTAGTAGCCGGCGCTAATGACAATGGCCTCAGACATAACCAAAAGTTCACAAAGTTATTAGAACCTTATTCCTCTATCTTACAGAAGTTGTTGAAGGATAGGATCATAACCTTGCCAAGTTCTAAGCCTCTTAAGGAACCTTACCCTAATTGGTATGATGGAATCACTTATTGTCAGTACCATCGAGTTAATGGACATGATATCAAACATTGTATGTGGTTGTGTCATAAGATACAGGACTGCATCAGGGGTGGTACCATTCATCTCAATAAGAGTAAACAAAATGTTAACAAATTAGTGGAAAAAGCTAATAGTGAATTGTAGATATACACGAACCCGTTTCCATCACACTCTGCTAACATGATTATTGATACCACTTATTATGTTACTCAACCCGAGGCCTATGTTAATAGGGTCACGATGATGTCTACTGCTCTAGCTGCACCTGGTTCACCAAACATAACATTCACATCACAAGATTTTCCCTTAAACAACAATCCCTCTCCCCTCTACTTTCCCACTTGCCTCAATGGTAACATTGTGACAGGGGTCTTGGTGGACCCCGCAAGCCATGTGAATGTCATCACAAAAGAAACACTGGTATTAAATTCATTACAAAGGGAAGAATATGAAGAAATGAAATATATCATCCATATGCACAATGGTATGTGTCTCAAATCATATGGCTCAATAACTTTGTCCGTCCTAGTTGGACCTAGGGTTGTTGACATGGTTTTTGATGTTATTCCAGAGTTAGATTTATTCAAGATAAAGCTAGGCATACCCTAACTAGCTTCCATGAATGGAATCGCCTCTGTTGTTCACAAATGTTTAAAATTTTCCCATGAAGGTGTCATGCATGTAGTGCATGACACTGGATACCAGCCCTTGGTGTCCCATGGTGGATATCCGTTGGATCACTTTCCCCCTCCCCAGTCAGTCTACTTCCTCTGAGAATAGACCTATTTTACAAGAATTATGTAAAGTATAAGACTAGGGGAAAGGGACAACCGAAACTGACCCTTCCAGTGATACAGCAGTTGATCGCCTTCTCTTCCCAAGAGGAGGAGAAGCCTGCACTGACCGCTCCCCCTTCCCAAAAGAGAGAGGAGAAGTCCACACTAGCTCCCTCTCCTTCTTGTAAAGGCAAAGAGAAGGTTGTCTTTCCTCGGACTACCTCAGCCTCTCCCCTTTCTTGGGAGGAGTATTGGATGATTCAGCCCAATGGCTATCTATTGAGTCTGGTGATACCTCTTTGGCACAAACCAGAGCTCAGGATCTCGAATCTCCCTAATGAATACCCTGGATCACGGTATTATTTATACGGTAGAAAGAAAGGTCACCAAATGGAATTCGATCCATGGCCTCTTACCACTTTTTCTCCCAAAGTAGTGAATGAGAAGAGGTCCATTGTCAAGGCTCTTGAGCTGACTCCCCCCATTGCTCCTCAACCTGCTCCTCCTACTCCCATTTAGGAATCTATTCCTTCACCGGAGACAGTCATAGTGGATGTTCTGATGGTTGAGTAGGAGCTTTCTATTCCTTCGCAGCCTCTGACCTCCAACTCAAAGATTCATACAAACCACCTTGCGCGCAAGTACAAGCGCCAAAAAAATGCTATCCTAGTTAGCAGGTTGCCTCACAAAGGAAGGAGGAAGAGATGATTGCTCTTGCTTCAAGGCCTCCTGCAGTGTCTTCCTCTCCCCTTCCTTCTACTTCTCTTTAGTCTAGTTCTGCATTGCTTTTGACTTCCACTACAAGTACGAATGTGCCTAACCCCAAGGGGGTTTAGGTGTTCATTGCTCCTTCGGTGAATCCACCCTTTTTTATGACCATTCTGGATATCCCACCTTTCCCAAAGCCTATGTATATGGTTAATACCTTAGTTGTATCCACTATGGTTCTTTCCTCCTCTTCCTTCACACCTCTAGCCTCATTTGTGGGGAGTTTGTCTCCTCCAACAAAGAAAAAGGTGGAGGGTGGTCCTTCTAGCAATGAAGGATGTAAGAGGAGCCCACCTTCTTCACAAGGTGGTCCTATGCTGACTTGTTCTATCCTAGTGACGAAACCAGTCTCGGCTTCCCCTAAGTTTGTCACCGCTCCCAAGTCATTCAGCAAGCCTAGTAGTGAATCTCAGGTGCATCCTACCCGTCCACTAAAGTTAAACATTGCACACCTGTAGCGTGCATGTTTAACTCTGTGGATGAGGTTTCGGCCTTGTCAATGATCTTTGTGAAATCATTGACCTTAGCTCCACAAGAGCTCGTTGAAGAATACCTTACGAGGCCTTCTTCCTTAGCCCTTGTTGTAGGAGCATTGGATGCTCCTCCTCTTAATATCCCACCACTATAGGCTCATCCTCCTTCGACCTACAAGGATCTAGAGTGGGAAGCAGATGACCTCTTGGTTGACAAGTGTTAGGTGGAGGCCCCTCCTTGATCTTGTGCGTGTGTGTTTTTTGTGACGTGTTCCCCCGTGATCATGCTATGTGTGCCTAGATGACCCTCGTCACCCCTATTGGTGCTTGGATATAGGCGTGGTTTTTGTGTTGTAAAGCTTGTTCTATTTTTATTATCATTCTTCCATTTTTATGCTTGATTTTTGATAAATTGGGGATGATGCAAACCATTGGGGGCATTTAGGCTTCCCTTCCATGTTGACCCAATTTTTTTATTTTTACTTTTTCTTCTCGTGAATTCTTCACATGGTCTGATATAGTAGGGGTTTATGAAAATTAATTTATATACTATTATTATACATATATATACACATTTATGAGCAATTCTGACCCCAAAATATCAGGCTACCCTTGTGTCCTTTGTTTGTGTTTTTCTATTTTTCTTTCTCTTTACCTTTCTCTCTTCTTTTCTTGGGTTGTCCCTCTCATGTGTGAAAATTCCTTCCTTCAATATTCCAATTTTAAAAAAAAGATTCGTTTCCAACGAATCTTTTCTCAAAAATCTTCATAAATATTTCTTTAGAATTGCATCCTCAACTTGGAGCCCTAACGGAACATGTTTCCTTCATCATGGGTTCGTAAAGAAAGGACTTGAAATCCCTTCCTCTAAAGTGAAAACAGCCTTGACCTTCTCCTTGCATGAAAGCATATTCTTCCTTTCAAATTCCTTGATGAAGTGAACATATTTCAAAAAGATCCCTTAATGATCGATTGATTCGAGAAAGAAAACATCTACTTTCAAACTGTACATCCCTTGAGTGGACCTCTTCTTTATGATGGGTTCCCAAGGGACCCCTTTGAAAGTCTTCCAAATTGTTGACGATCTACACGACTTTCCACTTACTCGCCTACAAGGCCGCATCCTGACTCTGCAAAGTCCACTTTCCTAGGTTTCCTCCATGCAATAGGTCTTGGGGGATACCTCCCTATAGTTCTAAGAGCTTGTAGGGCGCTTCCTTTGAGATTCCTCCATGTAAGAGATCTTGGGGGTGTCTCCCCTGTAGGTCTGCAAGTATGTAGGGCGCTTTCTTGGGTTTCCTCCATGCGAGATATCTTGGGGGTTACCTTCCCCATAGGTTTGTAGGTCTATAGGGCACTTCCTTGGATATTCTTCATGTGACAGATCTTGGAGAATACCTTGCCTATAGGTTTTTGGGTCTTTAGGGAACTTTCCTGGCTTCCTCCATGTGAGAGATCTTGGGGGACACCTTCCTTGCAGGTCTGCGGGTCTATAAGGCACTTACTTCATGGGGCTTCCTTCATGTGAGAGATCTTGGAGGTTGCCTCCTTGTAGGTTCGCAGGCCTATAAGATGCTTTCTTTCTTCAGCTTCATAGTTTTGAGAAGCTATGAAGTCCTTCACTTGCCCTGCATCTTCAAGTTCATCAGATCGTGGTTTGCTTCCTTGATGGTTCAAGTATACATTTTTAACCCTACTCTTCTTCGATCTACTTTAGCGAAGCACTCATCAGTATTCATGCTCGCTAAAGTGGGGGAAAAATGTATAGGAGTGAATTTGTACCCCTTATGCAAATTCCCCTTTTGTCTTTCTCCACTTTAGAAAACCAAGTTCAGAGGCTTAATTACACATAAGCCCACTTCCTCCATTCCACTTGGTGCATGTTTTGAGCGTCAGAGGGGGAATTTCTATCTAGGACACCCCTACGGTGCGTAGATGTCTACGTGGTGTGCTTATGTCCCTAGGAGATTTGTGTGGTTGAACCTACAGAGGCATTACTCTTCTCATTGGCAATCGACTTGTAACACCCTCTTCGGTCAACTGACCTGAATATGGTCATTTTCTTCATCTCTCCTTCAAATTCTCCCCTTCTACTTGCATTTCATCTTCTTCACAGCTTCAAGCATTCAACTTCATCTCTCAGTACACTCTTCAAGCACTTCTAGTAGCACTTTTGCACTCCATAGCAGCAACAACTTCACTCCATCACTTTAGTAGAGCAAGTGTGGGACAACACCATTGCACTAGAGGCTTGAGTACTCTCATTCTCTCCTCCATTAGCCTTGAGTGCTTTTGGTGGAGGTGGTAAGCTTCCCACTCCTCTCCTCTATTACTTGGTTGAGTAAGCACATTTGTTGTTTTGTAGTGTTTTAGTGTTCTTCATTATGTTACTTTATTTATCATACTCACTTTCTTGGTTGTCTATGGAGGTGGAAACACCTAAACGGGGGTCTGACTGAGGCAGCCCCTATACAGCCACCCCATTTTTCCTCCTCTTTGTGTGTAGGTGAACATGCTTTTGGTAGCTAGCTAGTGAACGAATTTCTTTGTGAGATCATTCTTGCCACCCGAACTCTTGCATTTTTACTTTATCACATTAGAGCATATTTTATTTATTAATATCGTTATTTTGGCCCTCAACCTTGTCTCTTTAGTTGTCTAGTCATATGGACACTAGCGCACTTGAGAGATGTCAGTGTGTCACAATGTCATCTCAAGACCATGCTTCCATCCTCAGACAGAGAGCTTCCTGAGGCATAGTGTTGAACTCAAAAACTAGCTCACCTATCCCCGTCCTATATTTTGGGTCTACAGACTGATTGAAGGACTTTATAGTCCTCATCATTCTCATCCTACATTTCCTAAAACCCTGTTAAGCTGAGGTAAGTTAGGGAAGCCTTCGGCTCTTGGACCTCCATAACTTGGGGCCTTGAACGTGGTTGGTCCCCCTCTCTTACAATAAATAATTGGACATGTCTTGGGTGACCTATGAAGTTTATTCTAAAGGAAGTTTATATTTAGATTCCTAAGTTTGATGCTCATATGGGTTCACAAGGAGATCACCACATTAAAACATTCTTAGATTTCATGGAGAATTTCTAGTTTATTGATGGAGACATCTGGATGAGGTATTTTACTAAATCCTTGTGTAGTGGAGCTAGAAGATAGTTATAAAGTTTTCTTTATCATTATTTCTCTAATTGGAAGGATCTTGATTGCAAATTTTAATGATAAACATACATATTTAATTGTGATCATATGTCTTTTGTTCAAGAATTTTTTGACATTAAAGGATATGAAGAAGAATCATAAATTGATTTTTCCAGAAGGTTTATGGACACTTTATTTATAATCCCTAAATACTACATAATTGAGAAATCTATATGTATTGACTTATTTTATGAAGGCTATGAGTCAAGTTTGAGCAACCTACCAAAAGAGTTGAAACCTTTTAGGTTTGATCATATATATGAATGGTCTATGTTTCTTGAAAAGATAAGATGTGATAATATAGAAACCATTATGTCCTCAATTGGTTGTCGTATTTTTCTATTTACCTTGTGTGAGCAAAAGAATGAAATGACATATGTGGGTCAAACCTATGAGGTAAAAAAAAAAAAAAATGCATCAAATAGTGATATTAATTATTTTATTGCAAGCATTTGTATTCATGATGATGAATTGAAAATTTATGTGTTTGCAGAAAATTTTGTAAAAAATTATAGTATTTGGAGCATTCATTTGCAACTTGATGATAATTTTATTTAAGAGGGGCATGTGAGCAATCAACTTATGGGATGTGAATACTATAAATTTTGTAATTCCTTTCTCTATTAACAGTGATGACATTGAATCCAATGAGTATCATACTATGAATGATTACACTCATACATGTGAGGAAGATATTTCTATTTCATGTGCATAATTCTTTGATATAAACATTGATAAGATCATATGCTTGCTTGTAGTTGAAAAAAAAAATCCTTGAAAACTTTTTAGAGTACGAGTCAAAGATATTAATTGTTGATAATGCAAATAAGTCAAAAAATTATCTCCAACCTCTTCAATTGACCATATTGATTCTAAAAGTGTTGAGATCTTTATGTTGAGAAGAAGACAAAATTGTCCATGAATCTCTTTGCAATGATAGTTATGACATGAAAAAAATTTGTGAAGGGTTACAAATAGATAAGCATTTTGAACTATTTAATCCTTCTCTTGAGACATTTCATGTTGAGTTATATGATGATTTGAAAAATAAATCAAAACTTGCTTTTGAGGTCAAAATTTGAAAGTTTATTAGGGTAAAAGTACAAACATGTGTCACACTTTATAAAGGAATCGGCCTCCACAAACAAAAATTCTCAACTTTGACTGCATAAAATTGGCCTTTATGTTTTGAAATTTAAAATGATGTAAAATAATGAAATGTAGAAACCTTGATAAAGTTTATTCTTATAATTTTTTAAATTTTTAAAAAATTGTTCTAATAGTTTTTTATAAATTTAAGAGAAATTTTTGAATTTTTGAAAATTTTAGGAAATAGTGACGTTGATTTGATGTCAAGAAAAAAATAGAAAACAATTTATTTTTCCCCTAATTTTTTTTCAAATAGATAACTTCAAATCTAGTGCATGGGAAAAATTATGTATATTTTTCTTGTAATAATGTTTTAAAGTCAAATGTATTATAATTTGATAGTTTTCATTTGACATCAACTATTGTCTATTTTTTTATCATTTTCAAAAAATAAATTATACCCATTTGAAGAGGATTCTCTCCTCTAGTGGACGATATATTTTGAAAAAAAATATATGTTTTAGTATTTTTTTAAATTTCTAATTAGCCTCATTTTTTTGTTTTAACAACCTACTTGCATTATTTATAATGAAAAACATATTAAAACTTATCAAAATTTCAATATATATATATTTGGATTCTTGACTCCAAGCTTTACAAAAGGGCATTTTTATTTTTTGAAAAAAATCATTCTGACTAAAGAAATATCATGTTTAAGTGGAAATTTTCATAAATTTCTAAAAAAAAATGAGGTGGTTGCAAACAAGGATGTCACGTAGACAATTTCAAGTGAAAGGGTTTCAAATAAAACCCTTTCACCTAAAACCCTTTCAATCAAAAATTTACATATAAATTGAGTCGCATTTTAAAGCAACGAAGGAAAAAATTTAAATTTTGTAGTTTCGAGTGAAAGGGTTTCGCTTAAAACTCTATGTGCCACATATATGCCACATAGTTTCGGGTGGAACTGTTTCAACCGAAATTTTTTAGGTTGAAACTGTTTCACTTGAAACTATTTATTTGGCTGAAAGTGTGACACTAGTTTGTGCTTTTACCCATTAGTATTTGTAATAATGAAGAATTTGATATTTTTATAAGAATCATGAATTGACTATTGGTGAAGGTGTTTTTATAACAACTAAGTCTTCTTTGCTAAGCACTAGAACACATAATGATGTGAAAGAGTTGCAATTCTTAAATGAAGGTAAATGAAAATGTGATGTAACTTAGATTCTAGAGGTGCCAATATATGAGCATATTTTATTTTGTACACCTATAATTTTCCTACCATATGTGGGGTAGAATTTAGATCATGGCTCAACTAACATGTCTCGTGCCTATGGTTCTTACCAGTATGATTTTTATAGCTTAAATTTGATCTATTCTTTGAACAAGATAGACCAAATATTCATTAATGTGTTACTTGAACACATTTCTTATGAAATATTTAAATTTGATAGGAGAATAAAGAATGAGGTTAATATTCATGATGCATATTATCCAAGGGAGTATGAATTCTTTCATTACTTAGTTAATCTTGACATACTTTTTATAGTGCATGACAGTGATCTTATTGATGTGAGTTATCACAATGATTTTGGTATGAAATATTTTATAAATGTGGTGTATGTATTATACATAATGTAGTATCTTTGTTGTCACTGGTTAGAAAGGTCCAAACAGGTATACCAAACTTTGACAATGGTAGATTTAGAAGTATGATGAGTATTGTCAATGCCAATGTTATTATACAAGTAGGATGTTGTGGTGTTTTCATATCAGGTTTGAGGTAGTTATGTAGGATCATTCGGGTCCACAAACAATCTTGCATCAACAAAAATGGGATTTTTTTTGTTGTTCCTTGTTGTTTTGGTTTACAAAAGATAAAGATTTAAGTTTTTAATAATTATCACATTTTCATGGAAAGTTGAAGATATCATCTTAAAGAGGGGCCAAATGGGTACTCAAATCTCAAATTTGGATAAATTTGGACAAAAATTGGACAAGTTATGCAGTTGCAGAATTTCAACATGCATTTTCCATTATGAAACTTTTGACGCTTTCTAGACCTCTCTCAAATTCCTACAATTTCTTCTATCGCATGAATTCCCACAAAGTTCCCTAATGTGGAAATTTTTATCCCATCCAAATACCTACTAGATTCTCGCTAAGTCTTTTTGGACTTCATTTCTCCACTACAAACAAACTTGTTATCCTTATCTTTTGTAAAATTCCTAGTCCCATCTGGATCTATGGAACTTCCATGTGTATTCAGATACTTCCTAATGACCCCCATTTCCTCACTTTCTAATGAATTTCTTTCTCTTTCAAGTCCACATGCATCTCACTTTTCTATAATTCCTCTTACCATTTGAATTTTTGCAAAAGTTGATGAACTTAGTTTCCCCGCAAAGATAACTCTTGTGGAACTTTTCCTTGAATTCATACTTGTCTAGTTACCCTCCATTTCTTTTCACCTTGATGACCCTTAGATTCCCACATCCTGATGGTGCTCGATTCTCGTAGAACACATTATTGCAAAAAATTTACCCCCATGTGGATATTGGTCACTTTCCCCTCATTTTTCTTCAATGTCTTCTCAGATTTAATTCCCTCATAATGTTGGATAGCAAAATTGACTTGTGGAACTTCCCTTGTTATTAAGACATGTCTTGATGGCCCATGTTTCTCCACATGTCTTGATGACCATGATTTCCACAACTACTCAATGATGGAAAAATTTTGTGTCAGAGGCAGTTTGATGACCTACTGGTACTTTCCCTAAGGCTAGTAAGGATCTAGCATGTGTCCCATCCCTCTAGGACATGGAGTGGCCACCAAATTCTATATATTTGAGAATAAAATTGGATTTTATTTTTGGGTAGAGACACTTGAATCTTCTTGGATGACTTTTTCTAAGATGATTTTTAGATTTTGAAGGGGAGAAGTTGAATGCAAGAACACTAAGTTTTAGAAGATCTTTCTAGTTTGGACATAAAATTGGTGAGGCTTTGAATCCGGGGAATGTATGAACATATAATGCATGCGAAACAATCCTATAATAGCATATTTTATATCAATAAAATGAAAGTTATTTTGTTTTTTGAAGTTTCATTTTTCTACCTAATTCAGTAGCCTAATAAGGCCCCTGAATCCTTACTTTCACCATTTGGTATCAAAAAAAGGTTGATCCCTTGTGAATTTGGATGTGTTGAGTGAGAAGCTATAAGGAGATTGTTTATAGAAAGAGAGAAGAAAGGACATGCAACTACAAAGGATTTTGAAGATATGGCACACAATGCCATAAGCAAAAGATCCATTCCATGAGTTGGGGATGTAGTTGTTAGAACACAATGATCTATTGAGAGGGGGGTGAATCAGTAGATATAAAAAAAATAGACTTGAAAACCTATTTGTAGATTCAACCTTACTGCTCAGATGTGCAGATAAAAATATAAACCAATATAACAATCACATGCACATGAAACAACAACTCATAACACTAGATATACGTGGAAAACCCAAGATGGGAAAAACCACGGTGACAAAATTCACTTGAGTCTACTGCTCAAATCTAGCATCATAAATGAAATATTTGTTACAAAGTTTAGGGCTACAACCCAAGGAAGCTTCAAATCCCTAATTTAGAAGCTACAACTTCAAGGATGCTACTACACCTTGTTTTAGGAGCTACAACTCCAAGGAGACTACAATCACCTAATCTAAGATACAACTCAATTCAATGAGGCTACAACCTCAATAAGATTACAAGTTCATATGTGCATGCAATTAAGTTCTACTCAACTTTAAAATGCACCATTACATACAATGAATTGTTACACACCTTGCAACTTACACTACTGCTGCTAAAGATGCACTCCCAGCAACATACCCCTACTCTGCACTCTCTTGTCTAATACAATCTAAGTTGTACATCACTTTGTTAATCATTCTGCACACTAGAAAAAAAGTTCACACTTCTCCTTACTTTTTTTGGATTCAACAAATCACACAGAGCTACTTCTTCCCCTACATTCAATACCTCAAGATTCTCACACATGATCAGATCTTCTCTAATCTTCTGCTAGGGTTTCCTTAGCTTGCAAACCTCACCAGAAAGCTACTTCTACATCAAGCCACACAACATTTATTTCTGATATAGAGAATTTTCCTTTTTTCTCTCTATCGAATCCTAAAATCTGATTGTGCATTTAATTCTCTCTTCTGATCCTTCAATTTGATTTTGATCTCAATCAATTTTGCAATCTATTTTGTCGCCTACAAGATCAAATCTTCATTTTCTTGGTTGTTGAGGTAGTTAGAAAAATTAATTATTTCTCCTGTGTCAGTTTTTAGTCCAAACCCTCATTTACACTTGTCATAGTCATTTCAAATCTCTACATTTGAATTATGGCCATCGATCTTCTCCTTTCATGCCCTGATCCTATGCTTTCCATTCACTGTTGCAACTTTAAGTCATGACCGTCTGATAAGCGTTTGTTTATATATCCTCCATTGATCTATCATATCGCTCTATCAAAGAGACACATACCATAGTCCCACTGATGTTCATCGGTCTCTTTGATGTGAACTACCTCTGAGTGCATGAGATCACATGCCATTTGTCTTCCATGTCATCGCCGCTTAATTCACAACAATGATGCAAATTGACATATTGAGCAATCATTGATTGCACATATAATTTTTGGTCACAATCCACCATCGTCATCATCCTATCGGGTCCCACATAGCACCTCATTGCTTTCTTGATAGGACGCCATCCCCAATCCTACCGATGCATCAATGTCACGTCAATGAGCTTATCGCTCCATCGGAGGGATGCCAAATACACTCATGTCGATGCACCTTTGTCTTTCCAATAAATCTTATTGCTTCGTTGATGAGACATCCATCACAGTCCTACCAATGTTCCTATGTCACACTAATATCCTTCACTATTGTATGGTCCCCACACCATCATGTCACCACGTCATATTTCATTTATCACTTTTTTCCATGTGTCATCTTGTCATTCGATCTCTGTCCATACCCTCAATGCACATCATCTTACCTAGTCGGGTCCCACTATCGGCATCATACTTCTATCGCCATGTTGGGGATACATCTGAATGACTCCCACCGAAACCATTCAGTCACACCGATAACACTTCCACACTCCTTATCACTCCATTTCTAAGAACCTAAACTTTAGAACCTCTTGCCGGAGGTTACTAAGTTATGAAAACCCATGACATGTCGACATATAGATATCGAGCTATCAAAGGGACTCGTACTTGAATCCTAGTGATACACTGGTGTCACACTAATGAAATGATCATCAAATTGTCAAAGAGACTCCTGGGCAAGTCTCACTAATACCATTAAATCTTGTCGATAAATTCCTTCTTACATATTCAGAACATCGCTTGATCAACAAGGGATAATCTACACCATTCCTCACAGACTGGCATCTCCTCTTTCAACCTCGTGCAGTGGTGTAGTGTCTATCGCTATACCAATTCTCCTTCTTTCTTGTTGTGCGGTGGAGCGGTGTCTACCACTATCCCGCATCTCCTCCAACTATGGTGTGTAGTCATGTGGTGTCTACCACTATACCACTTCTCCTTCCTTCTTGTTGTGTGGTGGAGCGGTGACTTCGTTGTCCTACAAGTGTGTTCTGTTGGCTTGGTGGTAGCATAGTGAAAGTCTCTTTTGGCAGCATTTTTGAGTGGATTATCTATCTAGCACTTGCTTTGGTTATCTCCTTTGCCTCTCTCTCAACCTGTAGAGCACATCACTAGAATGCTCTCAAAAAACCCATATCAAATCTGGTACCTAATTTTCCATCAAATCCACTATTCTTCACACTCATCTTCCTTGCATGATTTTCTCTTTTGAAATCAATGACAACTATATGACAACAGTAGCACTTATAGAAATGTTGAGAGACATAAAAACTAGACTAGATACAATGAAAAGAACATAATGCAAAGGAGTGTGTATAGAAGATGTGAGTGATAATGAAGAATTTAGTGGAGAAGAAACAAAAAAAGGAGGAGATAAGCAAGAAAGTAGGTTTCTGGGTGCAATGATTAGGATTTCCAACGAACCTCAAGTGGACCTACCTACTTATAGTGGTAGCTTGAATCCAAAGGGATTGATAGAGTGGATTTTTTAAATGGATATAATTTGAGTTAGAATCCATTGAGGACCTTAGGAGGGTGAAGCTTGTAGCTACAAGGTTGAAGGGACATGCATCTCTATAGTGGGATCATGTACAAGTTAAGAGAAAATGAAAATGAAAAGAGAATATTAAAACCTAGGAAAGGATCGCAATAAAATTGAAGGAAAATTTTCTACCAGTGGACCATAAAATCTCCATTTTCAAGGAGTTATAGAACCTTAGGTAGAGAGAGAAGAGTGTGCAATATTACACAGATGAGTTTTACATGTTAAAGTCAGTCATATTGAGAATGATGTTGAGAAAGTATCCAAGTATGTGAATGACTTACAATATCCCATCCAAGATGAGCTTAGTATGGTAAGGATTTCTAGTGTAGAGGAAGCCTATACTAGTTTTCCATGAAGGAAGAGGAGAATATTTCCAACAGAAAGAATAATTCTAGGGGAAGATAAAAATCCAATCCTACATGCATCTCTCAAGACAATCAAGGAGAAGAAATTACTTATCATACTAGTTTCCAAGGAGGAAGAGGGAAGTGCAATAACACCCCCTAAAAAAAATGTGTTGTTTACTGAGTATGATGTAGATTTCATATTCATTTGGTTTCAAGGTTCCATTCAATATGGGTGGCATTTATAGAAATAAAATTACATGGAAAGGAAATGACATAGACTTGCAACATATCATATTAAACCATTACAAATCATCTTAGCTTATAATAATAATTAAAATCAAACTTAAAGAAATACATATCAAACCTAATTATAGTCATATAAGGTCCCTTCCTTTGTGTATTGCCAAAAATTGTATACTAATGGAGAAAGAGACAATTTTGCGGTAAAACTAAGTCCTGCTTTAGGTACCTTCCATCAATCACCTCTTAAAATTGCATTTATAGGCCCCTAATACTCATAATTTTGGACTTTGAGGCCTAATTCACCCATGAAACCACTTAAATCCCAACAAATATCATTAAAACCACTCAAATTTTGTGAAACCCACCAAAAATATTCCTAGTGGGACTAAGTCGCCCAAGGTGGTGACTTAGTCCCTTTTGGGGTATTTTCCACTTTTGAGAGGGAATTTCATTAATTCAAATTAATTTTTCAATGGATGTCGGCCTCTTAGGTCTAAATAACAGGAAAATTAGGTGTTGATGCTTATAAATACACATTTTAAGTCATTTTTCAAATCTCCTAGTCATTTTTTAAAAAGAAAAAATTAAAAGTCAAGAGCAAAAGTGTCTTACACAAGAAGATTCAATAACATTTTACAGCAAAATTGAAGCTTTAGGGTAGAAAAATAGGGTTTTTGTAGGTCTTCAAGCTCACTTCCTATTCAAGATATCACATTGCAAAATATTGATCATGGATGCCTATGGTGAATCATGGAGAAATCTAGGTTGAAGAGATGCAACTAGCCATCAAATCACACCTAATGACTTGTTTTGAAGTGATTCCATCTTCCATATTCTTCTTATCTTCATACGTAAGTTTGCATTACATTTCTATATGTCATTTACATTCATTTGAAGGTTGTAGGGTTTCTTGCATCTCTCAAATGTCATTCATTCACCTCATTCTAGCACATTAGAATAGAGTTTTATCTCATTTTCAGCCTTTCCTAGTCTTAGACACAATTAAGGCTAGGGTTTATGTAGAATTTATTTTCTACAAAGTTTAAATACCAACTAGTGGTTTTACCAAGGCAAACCCCCCCATTAGAAACAAATTTATCTTCTATTTTGCAAGGTTTTTGGAAGATTCAAATCCAGATTTCCGTCAAAGAGCAGAGTGCAGATTGTGGGCTTTCGTTTCCACTTTCGGATTTGTAGAAAATATAAAGTGGACTAAGTCACCCATAGGGGAGACTTAGTCCTATGCACTACTTTTTTAGAAATTTTTACATATTCTAACACCCTTTTAGCGGAAACAAATTTCTGGGCAAATTCCCTATTTTGGGACTAAGTCGCCCAGACTGGCCTAAGTATCCCGATTGCCTAAATTTTTAGGATTTTGGTGGCTCCTGCAACTTCCAGTCTATTCATATTTTTAGAAATTTTTACATATTCTAACACCCTTTTAGCAGAAACAAATTTCTGGGCAAATTCCCTATTTTGGGACTAAGTCGCCCAGACTGGCCTAAGTGTCCCGATTGCCTAAATTTTTAGGATTTTGGTGGCTCCTGCAACTTCCAGTCTGTTCATATTTAGTTTCCAAGTGCATATTTCCTATTTTACATCCTCATTTGATCGTTTATTGCATTTGTCTTACTTTTCTTCATATCACATTGTGTTTTCAAACAAGTTCATTTTCTTAAGTTTTGCATCATTAGATCACTTCAATTTCAGATTAGTGCATTGGTACATCTTAATTAGACATAATTACATCTCATTAACATAGTCTTGAGTGTAAAGCATTGCATTTTGGGAACCCTTTCCATCCCCTTTCTCCTTTTAGGTGAAAAACCTTAGGAGGAGCAAAGCTATGTGAAAGGGTAAACCAAAATCACCGTTTACATTTTGGTGAACCTACTTTTTGAACATATTTCCTTCTAATTTTCAAGTGCATCCTAGGTTTCTTTTTGCATTGACATTGCATTAGTTCTTGCATTGTTTATATTGCATCCTAGGGTTTTCAATTGCATTAGTGACAAACCTCATTGTTGCTTGCATTATTGCATATCATTTCATAGCATAATAGTGAAATTTTGCATTTACAGTCTAGATTTGCATTACACAGTCCTAAACACATTAATATTCATCAGAAAATTTAGAAAAACTTAAAAAATCACCTTACTAGGACTAAATCGCCACCTTGGGCGACTTAGTTCCAAATGCAAATTCTGCATTTTTGTTTTTTGCATTTTATTTCCCATTTCTGTAATTACTATTAGATTTTGTTATTACTCTATTTTTGTACAGTTATTTACTGTTTTCTTTGAATCATTTACATTTACATTATTTACTTTAATGGAAATCATAGTGATGAATCTAGTTTATGGTTTAATTTTGGTAGAATTTATGATCTATTTGTTGAAGTTTCCATGGACCTTGATGTTTGAATGTTGATATTTCCTCAAAACCATAGACATTGGGCCTAATTTTATTTCTGCAAATATTTAATGACATTGACATGTTATATGGACTATCTGTGTTAATTCTACATGTGGATTAATGAATGTTCTTTAAGATAGTTACAGATATGCAATTATTGTGCGTACTAATATTGCCATGCAGATATGATTAAAGGCCACTAAATTGAGAAGATTTTTCCAATTGGTCATTCACCATAATGTTCAACAATGGAATTATTCAAAGGTCAATGGAGGTCGACGGTGGGAGATTCCTCATGCAAATTGAGTTGTAACCACCTTGCAAATGGTCTTTATTGTTGTTGAGGCAATATAGGCATTACTATTGTGCTAAATCTATGTTGAGGCAAGCATGTCTGACAAAATTTCACACATGCATAGCCGCCTCTCCACTTTTCATGCTTTCCCTGAAGTGGCATCCTCCTAATCCATTAGAGTTGACCTCCTTGATAGGTGATTAGTTAGTAGCTTCTTTTCCTATAAATAAGACCTCGATGCTCCTCAGAAGGTTGTGTGATCTAATGATGTACTTGCACTCTTAGTTTTCAACAATACAATTACACTGATCTATTGTACTCATGTTTTCCAATGAATAAAATGAAGTTATAATTCTATGCATCTGAGTTTACATTAGTTTTAGAGGATACTCATCCAAGGGGGCCCATTTGGTGATCATTTCGTCCTTTAGTTTAGTTTAGTTTAGTTATTACATTATGTTCAATAATTAGTTAAGAATCTGGCGTTGACTATTCCTGCAACCACTAGAATTTCATTTTGTGATTGTTCCTGCAGACAAAGTAGTTTCATGTTTGTTTGCTCATATTTTCATTTATGTCATGCATTTCAGCTTAGTATAGTTGTTGGTTGATGTTCAAAACTTATGTTATTTCTTTCTAAGCAATTTACCTTCAGCATCATGTTTTTCTTAGTTGTAGAATGAATATGGCTACTTTGGATCCTTAATGCACATACTATACTGACCCATTTCAAGTTCACATCCCTAGGTTGACAAGTTAAATACACCTTCATGATGATTGAAATGGCTATTCAGTTTAGATGTCCAATCTTTGAATCATAGCTATAAGGGCTTAGTTGTTAGATCATTGTAGGAGGCCAACATTTTTGGTGTCATTGTCGAGGATGGTGTCAAACTAGGGAGTTCTTTGGAATCATTGATAGTTTTTCTTTCTATAGTACTTGTGAAATTTTTCTCAGTATACCCCTCATTTAGGAAAGTAATGATCCACTATTCTTTTGCAATTCTTTGTGTGAGCTGCTGATAGTGATTTGATACCGCATGCATAGAGGAAGGAGGAGAGATGCTCATGGGAGATTCCTTCCTAACAATCCTGATCCATTCTAGCTAGTTGAATATTAGAAAATGCCAAGAGAAGAAGAAGAAGATCCACACCCCTTTGCTGATGCATTTCCTAATTTGACTAGCTCTAAAGTTTCCTTTGAAGATCAAAAACTGATTGAGAACCCCTTTTCTTAGCTTTTCCTTTCCCAATTGTTCATTAGAATGAATTAGATAGCCTCAAAAATATCCCTGCTTCAGTCCTTCCTAAGTTCTATGGACTTTTCATGGAAGATCCTGATACCTTCTTGTTCGAGTTTGATATATGGGTATGTGCAGGATAATGATGGGCCAAAAAGTGGTGATATCATGGGTATGTGTAGGGTATGTAATTAACGAATTTTTTTAAACCCAAAATTGATGAAACGAAAAGGGATTTTAAAGGAGATTCTCAGCTTTCCACCAATATAAATTGTTCTTTACTTTGAATTTAATAAATAATTATTATTCATTTTCTATTTGAATTATGACTAAAGTCTTGATTGATAGGTTGATTGAAAAATATCTATAGCTTTCAAACAGTATCACATTTTTTGAATCCAAAACATGTGTCACATTCTATGCTTTTCATACTATAGGATTAAAAAAAAAATTGAATTTCATGAAGTTTTGACCAAGTTAAGGTGGTTAGACATACAATTTTTATATTTTTAAAAATTTGTAATAAAAAATCATAATTAATTATTCACTTAGAAAAAATTACAAAAAAATATGTATCACATCCGGACATGAGTCCTCTACTTATATCTAAAATCTTATAAAAAAATATTTTCATTTTATTGTGGTTAGGGTGGTCAGACAGACACCTACTTCTTATTTTTTCCCTGAAATTTAACTACTATTGCATTCAAATTTCAAATTTTCACCAAATAGATTTTTTTTTTATAAATAAACCTAGTAGTTTATAAACTACATTCAATTTTCTACAGATTCTATTCTTACATATTTTTGAAATAATATAGATAACTTATTCAAATTTTTACGTCAAGTTGCCTAACTCTGATTTTTCTGAATTTTTTGCCACTTAAGGGTCTATTTTTTCCATGATGATCCTGCACATACCCATACTCTATAGGAGTTATGACTATACCACCGATGCCCATAGGCTCAAGCTCTTTCCTACCACTCTGAAAGAGTCTGCATTAAGATGGTTCATGAGCCTAGGTAGAAACATTATGGAGACATGGGATGACATGAAGACAAAATTCCTTGAGAAATACAAGGAGTATTTCAAGGGCAGTGACATGAGAGGAGATGATATTTTTAGGATGTAGCAAAAGGAAGATGAGAGCCTGGAGTATTACATTGCAAGGTTTTTGTTTTTCCAATAGAAATCCCCACACCATACACTTAATGAAGACTCACAGAAGCTGTTTTTCCTAAGAGGAATTAATGATAGCTACACTAATTCCTTATACTTGATGGGAGGAGGATATATCTCCCAAGTTCCTTGGGAGGATATCAAGAAGATATGCTAGAACTACTCTAGGTCAACTTCAAAGAAAGGGAGAGCTTACCAATCTTCTATGGGTAAGTCATCTACCAGTAGAGTTTCAAGAATAGAGATTAATCATTTGCTAGTAGAATTCAAGCAAGACATTATAAAAAATCTAGCTACTCAGTTGGATACACTTCAGGCCAAGAAGAAACAAGAGGAGGCAGAGGCAACATTGGCAGAGTATTGCCCTCATTGCAGACAAAAGAAGGACTGCAGATGCAGGATGATAGCTAATATTGACAGCAAGAAGATTGCACCTAAGTTCAAGCCAATCCAGGTTGAAGAATATCAAGTCTACTATGTTGCACAAAGGAGGCCATGGGATCCAAGACAAAGTATGCCACCATATGCACTATCTTTTGTTGGGCCATATTTCAATTCTTATTCATCTAGTAACCAATGGTAGCCCCCATATCCATCCAATTATGGAGGATATCCACCACAACCTTGGAGCAACCCTCCAAATACCTAGCCTAATCATCAAAACTCTCCACCCCAGTGGCAGAAACCTTGGGGGAATTGGCAGCAGTTTCAAGGAAATTGACAACCACCCCCAAGAAATTGGTAGCAAACAAATTAATGGAGGGGAGGACAGCAATGGCCAAACTAGACAAGTAGCTACATGCAGCCACCTTCTCAGCTCCAGCAGCCTACTATAATGCCTCCTCTTGCTAGTTCAAGTTCAAATCCACCTAAACCTACTCAGCTACCAGCTCAGCCCACACCCAATCCAAATAAAAAACCACAGCAGCAGCCAGTATACTTTTCTGATCCAAATCAATTTCCTACATATGTTGTGAATGTGACTGACATCCACTTGTGTTCAGGAATTACTTTACCAGCTTCTTCCACACCCATTATCACTAAGCTTCATGTGGAAGAAGAGGAGCCTCTGAATACCCCCATTCAGCCTAGTGCACCTAAGAATCCTGAACGAGTTCCAGTCAAGTAAACTGCACAAACACCCCCATTTCCTCAAAGGTTGGAAACTATGCAAGAAAAGGAAGAGAATTAGGACACAACTTTTGACATTATAGATCAGCTGAAGCATATGTGTCCAGATACCTCTATTTCATGCCATAAAAGATGTTCCAATCTATAGCAAGGAAATTAAGGAAGCATACCTCAAGAAGCTAGGCAGGAAGAAGAAAGACCCCACTATGGTTCATGTGGTGGGATAGCTAGATAACATAATGCTTGGGAAAGTGACTATTCCCAAATATAATGATCCAAGGAGTCTTGTGGTAGGATTTGTCATAAATGGGATCTAGATAAAGAATGCTTTAATTGACCTAGGAATAGCAATAAATGTAATGACCAAGAATATCCTTCAACAACTAAATTTTGCAAGCATGAGACCTGCTCCTACTATCTTGTAGCTTGTTGATAGTTCAATAGTTAAACTTGATGGTGTAGTAGAGGACCTTGTGGTAACTCTAGAATCTTGGGAGTACCTAGTAGATTTCATGATTCTTTCTCCTAAAGCCACACTCGGTGGGTACCCTATCATTCTAGAAATACCATGGTTAGCAACAACAGATGCATATATTGGATGCAAGACAGGATACATGACCATTTCTGATGGAAAGAGCACCAAAAAGCTTGTTCTCTACCCTCTTGCTCAGCCATCCCATGATCTGGATAATTCTATATGGCCACATGTTGGTGAAGAGGTCGAGGAAGTTAATTCTGTGGCATATCTTATGATGTTAGGAAAAATCTCTTTCATGTAGCTTCAAGATGAAGATGAAGTATTGGCTAACATCATTCAGAATCATTGTGAAGTGGAGGAAGCATCATCTTCTCATCTTGTTGTTTCAATCAAGACACTTTTGTCTGCTCTTCCTACAGCCACTCTTCCTGTAGCCAAACTTCCTATAGCAATAGGTATATCTCATACATTATTGTCACATGAACTCAAACTACCAAGCATTAGTGAAGCAGCTATGATAGAGACAACTACACAAGTGCAAGTGGCAGAAGGAAAACATTTGCACATCAACAACAAATTAAGTTAAGAAAAGCAGTTATCATTTATAACCTTACTAAAGACCCATCAGCATGCATTTGTATGGGACTATCATGATATGAAGGTATTGGAACCTAAGCTTTGCACTCATAGAATTTACATCAAAGATGATTGCACCCTACTTAGACAACCACAAAGAAGAATTAACCCTGTACTAAAAGAAATTGTAAAAGGGGAACTGTAAAAATTGTTAGATGTAGGATTTATCTACCCCATTTCAAATAGCCAATGGGTGTCTCCATTGGTGATTATACCAAAAAAATGAGGGAAGTGGCGAGTTTGTGTTGATTACAGGGAACTCAATGCTACCACCAAAAAGGACTATTTTCCCTTACCCTTCATAGATCAAGTTTTGGACTCACTTGCAAGAAAACAATACTTTTCTTTTCTAGATGGCTTTAGTGGCTATAACCAATTCCAAATTGCACCTGAGGACCAGGCGAAGACCACCTTCACCTATCCATGGGAACCTTTGCCTACTTAGTACTTCCATTTGGCTTATGTAATGCACCTGCAACTTTTTAGAGGGCAGTCATTAGCATATTTTCAGATATTTCTCATGATTGCATGGAAATTTATATGGATGATTTCACCACCTATGGTGTTGATTTAAATGAAGCATTGGAGAATCTCAAGAGAGTCCTACAGAGATGTGAAGACCACAATATATCTCTAAACAATGAAAAGTGCTTCATGATGATGCAAGAAGGTGTAGTTCTTGGCCACTACATCTCTCACAAAGGAATTCAAGTAGATCCTGCAAAGATTGAGGTGATCACAAATTTTCCCATACCTACAAAACAAAAAGATGTTAAGAGTTTCTTGGGACGTGCAGGCTACTATAGGCAGTTCATCAAGGATTTTAGCAAAATAGTAGCACCATTATATGCCCTTCTCACCAAAGATGTTGAATTTCAATGGACAGAAGACTATGACAACCCATTTTCTAATTTGAAGGAAGCTTTGACTCATGCTCTTGTACTTAAAGGACCTAATTGGGAGCTTCCTTTTCACATCCATACATATGCATCAAACTATGCTATAGGATCCATCCTAGGACAGAAAGAAGGAACTATTGAAAATGTTATTTATTTTGTCAGTAAAAACTTACAAGGAGTTGAATTCAACTATACAGTGACAGAAAAAGAAATGTTGGCAGTAATCTATGCCCTAAAAAAATTATGGCACTACATAACAAGCTATCATATCTTTGTGCACACAAATCATGAGGTCATTAGATACCTCATGAATAAACCCTTGATCATAGTTAGGCTGGCAAGATTGTTATTGTTGGTGCAGGAGTTTGACATAACCATTGTAGATAAACCAAGGAAGGCCAATGTTTCAGATTTTATTTCAAGGTTGACTACACCAAAATACAATCAGGTCATAAATTACTCTTTTCCTAATGAGAATCTATTCTCCATCAGTGTGCAAACACCCTGGTATGTTGACATAGCTAATTATCTAGTCACAGGGAGAGTTCCTCCTTACTTCTCTCCAAAAGAGAGAAGGGTTCTTATTTAAAAATATTTTCCTTTTTCATGGATTGTTGGATGTTTATTTTACACTAGGCCAAACCATGTCATGAGGAGATGTGTGAGAGAATATGAGACATATGATATCTTGCATGCATGCCATAATGAACCATGTGGAGGACATTTCGCAACTAAGAGGATAGCAATGAATATTTTGAATACAGGATACTATTGGCCCACAATCCACAAGGATACAGGGAGATATACAAGAAAATGTGATAGATGCCAAAGAATGGGCTAGCCAACCAAATATGATGAGATGCCACTTTACCCTCAGGTAGTAATCACTTTGTTTGACAAATAGGGACTAGATTCTGTAGCACCCATTGATCCTCCATCCAATGGTAAGTATTATATCTTGGTATGCATAGATTATGTAACTAAATGGGTAGAAGTTAAGGTCATGAAGCATGCAAGAGATAATAAAGTTGTTGAATTTCTTTATGAGGATATTTTCACAAGGTATGGAGTTCCAAGAGAGATAGTCACTGATCAAGGGGCTTAATTCACATCAACCTTTGTTGCAGCACTGGTTAATGAGTACAACATAAGACATAAGAAGTCTACTACTTATCACCCTCAAGCCAATGGCCAAGTTGAAGTGACCAACCAGGAGATTGAAGCCATTTTTACCAAAAAAATGGTTGTTTATAAAAAGGATTGGGAAAACAAGCTGCTAGAAGTTGTCTAGGCCTATAGGACAACCTAGAAAACAACTACAGGCTTCACTCCTTTTGTGTTGTTGTATGGAAAGATAGCTATGATTCCCATTGAATTTGAACATACAACTCTTAGGACTGTAGTAGACTTGGGGATGGATATCTCTGAGGCACAAAGAGAATGAATCATGCAATTGAATGCTTTAGATGAGATGACAAGAGCATCCTTACATCACATAGAGGTAGTGCAGAATCAAAGAATCAAGTGGCATGACAAATTCATCAAGGACAATAAATTCCAACCAAGAGATTAGGCCATGCTCTATGACTCAAGGTATCAAGATAATGCAAGATAATTGTAGACAAGGTGGCTAGGACCATATGAGGTTGCTGAAGTATTCCCCAATGGTGTTGTTCAACTCACTACTATTGACCCAATCAAATTTAAGCTACTTGTCAATAGTCATCTCCTCAGATTGTATCACAAGCCAACTTCCAAAAGAGGAGTTCCTGCAGCAATTCACTCAGCATGCAACACCGAAGCTTTCTACAGCCAAGGGAAGTGGATCTATTGTCCCTCCTTCTGGCTAAGGTATGTACCTTGTCATAATAAAGAGTTCCACTTTTGTGGGAGTCCACTTCTTCACCCAGCCACCCATCTGCCCATCCATCTCCACCTTTCTCTCTCTTCCATCACTTCACTTCATTCCACTTCACCTCATTCCACCTCATTTTCATTAATTTTTCAACTTATTTCTTAAAATTCAACTGATACTTTCTTCACAATATTTGCAACGAATCTTCCACAAATCCAGGTGTGTGCGCATTAATTGCTATATCTTAATTGTATTTAGTGCATTCATTTAATTGTTGTGAATTAATATGGACATTCACCATAGAATGTCATTATTCCCTGTCCCTGTCAAATCATCATTACCACCTCGCATGTGAGGACACATGATCAAATTTAGGTTGGGGGGAAGATGTGACTACTTTTCCCATGTGTCAATCCATGCTAGTCTATGTCAGCAAAGTTTAACTTGAGCCAATTTGAATTCTGAGTGAGATGATGGCTCGTATGTGTAAGGTGACACCAACGGTTGCCACCTTTTTTCTCCATCATAACCTTCCTTTATTACCCCTTTAATACCATTATTGATCTTGTCATAATCTTAAGTCACCAAAAGGTAAAACAAAAAGGGAAAATTCAGACAACATTGGCATTGGAAATTTGGTAGTGTTGCAAGAAGGAAAACTTTGCAGAGTGATTGTTTGATTGCAGGCAACTGAACAATGGGAGGTGGGTTAATTCGAAATGAATCCATGGTTCACGATGTATTACTGCAAGATGCACTTTTACAGGCTAAATTCAGAAACTCTGACTGGTTAAACTATTTCATGAAGTTGAATGGTTTTAATGAAGACATTGCATTAGAATTTTCCTAGACATTGTCTGAGGGAAAAGCCACGATAAAAGGGTTGGAAGTATTGGCTACTGAAGAAAAAATTGCAGAGGTTATTGTTACCCGATTTTCACCTGCTAGCTCAATCAGGCAGGGCAATCCATGCTTTCAAGTGTTCATGAAGACCAAACAGAGGAACATTTGAATCAAGGTTACATATTTTCTAACTTGTTTGCTTCTTGTGCAACTGTAGCGGAAAATTATGTTTTTTAATTCGGCACATGGATTTAATGAGGATCCCATAAGGGTTGAGCCCAGCATGCAGGTGTTCAGTTTTTATTGAGGGTCTTCATCTTATGTCTTTGCCTTGCTTTCCCCCCTTTCAGTTTTGTTTTCCTTGTGCCCCTTTTTCTTTTTGTTCTGTCGAAGGCAGAACCGGAACCGGAACTGAACATTAAAAATTTCCAAGTTCTAGTTTTCGTTTTTGTTCCGGTCTCGATTCCGGTTCCGCGCCTTTTTTCGTTTGTTTTCTTTTGGCCTTTTCGTTTGAATGGGTTTGTTTTTCCCTTTGTTTATTTTTTGCCTTTTCCCATTTTTTCCTTGTTTTGTTGGGGCGGGATCAGAACCGAAACCGGAACCTGAAACTTTTCCAAAGTTCCAGTTCTGGTTTCCATTCGTTCTCGGTTCCAGTTCTGCCCCTTTGTGTTTTTTCTTTTTGTTCTGGCACGCAGGAAGCGAAATGACTGAAGAAGTTCCAATTTCTGGTCCTAGTTCTGTTGTTTGTTTGTTTTTCCTTTGTTCTTTGTTCTTTGGTCGTGGGGTGTTTTCTCCCCTTCTTTTTCTTCCTTTTTCGTCCCTTTTTCATTGTCTTTATATGGTGTCAGAGGCGGGGTCGGGACGAAATATGAACTTGAAACTTGAGGAAAGGTTCAGTGTCAGATTTGTTTCTACCCCCGCCCCCGCTGTGTTTTGCCCGGGAGCAGTTTTTACTCCGATCTCACCTTACTTTCTTTTGTTTGGGTGTTTTCTTTGTTTTGGCAGACCTGGGACACGGATCGAAACCGAACATTGAAATTTTTCCAAAGTTCTAGTTCCTGTTTCTGTTCTGGTCCCATTCCCAGTTATGCTCGTTCTTCTTTTCTTTGCTTTTTTTTGTGGCCGATGATCAAGGGATGTCTCCTCCTCTTTGATCTTCCTTGTGTTTTTTTTTCTTCCCTTTTGCTTTGTGTGTTGTTAGGGGCGGATCCAGAACTGTAACCGAACCTGAACTTGGAAAAAGTTCCATGGTCTCTTTTTGTTCCGCTTTCGTTCCCCCTACTACGTTTTGCTCGAGATCGTTTTGGTTCTGATCCTACTTTGCTTTCTTTTGTTTGAGGGTTCTTTGCTTTTGTGGGGGCGGAATCAGAACGAGGGATGGACTTGGGAATATTGGTTAGTCTCGGTTTTGATTTCCATCCCGACTCCTACTCCGCCTTTTCTTTTTGAAATGCTCAGGTCACCAAGGCATTTTCGGTCGTCGTGAGTTTTTATATCTCTCTCTACCGAAGACCTCTTGCCGACGGTTGTTCACAGGGTTAGCGTCGGGGGGAATTATTTGCTCTCGGGGAGAGGTCTTGCTGACTGAGGGGGGTCTCGCCGAAAGATGGGGGCTCGGGGAGATGTCTTGCCGACCGCTGGTGGTCTCGTCGAAAGAGGTGCCATCGGTATGATGTCTCACCGATAGGGTGGACTCTTGCCGAAATGGTTTGAGCTCGAGGAAAGGAAGTCTCGCCCGCTATGACCTCTTGCCGAAAGTGATAGTCTCACCGATGTATTTTGGGATATTGATGTAACTTTTACAGCTCGATATGAAGTCTTGCCGACAGTTGTGTGTTATGTTGATTGCTACTGTGGAGTATAATCGCATCGAGGAGACACGGTTAGTGTCTCACTGACATGTGATTATGTTTGAACAACTTTTGACCACCTGGAAATATTACGTGGTGTCTGTTCAACCAATCAGAGGAGGTTGAAGGTGAACCATTGGCAGTTTGACTGATTGACTATTCTTGTGAGGGAGATCAACGGAATGTGAGTGGTATGGATCTGCTCTGTGTGAGATGATGAATGTTATGACAGTCAGATCTAAGGGTGATGACTCGGTGGGGTCAACTTGCAGAAAGATCTAAGCAGGTAAATCTGATGTTGCTTCTCGAAGGGGGTCAACTTGCAGAAAGATCTAGAGCAAGAAGAAAGCCAAAGGGGAAGAGGCCACAAGTCACAATGACAGCTGGGATGTCTACTAGCAAAAGTGGATCGACATTAATGACCATACTTCATACCATTCAAAGCAGCTCTAATGAAGCTCTCGAGGGTGGACACGGAGGCTAGAAGTTAATGCAATGGTTACAAAAGATCTAAAAGGCCATCCCTGGAGCAATCCTTCACCAACATGGGCACGGGGGATGCACATTGAATGCAGCATTAACTTTATTCCAAAAGATCTGAGGGTTGATGTGTTCAGGAACAGACTCATTTTTTGTAAACCCTAGGGCAGAAGCCGACAGTTTTTAATTTTTTTATATATGGCATTTTTGCCTCATTTTTGTAGGGAGTTCTTCTTATGCTTTTCAGAATTTTGTGACTTTTGCAGTCCTTTCTCATATTAGAAAACTTTTGTAACTCATTTGGAGCATGATTGTAGACATGTAAAATATACCGATTGACATTGTACATCTGATCCTGACTTACTAACATCATTTCTTCCGGAATCATTCCTCGGTCTAACCATTTAATCAAACCTCCTTATTTGATTAAATTCATCAATATTCCTCTCTTAATTGAATAAATCACTTTATCTAATTAAGTCAATCTTTGTTGTTAATTAAATCAATCCATCTAATCTAATTATCCCTATTTAATTAAATAATCAATTTATTTGATTAAATATTTAAATTCTATCCATTAAATTAAATAAATTAAAACCTTATTTGATTTAATCTAACACCATCTCTTTTAATTAAGTAAATCAGAATCCTTATTTAATTAACCTCTTATCATATTCCTCTCTTATTTGATTTAAATAAATCCATAAATTTGAGTCAAGTAGGTCACATCATCTAACCTCTCTCATTAAATTAATTAACCCTTAATTAATTTAATATCACCTCATGTCCCATCCTCTAGATAATGCAAGTTGCACATGAAAATAGATTTAATTCATTTATTAATTCTCTATTTTCCTCACAAGGCATCTTTTGGAATATTCTCTCAATTTGAATTCAAAAATTCCAAGTCAACATGTACATCCAGCAAGGCAATAAATTCATCTTACATGTCCTTTTCCTTGAGCCAAGTGGCATTTATTGCATTTCCCCTTCCCTCTTACATGTCATTTCAACAAATTTGAAATTCAAAATTATGCATTTATTGGCACAATCCCCAAATCTTGCACATCCTTCATCCATTCATAGCTTGACAAGTGGCATCTTGCCATTGGATGAATGTTAGTCCCACATTGCTCAAATTTAGACATTCATCCATCTTGACATTCTATAAATAAAGAGCTCATATCCTCATTTGATCATCCACAATTTAGGCAAAGTTACCATGCTCAAATATCTCTCAAATTTCATCCATTATCATTGAGTTCTTAGCTAGGTTTTTTGCAGATTTTTGGCTTGGAGCTCTCATCCTTCACCAACAAAGTGGATCAATCATCTTCAACACATCAAATTTGCATCTTAGGAATTGGGAAAAGGCCAATTTTCACATCAAATTGGCACCAATTCCCCCATGGGATCATGAGTTTGCACATTTAAATTAGGATTCAATCTTTGTTTTGTCATTTCCATTGTGTTCTTCACTATTTTCTTCCTAGTTTGAATGTTGTAAATGGATTTCATGGGGAATCCTTGTTTTGGCTTGCAATCTCTTGTCTAACTTGTTTATTCTTGTTGTTTTGCAGGTACCAAGGTCGGGGTTCACACAATGATATATAGAATTTACCTTGGTTACCATTGATGGTTCAATTTTCCTTTTGGTTCTTGAAAAATATTGTGCATTTTCAGGTGATTGATCAAGCTACTTCAAGAAATCTTTCTATTTTCTTATAGCTTTGTCTCATGTTAGAATGCCTTTCTTTGCAAAAGTAGTATTATGTGGGTTACAAATTGTGTTTTACTGAATGGCACATGAACTTTTAATTTGTGAAAAATTGTTTTTCCTTCTTAAAAGTGTGCGCATGTCAAACCTGTTTGTGAAATACTTATGCATAATCTACAGAAACTTGTTGTGCAATCCCATATCCATCATCAGTATTCAAGTGTAACCTAAGTGTCTCATTGCTCTTGTTAATTTGGTGTATCACCATAGGATTTCATTTTCATTTTCATGCACTCCTTCTCCCTTTTCCTTACAAGGATCAGTAGTTAGGTGATAGCACAAAGGAAGCCATCCTTTTCCAGAGGTTCTTTTCCATTTTTAGGTGACCCAAAACCTAGAAAATTTCCCATGTTTCTTTGAAGTATCAAGTTTTTGCAACTTGATAAGGGTGCAATTTCAGTAGATAACAGTTTTTGGCACACCCGGTGGGACTGTCGAATCAAATAGCTAAAAGAAGATACATCTTATTGCTGATTTTGATATGCAATCAGCAATTTTCAGACCTTAAGAGGTTGAAATCTGCATATCTGGCAACTCCATGCCCAAAGTAACTAGTTTCAGTAGGCTAAGTGTTGATTTTATGCAGTTTGAAGAAATTGAAAATCAGCAGGAGGTCAATAGGCAGCAGGAGGAGCTTGCTTATCAAGCTCATATTCATCAACAGGAGGTTGAGACACAAAGAGGATCCTATTTAGTACAATAATTTGAACAAATTCAGTCTAACTCTCCTGAAGAACAACTTTCTCAAATGCCCCAATCAGCTGCTACCTTTTCAAATCCTTTCTTTGAAGAAGGACTTCACTACCCGAGATTCCATGTTCCAAGCTTTGAACAAAATGAACTATCGAAAAGAAAGCGGAGGAAGAGTAGACCGTTGATCCAGACAGCTTACTCCTTTGGGAGAAGATTAAAGAGGAAAATCCTTTACATCTAGCTATAAGGTGTTATCAATTGCAGCAGCAAGAGGACATTAGACAGTGTGGTGAGTTGCTGACCGATGACAGTCAGCAAGACAATGGAGCATTAGACTTGGAAGAAAAGCCTACAGCTGAACCGGATACTTTTCTTCAAGGTGTGGATTTTGATTTCTTTGAGCATGTTATGAATGAGAGAGCCAATGTCAAGCTTTATGAAGAAGCATGCACAGCTATTATTGAATAGTTTTGTTCAACATTGAATGGCAAAGAACTAGAAGAAGTTGATAGTCATGATGATCTAGAGCAACAGCTTGTAGAGTTGCCGAAACAACAAGAGGGGCCTCATAATCCTATTTTACAAGATCGTGATTGGTTGAAGGAGCTTCCTTTTTGTTGTGCAGAGGAGCTTGAGACTGCTAAACCAGTTAAACATTTTCCTTCTTTTATTGAGGCTACATTGTTATTTGAAATTTTGCCTTCCATTATTCAGGAGGACAAGCCTCATTTGGAATGGAAGTCACTGCATAATGAGAACTATGAGCAGCTTCCATTCTGGTGCATAAAAGAGCCTGAGGCTGATGCATTGATTGAAAGTGTCCTGGAGGAATCCATTTTATTGTTTTCCATTGAAGAAATCAGTGTTCATTTTGGAAAACATGAGCATACTGAGGAGGTTTCCATTTTTTCACCAAGTTAGCCATAGGGATTAGGCTTTTCCAGCCAACATGGTGATAAGGTGGCAGCCCATGAGCAAAAGATCAGCAAGGAAAGTTCAAGCTTTACCCTTACCAGAGGCTACCCTATTAGATATTTTTCCCAGATGGAATTCAATATAACACCAATGATCAATCTTGCACCCATACATGAAGACACAACAGAAGATGTTATCAAGGATGCACTTACAGCCAAACAAGAGTATGTTCAGTTTACTTATCCTCCTTTGATTGACAATACATATGAATTGTTTAGTGAGGTAAGTAAACTTTTTCATCTCTTTCAAGAAAAAGTACATCATCTTGTTACATATCTTCTTGTGTCCCATTTTTACTCAGCTATCCTTAAGCATGCCAGTCACTATATTTTGAGAAGAATGGGCAGCTACTTTAGTCATCTTGTAAATGGTTTTGTTTGACTATTTTCCTACTGGTTAGTGTAGGATAGGTTTAGTTGCAATATTTCAATTCCCTAAGTGTTGTTCCAGCACAGTTAGATAGTTTTCCCTTCTATAGTTTTCCTGTTTTCAATAAGTTTTTCAGGTGGTTTGATTAGTTATAAATGAGTTACAGCCATGTACAAGCTGCTCTAGGTCTGTTTATGAGTTTTCCCAATGAGTCCATGCCCAATGGATAGGCCTAGGCTACTAGTCTGCATGTTTAGCAGGAAAACATCCAACTAAGGTCGCCAGAAATGTTACCCAATTTTCAGCTACGGGCTCAATCAGGCAGGGCAATCCATGCTTTCAAGTGTTCATGAAGACCAAACGGAGAAACATTTTCATCAAGGTTACATATTTTCTAACTTGTTTGCTTCTTGTGCAGCTGCATTGGAAAATTATGTTTTTTAATTTGGCATGTGGATTTAATGAGGCTCCCATAAGGGTTGAGCCCAGCGTGCAAGTGTTCAGTTTTTATTGAGGGTCTTCATCTTATGTCTTTGCCTTGCTTTCCCCCCTTTCGGTTTTGTTTTCCTTGTGCCCCTTTTTCTTTTTGTTCTGTCGGAGGTGGAACCGGAACTGGAACTAAACATTAAAACTTTTCCAAGTTCTAGTTTCTGTTTTTGTTTCAGTCCCAGTTTCGGTTCCGCGCCTTTGTCTGTTTGTTTTATTTTGGCCTTTCGTTTGACTGGGTTTTTTTTTCCCTTTGTTTCTTTTTCACCTTTTCCCATTTTTTCCTTGTTTATTGTCAGAGGTGGGATTGAAACTGAAACCGAAACCTGAAACTTTTCCAAAGTTCCAGTTCTGGTTTCTGTTCCGTTCCCGGTTCTGATTCTGCCCCTTTGCATTTGTTCTTTTTGTTCTGGCGTATGCGGGAAGCAAAACGAAACTGAACTCTGGAACTTTTCTGAAGTTCCAGGTTCTAGTCCCGTTTAGGTCCTGGTTCCACCGGGCTTGTTTGTTTGTTTTTCCTTTTTTCTTTGTTCTTTGGTCGTGGGGTTTTTTCTCCCCTTCTTTTTCTTCCTTTTTCGTCCCTTTTTCGTTGTCTTTATATGGTGTCGGAGGCGGGGTCGAGACGAAATTCGAGCTTGAAACTTGAGGAAAGGTTTAGTGTCGGATTTGTTTCCGCCCCGCCCCCGCTGTGTTTTTCCCAGGAGCGGATTTTACTCCAATCCCGCCTTACTTTCTTTTGTTTGGGTGTTTTCTTTGTTTTGGCGGACCTAGGACGCGGACCGAAACCAAACATTGGAACTTTTCCAAAGTTCCAGTTCATGTTTTTGTTCCAGTCCTGGTCCCGGTTCTGCCCATTCTTCTTTTCTTTGCTTTTATTCGTGGTCGGTGATCACGGGATGTCTCCTCCTCTTTGATCTTCCTTGTGTTTTTCTTTCTTCCCTTTTGCTTTGTGCGTTGTTGGCGGTGGATCCAAAACTATAACCGAACCTAAACTTGGAAAAAGTTCCATGGTCTCTTTTTGTTCTGCTTTCATTCCCCCCGCTGCATTTTGCCTGAGATCAGTTTTGGTTCCGATCCCGCTTTGCTTTCTTTTGTTTGAGGGTTCTTTGCTTTTGTGGGGATGGAATCGGAATGGGGGATGGACTTGGGAATATTGGTTAGTCTTAGTTTCGGTTTCCATCCTGACTCCAACTCTACCTTTTCTTTTCGAAATGCTCAGGTCGCCAAGGCATTTTCGGTCGCCGTGAGTTTTTCTATCTCTCTCTGACCGAAGACCTCTTGCCGACAATTGTTCACCGACATGCGATTCTGTTTGAACGAATTTTGACCACCTAGAAATTTTACGTGGTGTCTGTTCAACCAATCAGAGGAGGTTGAAGGCGAACCATTGGCAGTTTGACTGATTGACTATTCTTGTGAGGGAGATCAACGGAATGTGAGTGGTATGGATCTGCTCTGTGAATGAGATGATGAATCAGTTCGGTGGATAGTGGTGTTCATCTATAAAGATCTAAGCAGGTAAATCTGATGCTGCTTCTCGAAGGGGGTCAACTTGCAGAAAGATCTAGAGCAAGAAGAAAGCCGAAGGGGAAGAGGCCACGAGTCACAATGACAGCTGGGATGTCGACTAGCAAAAGTGGATCAACATTAATTACCATACTTCAAACCATTCAAAGCGGCTCTGATGAAGCTCTTGAGGGTGGACACGGAGGCCAGAAGTTAATGCAATGGTTGCAAAAGATCTAAAAGGCCATCCCTGGAGTGATTCTTCACCGACATGGACACGGGGGATGCACATTGAATGCAGCATTAACTTTATTCCAAAAGATCTGAGAGCCGACGTGTTCAGAAACTGACTCATTTTTTGTAAACCCTAGGGTAGAGGCCGACACTTTTTAGCTTTTGTATATATGGAATTTTTGCCTCATTTTTGTAGGGAGTTCTTATGCTTTTCAGAAGTTTGTGACTTTTGCGGTCCTTTCTCAGATTAGCAAACTTTTGAAACTCATTTGGAGCATGATATATAGAATTTACCTTGGTTACCATTGATGGTTCAATTTGCCTTCTGGTTCTTGCAAAATATTGTGCATTTTCAAGTGATTGATCAAGCTACTTCAAGAAATATTTTTATTTCTTTATAGCTTTGTCTCATGTTAGCATGCCTTTCTTTGCAAAAGTAGTATTATGTGGGTTACAAATTGTGTTTTACTGAATCGCACATGAACTTTTAATTTGTGAAAAATTGTTTTTCCTTCTTAAAAGTGTGCGCATGTCAACCCTATTTGTGAAATACTTATGCATAATCTATAGAAACTTGTTGTGTAGTCCCATATCCATCATCAGTATTCAAGTGTAACCTAAGTGTCTCATTGCTCTTTTCAATTTGGTGTATCACCATAGGATTTAATTTTCATTTTCATGCACTCCTTCTCCCTTTTCCTTACAAGGATCAGTAGTTAGGTGATAGCACAAAGGAAGTTGGCCTTCTCCAGAGGTTCTTTTCCATTTCTAGGTGACCCACAACCTGGAAAAGTTCCCATGTTTCTCTAAAGTATCAAGTTTCTTCAACTTGATAAGGGTGCAATTTCAGTAGATAACAGTTATAAGGTTGCCTATCGACAGTGAGAATTACCCTACTTCCAGAGATGCCAGGTCAGCTAGGGCCAAATTTACATAATCTAGTGAGCCTCCATTGAGTGTGGACAAACAAGGTGCAAAAAGAACCTCTCTTCCCAAGCCATGGAAGCAAGTAGCTATTTATGTTATAAAATATATCACCTATGAAGCTCGCTAGTCGAATCTACATTTTGTGCACTTCAAACTCTTGAATCACATGAAGCACAGGAGGAGGATGAATGTGTCGAATGTGTTATACTACCTTATTGCAATCATGGTAGTCGAGACTCAAAAAGGTAGGGACAATTCCGTTTCCCACCATTTTTTAATCAAATTGTTAGTTGAGAAGTCTTTGCATGATGTGTTTGAGATGACTTGGGAAGAATTTGTAAATATTGATCAAATTAAACTAGAGCATTTGTGACCTAGGGTTTTCCCTCAACCTCGTAGGTCTAGCAGGAGATTGAGCACAGCTGAATCCACTCCTGGTGCTTCAACCTCTGGCACAGGCCCTAGTCTAAACCCTCCTATAGCAAAACAAACCATAGAGATTAGTTCTTCTGAGATAGAGCACTTAAACAAAGAAAGTTCCTCTCTAGATTTTGATGATGATGTTCCTCTGAGCATCCTAATGAGAGCTAGGGCATAGAAGAGAGAAGCAAAAATAAGAAAAGAAAAAGCTAAACATCAATTGGTAGAAAAAGAAGTACCAAACTCTAAGAAGCAAAAGGTTGACACTATTCATCCTACAACCAAACAAAAATGTGAAAGCCCTCCCAAAAAATCAAGACCAGCTGGGGTAGCCTATGATATGCATCTACAGGAAAGCCATATGCCTAGAGAAACCTAACAAGGGGACACAGAAGCTCCAATGGGGTAGGTGAATGTCAAGGAAGAGGACATATTTGAGAAAGTAGCAAACATAACACAGGCGGATCTTGTTGATATTGCAGAACAAGTTGAGAATCAAGGGTATGAGGAAAATTAGGAGTTCCTACAACAAGAGTTCTTACAGCACGAGAAAGAATAGGAACAAGAGGCCCTGTAGCTAGAATTGGGAGAACAATCAGCACCCCTGCAACTGAAATTGACTGAACAACTCGAATCCCTGTAGCTGGTACTATATGAAGAGCAAGCATTAGTGCCAGGAAAAATGTTGGTAGGAATACATAACCCCCCTGATTTTACAGTACACACGGAAATTCTGAATCTATGGAAAGAGTTGAAAAGAAGAGAAGAATGGAAGGAGGAGAAATGCAAAATGAAGAAGGAAATTCAAAAGAGATATGAGGAGATTGAAGACAAGGATGCATAAATTGCTACTTTAAAGAAGGTGGACAATATGACAACCTTGGTACCATATATTTTAGAATGTAGGACCCCTCCAAGGGTATATGCTCTGCATTTGAAGGATAAATATCTTTCTTTTAAGATGGAAAGGATTGTCTCAAGTTTGAACCCTTCCATTGAGACTCCTATTGAATTTTTCAATGCTTATTAGATTGCTTCCCCTGAGATGAAGAATTTGTTGTGTGCATTCTATTTGCATAATTATGTTGTGACTCAAGACCGTGATTGGAATCCATTGTTGTATGTTGGGGATGTCCAATTAAGGGAATTTATGTCCTAGGTATAGAATGAGATTAGTTGGGGACAATAATACGGGGCTTCTAGGAAAATGGAATCCAGCATCCCTCTACCCATCAGGGTTGAATCAAGAAACCCAATTGACATTTATAGGGATTGGCACAAAATTATTTTCAGACCTAGCTATGGTAATAGGATCATGCTTTGGATAGAAGTATTTTACAGTGAATATGAGGTGGTGGCAAAAGAAAAAGAGGAAACTGTGAAGAGATACCTATCACAAAGATGGAACAGCCTAACTGATGAGCTAAAACAAGTTGAGCCCCACTCTATACAGAACTATACTGCAGCACTTAAAATAATTGATAGATATATATAGATTGGAAGGACAAAGGGATGATTCTGGATTCCACTAACTTTTCAACCACCCATATTGATGTGGCCTATGCCAAATTTCAGGTTTTACCACTATGATATTGCTGCAAAGAGACAAAGATGGAATAGATTGGACAAATAGAAAGGGTTCTATTGGGATCCTGATTCACACACAGCAAACACTAGTGTAGGACAGTTGGTGGTTGCAAATTTCAGGGCATTGACTAAGCAGAAGAACAACCCTTCCCCTGCTAGAGGACTAGCAAAACCTTAGGTTGGGGGGAGTGATGAGTCTAGTTTATGGTTTAATTTTGGTAGAATTTATGATCTATTTGTTGAAGTTGTCATGGACCTTGATGTTTGAATGTTAATATTTCTTCAAAACCATAGACATTGGGCCTAATTTTATTTCTGCAAATCTTCAATGACATTGACATGTTATATGGAGTATCTATGTTAATTCTACATGTGGATTAATGAATGTTCTTTAAGATAGTTACAAATATGCAATTATTGTGTGTACTAATATTGACATGCAGATATGATTAGAGGCCACTAAATTAAGAAGATTCCACTAGCTGATTGTTCACCATAACATTCAACAAGGGAATCATTCAAAGGTCAATGGAGGTTGACAGTGGGAGATTCCTCATGCAAATTGAGTTGTAACCACCTTGTAAATGGTCTTTATTGTTGTTGAGTGAATATAGGCATTACTATTGTGCTAAATCTGCATTGAGGCAAGCATGTCTGACCAAATTTTGTGCATGCATAATCGCCTCTCCACTTTTCATGCTTTCCCTAAAGTGGCATCCTCCTAATCCATTGGAGTTGACCACCTTGCTAGGTGATTAGTTAGTATCTTCTTTTCCTATAAATAAGACTCGGATTCTCCTTCTCAAAAGGTTGCACGATTTGATGATGTACTTGCACTCTTAGTTTTCAACAATATAGTTACACTGCTCTATTGTACTCATGTTTTCCAATGAATAAAATGAAGTTACAAGTTCATGCCTCTGAGTTTACATTAGTTTTAGAGGTTACTCATCCCAGGGGGCCCACTTGGTGAGCATTTCATCCTTTAGTTTACTTTAGTTTAGTTATTACTTTATGTTCAGTAATTAGTTAAGAATTTGGCATTGACTGTTCCTGCAGCCAAAGCAAACAGAGTAATTTTATGTTTGTTTGCTCAAATTTTCCATTTCTATCATGCATTTCAGCTTAGTATAGTTGTTGGTTGATGTTCAGAACTTATGTTATTTCTTTCTAAGCAATTTACCTTCAGCATTATGTTTTTCTTATTTGTATAATGAATATGGCTACTTTGGATCCTTAGTGCACATACTATGCTGACCCATTTCAAGTTCACGCCCCTAGGTTTACAAGTTAAATGCACCTTCATGATGATTGAAATGGCTATTCTATTTAGATGTCCAATATTTGAATCAAGTTGTAAGGGCTTAGTTGTTAGATCATTGTAGGAGGCCAACACATAGATAGCATTATATTTTTACAATGTTCACTTTCATCATTCATTCCTAACTCATTTAGATCAGATACATGAGAAAAAACAAACAAAAACCTCACAACATCAAATGACCCAATTAAAATGATGCTTCATTTTAGGACAACCATATCATCCAAACCTCTAGTAGTGATGACTTGGATAGATTAGATGAAACCTTTCAAGGTTTCCTCTCACTAAGTTCATCCACTAAGACTTGTGATGGCAAACCTAAAATGTTTAGTTACAACCTCTCTCCCAAACCTTTTAGTCATGATGACATGTGTATGTTAGATGAATCCCTTGAGGACTTCATCTCACACAAGCCATCCACAAAGGTTTGTTGTGAGCAACAAATGACAAAGGATGTTAATGTTATTCAACCTCAACTTATTCTCTACCCACCTTCACATCAACCTCAAGCCTCACCTCAACCTGAATTTACCCTTTATCCACCACAACATGATGTTGTTGCACATACACACTACACTAGAAACAATCCCCAACCTCAACAACATCCTCCAACATCCTTACCTTTACCAAATCCTATTTTTCCTAGTGCCCATCGCCTAAACTCACACCTTAGGGAGTATGATCTCATTAAACAACTTAAGAATACTCCCGCTAAGATATCCCTTTGGGGTCTTCTTCAAAATGCACCCAATTATCATTGAATGCTTCAAACAGCCTTGTAATAGATAGTTGCTCCTGATACAAACACAAGTGATGTGGCAGCTCTTGTAGATGGAATGCATACACTTAATGTAGACATTACCTTTCATCAACATGAGCTCCCTCCATTAGAATTAAGGAGACAAAATTAGGCTTTTATGATCATTTCCCAATATAACACCATAGGTATTAAGCAAACCCTCATTGAAAATGGCTCTACCCTCAATGTGTGCAATGTGAAACTTCTCGATCGGTTCCATGTGGATAAATCACAAATTAAACTTGATTCCTTATCCATTAGAGGATTTGATAACACAATCAAACAACCACTCAGTATAATTACTTTACCTATCATATTCAGAGTGGTTACCTTGCAAACTCCTATTCATGTCATGCCCTATGATCTTGCGTATAATCTTTTCTTGGGTAGGACATGGATTCATGAGATGCATGTGGTCCCTTTAGCTCTTCATTGCATAATGAAATGCATCTATAACAACAAGGCATATCAAGTTGAGATAGACCTTGAGCCTGAGAGTTTTTTTCACCTTGAAAAAGGAACTACAAGTCCTTTGAATAATTTAATTCCAACCTCTCACATTGACCCTCTTTAGACTAATAAACAAGAAACTGAATCCGTGTCTAAATTTCTTTATGATGATTGGGGAACATTGGAATTTACTCCTTCCTTCATGGATGAATACATAATTGCTCGCAAAGAGACAGAACAACACAAACAACCAAAATTTATGTCCACTCAAAACTCACAAAAATCTTCCTCTTCCTCTATTTCACCTCCTTTGGATGAAAACACATCTTACACAACAAATTTTGATGAGACAAATTACCAAAAACCCCCTAATCCCAAGGAAATGGAAAAACTTTATGGACATGGTTATGAGCTTGTGAAACAGTTGGGGTACAATGGTAAAGGATGTGGAAAATATGAACAAGGAATTTGTGTCCCTATCAAGCCTAATACGCAAGACATAAAGACTGGTTTAGGGTATTCCTTTTCTAAGACAACAAAAGCAACTCAACGACCTTCATTAAATATCAATACTATCGCATGTAAACCTCGAAGTACACTTATGCTTAAACATCCTAAATTTCTTGATTTGAATTCTCCACCATCTTGGGAGTATGTTGAAAGTGATGAAGCCTTGAAATACATGTGAGGTTCCATTGATAAAACATCTTCCCCTAAGCACAAGGTTAACTATGTTATGATATGTCCCAAGCCATAAAATACTAATGATTATGAGAAAACCATGGAACCATACGACCCTAAGTTTCCTAAATAAAATGCACTCCCTCTAGGAGATACAATCAACATACCAATGGACATCAATGATATAGAAAAGGTCATTAAGATTGGGAAGTACCTTGATGGTAATGAACAAGAGGATACTACACTTTTACTCCATGATTTTCCTAAAATTTTTGCTTGGAAATATTCTGATATGCCAAGTATAGACCCAAAAATTGTCACACATAACATTGTTCTTGCAAATGGTAGTAAGCATGTTCAATAGAAGATACGCAAAATGAATCCTAAGATAGCTTTTCTTGTTAAAGGAGAGCTTGAAAAACTCCTTGACATAGGTTTCATTCGTCCTATTGATTATTCTCCCTAGATCTCAAATATTGTCATAGTTGCTAAACCTGATAATCGTATTAGGATATGTACGATTTTTTGTGATTTGAATAAAGCATCCTTAAAAGATGATTTTCAACTTCCTAATATTGACATGATTGTGGATTCAACTGTTGGACATGCTCTGTTGTCATTCATGGATGGATTTTCTAGTTATAATCAAATCTTCATCAACCCACAAGATCAATACAAGATAGCATTCACCACTGTTTGGGGGATGTTTTGTTGGATTATGATGCATTTTGGACTAAAGAATGCAAGTGCAACGTATCAAAGAGAAATGACATTGATATTTCATGATTACATACATAAAATATTGGAAGATTATGTTGATGACATCCTTGCCCAATCCTTACGACGACAAGACAATGTGATTGTCCTTCACGAGATCTTTGAACAAATGTGTCAATACAATATGAGACTCAATCCAAAAAAGTGTCTTTGGAGTAGATAGTGGAAAAATTTTAGGGTTTATCATATCTCATAGAGGCATTGAAGTGGATACAAAGAAAATTGATGCTATCATTAACATGCCACCTCCTCACAATATTTCTCAATTACACACGCTATAAGGATGAATACAAGCCATCCATCATTTTTCCACTTCTTTAGCCAATAGGACATTACCTTTCATGCATATCCTTAAGAAGTATGTTCCCTTTGATTGGAATGACGATTGTAAATAGGTCTTTGAGAGTTTGAAGGAATACCTTGTCACTCCACCTGTTTTACAGCTTGTCATGCCAAACAAACCATTCATACTCTACATTGTTGCATCTACTCATGCTCTTGCAGTATTGTTAGCTCAGACAAATAATAATGGAACAAAACACCATGTTCATTACATTAGTTGCACTCTAATCGATTACGAAAGCTGATATACGCTTATCAAAAAGCAATTTTTAGCTCTTGTATTCGCTACTAGTAAATTGTGACATTATTTACTAAATGCAGAAATACAAGTCATGACAAAATTTGATCCTCTCAAATATCTTTTCAATAAAATAGACCTATCATGACGTTTAGCTAAATGGGTTATTATGTTAACTGAGTTTGACCTTAAGTTTTTTTTGCACAAAGTAATTAAAGGATGAGCCTTGACTGACCATTTAGTTGATGCTTCTTCTCCTCTAGCTTTACCTAGTAATGATTCTTTTCCTGATGACAGTGTATTCACGATAAGTGTTTCTACATGGACATTATATTTTGATGGATCTAAGTGTAGAACAGGTTCCAATGCTAGAATAATATTAATTCCACCTAAGGGAAAACCTATTCCCTTGTCATATCATCTAAATCTCCTATGTACAAATAACACTGCTTAATATGAGGCCTTAATCATTGGAATACGTGTTGCTTTAATTATGGGCACTACTAACATTAGGATCTAGTTTAGGGGCACCCAAGCTCTTCAAGGAACACTTTAAGGGTCAGGAGGATGCAGGGGTCATGAAGACCTTTAACACATTGCAGAGCATCAACTATAACATTTTGAAGCCTATAATGGCTTTTGAAATGGATGAAAACATTAAGGGAGTCAAAAGTCCTGAGGGTCCTGATAAGGACCCTAGGACCAAAAAAACATTGTAAGTGGACCAATAGTGTCCTAAGGGTGTAGGTAGGTTTATAATGCTTTAAGTATATCAATCAAGGTCAAATATTAAAGGTTAGATAGTTTTTAGTTAATACAAATCAATAAATGATGAGTTGGAAATTCAAATTTTGAATTCCAACAATTAGTTTTAGGAGTTTAATCAACAATAATGTAAAAAAATCAATCCAAAACGGTTTGAGAAGTTTTGTAATTGATCTATAACCTTAGAGGAAGCATTTTTATGGAGGTTGGGTTGGTTTTGCAAGTACTGTACGGACTGCTACAGGAAGAAAGTGAAAAACTTCAATTTTCTTGCATCTTTTGGTTTTTTTTTATGAATCTTTGATTTATTTTGGTGTAATGCTCCATTGGATGTATTGAGGACTTGTATTGACATGTTTTGGAACCATTTGTATGACCTGAAGGTAATATAAATCAATCCTTTATGTATTATAAATGATTGTCCTAAGGAAATTCAGTCTTTTCTCTAATTTTTGGTGGCTTTCATGGGTGTTTGATCCATTTCATGAAGTAATGATGTTGTAACCTATGAAATGGATCTCTTCTAACATTTATAATACAAATATAACAAGATAACATGTAGGTAGGAAGGAATCTAGGGTGTACACCGAGTTTTCACAATGCAAAGTGCATGAAAATGGAGGCTAAGGTATAGCAGTGGGAGTTCTGCCTAAACAAGGGGCATTTTTTTGAGTTTGGATTGATTAAGTATTTTGATTTATTGGTGAAAAGTCCAAGAAAAGGTGTTGGAAGTGATTGGAAGGCTAGTTTTCAAGAAGCCCTAGTTTTAGGGGAATTTATTGAGGGTTTTGTGTTTGAGGCTCTTAACGGTGTCATAGAAGACTAAGACCTTGAAAATCCTTGGTTTGGAGACATTTTAAGATACTTTTTAAAGTCTTATAATATGGAGTTAAGATTTGAGTAGGGTTGCTTTGGAAAAGAGGGCTAATTAGGCCTTGATTTTGTGAAGACAATAGATTTTGGAAGGGTTAGTCTAAAACAAGTGCCATTAGGTTTGGGTATGTTTTTTAGCATCATAAACCACATCTCAATCAATCATTATATTGGAGGGTCCTTTTGGGAAGTTGAGTGAAAGTTCAAAAATCCATCACTAGAGGCCTAGTTGGGCTAGAAGCCTAGTTAAGGTGGAAAAGTAGGTTTGCATATAAGACAGAGGTTTGGGGATTTGTAGTCATTCAAGACAAGTGTAATTGTGTCCCTTAAGAAAATTCCTAGGGTTTGGGTCCATAAGAGAAGGTTTTGAGTCACAAGTGACTTATTGAGGCTTATCTCCATAAGGGTACCTAGAACAAAGTTTAAGAGTGCTCCATTGAAATCCTTGTAATCTTTGTGTTTTGCCTAAAGTCCCATCCCCTCTGCATCAGGATCTTTGGTTACTCACAATTAGTAATCAAACAAATAAATGGTGACTATCAAGCTAAACATGATAAATTATCCAAATATAAAGATCTCACAATCTCCTTGTTAGCGAAATTTAACTCCTTCACCATTGATAACATCTCGCGAAAAGACAATTGAGACACGGACGCAATGGATAGTGTTGCTTCTCTTATATCCCTCTCTGATCCTTCACAAGATATCATATTCACTATTCATCCCATCATGAAACCTTCCATCACTGATATTGCTATCGCCACATTAGTTATGACTAAGAATTATTCAAGTGAATGGTATGATGTTATTTATAACTATATAAGAGATGGTACCCTTCCTGAACCTGTCGCAAGTAACACCCGTTCTCATCTCAAAAAATTATCCACCAAGTACATCATCCTTTCCGATGTGTTATATCAACACTCCTTTGATGGAATTTTACTCAGATGCCTTATGGATTCTGAAATTAATATGGCACTCGAGCAGGCTCATATCGGAAGTTGTGGCAGTCATTTTGGGGAAAAGACCCTAGCACGGAAACTTCTTCGTACAAGTTATTACTGGAAAAAATATGGAAAAATATTGTTGTGTATGTTAAGCGATGTCATGAATGTCAAGAGCATAGTCATTTATTTCATGCTCTTGCTTCTGAGCTCTATGCCCAAATACCTATTTGGTCGTTCTCAATATGGGGGCAAGATATAATTGGAAAAACTAGCCCGCCCTCTTCTACTAGACATATGTTTATCATAACTGCCACTAATTATTTCATGAAATGGGTCGAGGCCATTCCTCTTCAATCTATGACTATTGAGATAATTTGTCGCTTCATCCTTGAGCACATAATTGCTCATTTTGGCCTTCCTTTCGCATTAGTCTCTGATAATGGCACACCATTTAAGAATAATGATGTGAAGAAGTTCTTCGAGACTTTTCATATTAAACATCATTTTTTGACACCTTACTACCCATAATCCATGGTCAAGCTGAGTCAACTAATAAAGTTCTCAAACAAATTTTAAAGAAAATTGTTAACACCAATCACAAGGACTGGCACACACAACTGCATTATGCACTTTGGGCTTATTGTACAAGTGTTTGGTCTTCCATTGGCTCAACACCTTATAACCTTGTTTATGGTATGGAGGAAATCATGCCTTTAGAGTTATAAATCCCAAAATTACGGATTGATCTCCAAGGTTTGATTGACAATAACACTTATAGGATTGAACGATTACATCAACTTGAAATGCTCGACGAACAGCACATTAATGCTCTTGAGCATCTTCAAGCCTATTGTCAAGGCAACAACATTATTACAATCTCAATTTTATCCCTCATAAATTTAACAAGGGTGACTTATTTCTCTCCAAAAATTAGCTTAATGTCAACGCCAACCCTAATGAACGTGGCCAATTCAGTCCTAATTGGTTAGGACCTTATATTGTCCACAAAAGTTATGGGTCTGGTGTGTATGTCTTAATACAACTTGATGGAACACCCCTTAAAGAGCCAATTAATGCCGCGCATTTCTCTCGGTACTAAGTTTAATCCCTTTTGAATAGCATGAAGTATAAAGAGATGTAGATAAACATTATGGGACTCTTCCCTTATACTCTTTCACATTGCTTCGTTTTTGACAATTCTCTTGCAGGCTTGTCTTGAACACTAAAGTGATTCTTTGTAATTCCTTTAGGTTTCATGCTATTCACTTTCATCTTGTGTGTTGTGTTACATTTTTTTTAGCATAACATACTTAATCATTATGTTGTATCTAAAATAAAACTGCAAATATGTTTTAATTAGATCACATTCATATTGTTAAATCATGGACACATTAATTATTGTAATCTTGCCAAGGTCACTTAATTAATCACATTGGCATTTAACATTCAACCACATTTAGACAATTCATAAAACATAAAAAAATTCTATATATACATATCTTCATAGTTTTATATACATGTCATCATAAGAAACAGCATCACCAAGGTCTGTGAGAACTAGATCCCTCGGCATCTGGTGCTCATGATCTGGTACTTAGACGTCATGAGATGGTCGTGTGTGATCATGATCATGATCCACTAAATCTGAGTGTGAAATATAGACCTTGTGCTCCCCCAAGGGCCACATCTCTCTCCTCTCTTAAACATGCTATCTTTGCATGTAGTCTAAACATCTCTATTGAACTTTGTGTTGATGGCCCTGCGGCCTCTGCCTGATGCAATCATCTCCTCAAGCTCTCATAAGTTGCCCGTAGTCTCACGAATGGCTTGAGTGACTCTGAATCCTCCTCCACAATAGGTGGGGGCATGTAATCAGGATCCATCTCCTCATCGATGGATGTAGGTAATATCTCTACAACAACCTAATGGTAGAACTCTTGCTAGTCTCTCATCACTCCTACAAGGTAGAAACATCACACAATCAGTAATCATCATCATGATATGCATATATAAAATGACATAATAACTCAAAGTACATGCATAAAATCAAATATCATCACCTATGTCATCGGTTGGATGTGTCACCTCAATGTGACATTGTATCGGGGGCATGAGGTTGTGCTAGCCTCCCCTCGGCTATGAGTACTGGTGCCAACTGCAGCTACTGCTCGTGACCTCATCCTATGGATGGGAGAGGAATCTCCCTCCTCATGATGGTCCTCAACTACTGCCTCATCATCCTCACTCAAGGGTGGCTCCTCCTCCTCGTATTGCTCCTCCTCCTCATCCTCCTCCACTCCCTCCTGATCCTCATAATCTAGATCTGCCTCCTCATCATACTCATCATCGATCACATCTATAAATATATCAGCAAGTCTATAGCATGTCTCCTCGGCCTTATCCTCCTGCTCCTCTCCATCATCTGGTAGTGGCTCCACATCTCCCACTGGCTCATCCATCAAGAATACTATTGTTGGTCGAGTCACTTTCCACCACTCCACATACTCTACTATGGCACCAACATCATCTGTGTTAGAGAATGGCGGTTGGTCATTATCAAAATGATCAAAGTCACTCTTGGCTACATGCTCGAGCATGAGTCACATTGTATCACCTAGTCTCCATGAACTTCGTACCAAGCTCCTGAAAGAGGATCATGCCCGTGGTGGTGTCTATACATGTCCAAACTGCCACATGACTCGATCATAGTAGAATGGTCGCACTATGTGGTCATGGTGGCCAACCAAAAATTTATCCATCTACATCCTCCTCAACTGTCTGATATAATCTGACCACTGTAATGTCAGTTGATAAGGTCTCCAAAGGACCTCATCCTCATCTAGTCAGTCAAATTGTACCCTCCAAAAATGAAAATCACCATACTGCCATAGTCACCACAACGAATACCTAAAAGCCCATGGGTACCCTACTATTGTCGCCATGGATAACCAATTGGTCTAGTACATGTAATGTGCTCAAGAAACCACACATGTAGAAGTGTGCAGTACACAATATTATCCATCTCTCGGTATACAAATTGCCTTAGATCATAATAGAGATGTGCCAACATACTCTGACCCCAGGCATATACTTTATGCCACTCTACCATCCCTCAAACCATGTGGACTAGTCCTCCCTCAAGATGATTACTTTGGCCATTAAGGACAAGGACTAGAGATTTGGTGTGCATCATAATGTGTCAAACCACTAGTGCCCATGAATATAATAACATGGATAAATCAATCTATCCTCTAACCCGTGCATCATGCACTAGACCATCTAAACAATATTGTAAATCAGCTCTTTGCTCATGAAAACTATGATCTCTGTAGAAATATACTCACTCTAATTGAATTGGCACATGGAGAATCTAATGTACATCCTCCAATGTGATCGTCATCTCTCCTATAGGAAAATGAAATGTGCATATATCTGCATCCCATCACTCGCAAAGAGCCATCAAAATGGGGTTGTGGTATCTCATGGGAGGTATTTGATATTCCCAATAGATCCCAATAGCCTAAAGATTCATTGTCTCCTCTGCTGATAGTGATGGAGCTAGATCTCTCAGAAAACTCAGTTGTCTCCCTCCTACCCGCTATCATCCTCAAGCGGGTACCTTTAAAATTTACACAAATATGCTCTAAAATCCATCTTCAATCTTTCCTTTTTATGTTTTTCATCATTCAAGTGTGCTAAAGTAAATCTAGTGTGCTTTTCTAAAGGCCCTAGACACTTTATACCCCTTTTGGGACATTTTGCAAAGAAACGAGACACTTCACAAAGAAATGGGACACTTTGCGAAGAAATGAGACACTTTGTGAACAAAAGGGACACTTTGCAAACAAAAGGGACACTTTGCAAAAAAAGGGGATGCTTTTCAAAAAAAAATTCCAAGACCCTTAATCAACCTACATATACCTTAAAATTAATTAAATCATTACAAAATCACAAAACGAAGCTTGCAAAATCCACTCACCTCATGTTGACGCTCACCGAGCGCCACCTGGTCCCAGAGAACGTCCAATTGTGTAGGTGTGTACCCTCGTTTGCTTAGCATTTTCTCATCTCACTCGTCACTCTCAAGCTACATGAAGGTAAAATGAATGGTAACACATTACTTCCCTTTTTCTCTTTTACTCCATTTTTCATCTCTTTTTACTCATTATGCATTAAAATAGGGTTATTTTTCTTTTAAGATCTCATAAATTACCTCTTCCTCCAATCAACATAACGGGAGCTAGAGAACTTCATTTTCAATGTCGTTTGATGTGTTGGAATCCTTATTCCACCCTCGACATCATCAACTATCTATCATTATGTGACATGGTACTTAGAAATGTCCTTCAATATGATATTTTGAATTTTTCATGGCTAGATTGCTACCTTGATTCTACCTCTGTAAAGCAAGCAAAATCAAGGGGGGGCATACATCTACCCTCAAATTTTCTTTCTAAGAAGTTAGGAAAAGAGGATTTTTGATAACTAATGAATGTGTGTTGTAGGATGTGTTTTCCTAATGGTGTGGTTTTGTAGATAACTACACCGGGGACTTCATTCTCTCACCTTTTGAACAAGTATACTTTTATGTAATAAAGTGCACTGTTTAGAATACTTTAGCTTACATATGCACATATAGTCATAAGGGTGCTAAATGGGGGCTTAATGTATTTCCAAAAATTGTATACTCTTGGAGAAAGAGACAATTTTGTGGTAAAACTAAGTCCTACTTTAGGTACTTTCCATCAATCACCTCTTAAAATTGCATTTATAGGCCCCTAATACTCATAATTTTGGACTTTAAGGCCTAATTCACCCATGAAACCACTTACATCCCAACAAATATCATTAAAACCACTCAAATTTTGTGAAACCCACCAAAAATATTCCTAGTGGGACTAAGTCACCCAACAAATATCATTAATTTTTCAATGGATGTCGGCCTCTTAGGTCTAAATAACGGGAAAATTAGGTGTTGATGCTTAAAAATACACATTTTAAGTCATTTTTCAGATCTCCTAGTCATTTTTTAAAAAGAAAAAATTAAAACTCAAGAGCAAAAGTGTCTTACACAAGAAGATTCAATAACATTTTACAGCAAAGTTGAAGCTTTAGGGTAGAAAAATAGGGTTTTTGTAGGTCTTAAAGCTCACTTCCTATTCAAGATCTCACATTGAAAAATATTGATCATGGATGCCTATGGTGAATCATGGAGAAATGTAGGTTGAAGAGATGCAACTAGCCATCAAATCACACCTAATGACTTGTTTTTGAAGTGATTCCATCTTCCATGTTCTTTCTATATTCAGACTTAATATTTGCATTACATTTCTATATGTCATTTACATTCATTTAAAGGTTGTAGGGTTTCCTGCATCTCTCAAATGTCATTCATTCACCTCATTCTAGCACATTAGAATAGGGTTTTATCTCATTTTCAGCCTTTCCTAGTCTTAGACACAATTAAGGCTAGGGTTTATGTAGATTTTATTTTTGACAAAGTTTAAATACCAACTAGGGGTTTGACCAAGGAAATCCCCCCCCCCATTAGAAACAAATTTATCTTCTCTTTTGCAAGGTTTTTCAAAGATTCAGATTCGGACTTCTGTCAAAGAGCAGAGTGCAAGTTGTGGGCTTCCGTTTCCACTTTCAAATTTGCAGAAAATTCAAAGTGGACTAAGTCGCCCATAGGGGTGACTTAGTCCTACTACACTAATTTTTTAGAAATTTTTATAGATTCTGACACCCTTTTAGCGGAAACAGATTTCTGGGAAAATTCCTTGTTCTGGGTCTAAGTTGCCCAGACTAGCCTAAGTGTCCCAGTTGCCTAAAAAGTCAAAATTTCTAGAATTTTAGTGGCTCTTGTAACTTCCAATCTATTCATCTTCAGTTTCCAGGTGCATAGTTCCTGTTTTACATCCTCATTTGATCATTTATTGCATTTGTCTTACTTTTCTACATATCACATTGTGTTTTCAAACAAGTTCATTTTCTTAAGTTTTGCATCATTAGACTACTTCAATTTCTTATTAGTGCATTGGTACATCTTAATTATACATAATTGCATATCATTAGCATAGTCTTGAGTGTAAACCCTTGCATTTTGGGAACCATTTCCATCCCCTTTCTCATTTTAGGTGAAAAACCCTAGGAGAAGCAAAGCATTGTGAAGGGGTAAACCAAAATCATCATTTACACTTTTTCATACATTAATCAAAAAATACATACAACTCCTCATGGAAGACACTAAATGCATAAACTATCTAACCCCAACACTCTCCTTCACATTGGCCAACATTTGATTGTGAAAAGACACCATTAACACATTGCAGACCTCTAAAAGTTGTTGTTCTCAGAAGGAAGCCTAAAAATGTAAACCATCAAAATGGTTTAGCTCTTTAGGAGGCTTGATCGGCTCTAGTAAAATATTCCTTCACCAAACAATACAAAAGGGGTCTCAAAATGTGGCACCTAGTTGCAATGAATCCATACAAACAACACCCAGAATGATGTACTTCCCACATATGGAGTTATGAGTAGATTTATGCTTCTAACCACTCTAAAAATGAACTTTTCCAAAACTCAAAGAAAGTGTATCAGACCTCTAAAAATGTATCAAAACAGCTCCAAACACACTCTAATAAGAAGCCAATCACTTTTCACACCAAATCCTCTTATCCCACATCAAAATACTGCGAAAGTCTTCATTCTAACACAACCAAAATGATGAATATCATTAAAACTATGAATGCCAAGGTGATCCCTAAAGTAGAATCACTCCAACCAACTAGGGTGGATCTCTTGCCACTAAAACCAACAACTAGAGATGAGGGTTTTCATCCTCAACCAACAATATACAAATCCTAGAAAAAATCCAACAAAGTTTCCTTAAGTTTCCAAAGTTCTCGTATGCAAATGAGAGCTCAAACTAATATTTATAAAGTGAGGGAACATTAGGGAAACTTGCATTTGAATTTGAATGTTTTTCCATCTTATTTCACTTTATGAAATGATATGAAAATTACCCAAAGAGAGGCCTCTAAATTTATGCCTCCAAAATTTCATTTTTGATTTTTTATTTAAAATTAACATCAAGCCCAAACTAGGCATCCCACCTTATAAGGCATAACATTAGCCTTAAAAATGATAAAAAAACTCCCTTGCTAGGTGTTTATCATTAGATACATTTTCCCCCTTTTAAAAACAACTTGCTCAACTAGGCCAAGGGGGTCTTTTATAACTCAATAACATAAGTCATAAAATCACCTTTTGAAGACTTAAGAGAATAATATGCCAAAACATTAGGACCCACCCAACTCTAATTACCAAGCACTACATACACTGGAAACCCTGCATTGCACTACTGCCAAGACCAGTTTCCCAAAATAGCACTTACTAAAAATATTGTGTCTAAACACCAAACTAGCTCAAACTGAGATAACTTGAAACTTCCTAAAAATAGTAAGTGCTAAAAATAATCATTGCTAAAAATAGGAATAGTACCCACCAAGGATCGGAGAAAACCCAAAAAGCTCTCTATCAACATCCATATACTCCTTTGAATATGTAGACACAAATCCTGAAAAATAGCATGAATTTCTAAATGAGGAAACCCTAAAAAAGGGGACATTATAGTCCTCCCTTCACAAAGATTGCTTGTCCTCAAGCAATGCCATCACAACTCTAAGAAAAATAGACTAATCCACATTAAAACCAAGTAAGATCCCAAGGTCCCAAGTCAACCTAGGAGATTTGTAGCACCATTTTCTCAAACAAATGTCTTGAGAGGTACCAACACAAGAGACCTCCTAAAAACCTCCTATAATAAGAGTAATCAAATATTGTGTAAAATTGATCAAATCCTTAGATAAATGCTCTTCGAGAGAACCAAACTGATGTACCACTAGAGTATACTCTAGAAAGATAACACTGGCTCTCTCATCCTAAACAGTTGTTGAACACTAATTCATCCTCTAATTCTTCACCATGTTGTTTGATGACTACCATGGCCAGTGAAGCCAAGTTTTCTCATTTGTTGGGACTTTCTAGTTCATCAACCCATACTTTATTGTGTTCGGCAGGCTTGGCAGGAGGATACAAAAACAAATGTTTTCTATTAGATCCATGTGAGATGGTCATTCCTCCCTCTCTACAATCAATTTTAGCTACAACAATAGCCATCCATGGTCATCCAAGAATTATTGGATAACTGTCTTTGGGTGTAAGGGACTCAATCATCTGAAAATCTACTAGATATTCCCATCCATCCACCTTAACAAGAACATTTTCAATGATGCCCTTGGGAATAGCTATGGATTTTTTTGCCATCTACAAGACTATAGTTATGGGGCATAAATTAGTAAGTCCCAACTTTTCCATCACATCAACATTCATTACATTAATGGTTTGCTCCAAGGTCCACCAAAGAATTAGGTATTGCTACCTCATTAATTGTTACTATTATAAGTGGACTACCTGGATCATCATATTTTAGAGCAGTGGTCATCCCAGCCAACAAGTCAACTAGGTACCCATTTATGTGGACAGTATTGATTCATTTTGGTTTTCTCCCTAGGGTTTTGATACACAATTGTTTAATCAGTTAGTTTAACTCAAGAATCTCCTTAATCGCTTGTAGCAAAGGGACTTCAATCTGTAATTATTTAATTTCTTGTATCAATTCAATTTTGGTGGGTGTGGTCATTTCTGGAGTATCTTTCATAGTAATTGGTTTCAGACGCTTTGGAAAGGGTTCTTTGATTTTATCCTTAAGAGTGGGATCCTTTGGAAGTTCAGTTGGAGACTGACCCCCCTCCTCCTGAGGTAGGTCGGAAGCTACAGCTGAAGATGGCGGATTAGACTTGTGTTGAGTGGTTTCTAGGATTTGTTCTACATATGTGGGCATTATTGTGGTCTTCTTAGCAAACTTCTTAATAGGCTCATCTAAGATTTCTTCAATAGTCAACTACGAAAGTGTTTTTCCAGACCTCAATTACAGATTCCCATAGTGTATGGTGTTAAGTCGAATGATATTGTCTTGTTCAACAGAATACACTGGAGTATTTGGGTGATTTTTCTTTGGGTTCAGAACTAGTTGCACTGAAAGTGGTGATTGGTTAACTTGCTCATTTTGTTGAGTATTCTGGGGAGGTGGTAGAATATTTTGTTGTTGAGTAGGCATCCTCTTGGGGCCAGTATAAAACTGATGTTGAGGTTGATTCCATTGATAAATGGGGTTCTAAGGGTACCACTGCTATTGAGGTTGCTTAGGCCACTGAGGTTTACCCCAAGATTAATTTACCCATTCAGGTCGTCCCCAAGGATAGGTTCCCCAAGCAAGGGGTATTGGAGGTGGTGCCTATGGCCAGGGTGTTTCCCATTGATTATTGTCCCAATTTGGTTAGGGTCTCCAGTTATGGTTTGAGTTCTGGCCATAGGAAAAATTTCCTCCAGTTCTTTGATTTACAACATTTACTTCTTCCTCAACTGGGGTTCTTTTCTTGGAATTCTTGATGGCATTCAAAAGCTTACATTGATCAGTGGGGTGATTTTTGTCACACACTTAACAAACATCAATCTTGTCAACTTTTCCCAAAGGACATTCCCTTAGCAAATTTTTGTTTTGGCGCCTGGGGCAGTAAATAGACAAAGTTTTAGGATTTCATGTTTTAGCCTGTATGCCATCTAAGGTGGTATTTAACTGAATGAGAATGTCAATTTTGAAGTTGGCTAGCTCTTCATAAAAAATTCCTATGTCATTGGAACCTTTAAAGAAGGTGGACTTCCTGATTCCTCCTCGAGTACGAGAGAAATTCTGACACAATTCCATAATATTGTCCAGCCCCAATTGGGACACATCTCCTTTTCCCATTAAATCCAAGCTCCTTTGAGCTTCATCATCAAGACCTTTGAGAAACAAGGTCTTTAGAATATCAATACTGATAACTTCTCCACCATAGCATTTAGATAAGAAGATAAACCTATCTAGGTAATCCTCTAAACTTTCATCCTCATTTTTCCTTGCTTTGAACAGTTCTTTTCTATCGATGACCCTACAATAACTTTGGTATTTCTCCAAAATGGAAAACTCCATTTCATCCCAAGTGGTTATCAACTGAGAAGCTTATCCCATAAACCAGTGCATGGCTAAGTCTTTCAAAGTGGAAGGTAAAATCTTGAGTTTCTTATTATCATTCCTGTAGTCATATGTCTAACAAAAGACCTTAAATTCAAATAGAAACTGATCAAGGTCCTCAGTAGACAAACCCTAGAAGGTTGGAAAGAAGGTCGATGAGATATTTTTCATTGTTGTATCATCATCTGCATCAATAGAAATAAGATAAATGAATGTTTTTGGTGGTGGTGGAGGGTTATTGTTATTGTTGGAAACATTTCTACGGTCACCCATGATGTTGAAGAGAATGTGACTCTCTTCAAAAGTTAGCTAAGTTGGGCGAGGTTCTAAAGTTTGTAAAGGAATACGCTCCTCGACAACTATGTGTTCTCTTTCTGGGGTATGTGGGAAGGTCTCAGGTTGACCCTGTTTGGTCAATTCCTCAGTAAGTTCTTGATCTAAGTTTCCTTCCTCCCTACTTGTTGTTGGTACATGATTGGGGGAATTTTGGTATGAATCTTTTGTGGGGGCCTTGTTTCTTGACCATGCAAAAAATAATCTGAAGGATTATTTCTATTCCTAACAAAGGTATTAAAGATATCTCCTACTAACACTAGAAAAATAAGGTCCCCAGCAACGGCACCAAAAAGTGATAGGTTGTCGTTAGGTCCTAACACTTTAGTTGTTAAACACATTAATATATTGACTGGGCAGTATCCAAAGGCTATATGCAATAGAAGACATCTCGACTATCTCTCTCAAGCTTCCTATATCATATAGATAAATGAAACTCTAAACCAAAAATCCTCTAAACTTAGAAAGCAGGAAATCATATATCTAGAAAACTTGAAATAATTAAACTAGAAAGTAGAAAACTATGAATCTGAAAAGTATCACCACTAAGCTAGAAAGCATGGAAATGATTACTCTAAAGAATGTATAGATTGTTGAAGAAGTAAAACTTGTAAAGAAACTAGGAAACATTTATCTAATGCAAAAGATAATAATCTAAACAACTAGCATAAAACGATTTAACAATCTAAAACAACTAAAGGAAGGTGCTCTGGAACTTTAGAGACTACGGAATTAGCTACAACCTGTAGGATTGATATTGATAGCATGACACACACATGAGTATAAATTCCAATTTCAATTATTATCTACTAAAAGAAAGTACAGAATGCAAAGTAAAATACTTATATATCTAATCTATAACCCGCAAGTGGCCAGCTCTCGGGTGTTTCTACAGCTATCTTAGATCACATGCACTAGTAATTTCCAAATTACTTCATTCAAAGAGCTCCATTCACATCACTCATTAATTCCAAAAGTGGCAGGAAAAACTCATTTTATTCATATGGAAGTATAACTTAGAAAGACATAGTGGCAGCATAACGATATTCCTTTGTATTCATTGTTTTCAACAATTACATATTTATATGAAAGTGGTTAACAAAATCCTACTTTCTAGATAATAAATTCTTCAACAGATTGTCAACAACTAATGGAATTTAAAGACCATGACATGAAATATTAAAGAGGCTTGATACAAGCCATAAAGTTTTTAGAACTGAAAATAACAGAAACTATGAAGACTCAGTCCATAACATATGCTCCTAAAATTTTGGCGCCCAATCACTTGTCTTCAACGGTATTGAAACCTGCGTTAATTCCTTTTTGACTGGAATGGTAACCGGTGGTGGAAGATGACTTGTGGAATGCTCAAGAACTAAACCATTCAGTCAGCATAAAGTAGCTTATTTTGACTATTTTCAAGAAGTAAAGATTGCACACTTATTCATAAAAAAGAGAGTAATTATTTAGCCTAAAGGTAATTAATTGGTAGGTAAGTTTGGTTGAAAGGTATAAGGTTGAGTATTGAGTCGATTATATTGATTAGGTTATTTTTACCTCATCATTTCCTCCCCTTCCTAAGCCCGAATAGGTCCTCCTACTCTTTGGTGTGTTCCCTATCCTTCATTCCCCTTATTCATCTCCTCATACTTATCATTGAGATCATACAAGTCATCTGCCTCTAAATCTAGTTGCTCTTGCTCCCTCAGGAATCCCTGATGAAAAATGAATCTTTGTACCCATATTGCAAAGCTATCATCACTCTAGTCTATATTGGTATATGTTGAAGGAGGTGGTGAGAGAAGTAGGGGAGGTCTATACCTTATACCAATCCAATTAACCTTTAATTCTTCAAGGATTTTTTCCAAAGCTACTCCTCTTTTGTAGGACCATTTAATATTAAGATGTGAGATTATCTCTCTTTTTCTAAGATACATAGGAAGAGGGGTATACCACTCTTCACATGCATGCCAGGATTTTCCTATCAATTTTGGTCCTTGATCCTAAAAGTGATCAACACAGCCAAAGGTTATTATTGTACTTGCCTTGTACCTCCTTTCTAAGTTGAATGCCCAGAAACCATGCCTTGAAAAAGAAAGGCTTCCTATGGGGATGTCTCATTTGCAACCCAACAGTCTTCTCTACATGTGCATATTCTCTTGACCAATCTTTCCAGTGGAGCTGATTACACATTGTAGACATGAATGATCTCAATTGGACTTCTCCCACAAAGAAATTAACAAAGAAATTTGTACATTTTTCCAGGAGAAAATTATGGATAAACAATTCACATATTAAATCTTGTTGTTCAAGAAGTGACTCAACAAATATCTTCAAAAATTCCTTATCATTAAGATCATGTGGCTGATTTTGGCAAATTCTTTGTAACTTCCATTTTAGGAGTTGTTTATTAAGGAACATAGAGTATAGCCTAGATGGTCTTCTACAAGCTAATAATAGTTCACCAATTTCACAAGCATCATGTTTACCTCTATATGCTTTGTGAAACGAATATTTTAACATTACTAATTCCCTTTTTAGCATATTATTCTCAAATTCCACATCCCTTAAAATATAGCATCGCTCTATCCATTTCATTAATATTGGAGGGATGTGTACCTATAAACACTCTATAACAATAGGTTCAGTTTGTGTCTCCTTTGATTCCATTATTGATTTAGTGTCACTCTCTGCAAATCTTGTTCTAGTTCCACAATCTTACTCATAGAAGCATTCAATTTAGTTTCCTGTCTATTTCTTTCTTCTTCAAAAGCATTAAATAATTGCATAAAATTGTTTTCCAAACCTTGAATATGTTAATCTTTTTCAAACAAATCAACCTTGTGCTACTTATCTTGCTTATTCCATTACTAAATTTGGTACTGCAACTGCTCAATGAGTTTGTCTTTTTGTTTTATATGCATTGTCAATCTTGCAATCTCTTGGTCTCTTTTATTTACAATTGCAACTTGTGCCTCAATCTCTTCTTTCTATTGAATGATCTGTGCTTCATCACTCTGTAGCCTGGTTTTTAATTCAACAATTTTTGCTTTCAATTTTTCTAATTCCTCCTCTCTCTAGCCAGATTATGTATCCCCTATGTCCACAGAGAAGGATGGGTTTGGAATTTCCATATTAGTATGAGGTGTATTTTCCTCAATTTCAGGTATACTTTCAGTTCTGTCAAGAAAAGGAGAAAGTCTCCCCATAGGTTCATCTTCAATCTACACAAAATGTGGCAACTGTATTTTCTCCTCCTGCTGCTCTTTGGGTTATTGTGTTTTCTTGTCCTCTTCCTTAGGGGATTGATCACCCTACTTTTATGTTTCATTTATTTCCTCACTACCAACTGAACTTTCAATTTCTACTACCCTTGTTTGAGTCCTGGCCTTCTTCCTTTTGGAAGTACTTCCTATGACATGGGGTCCAATTTCATTTGATCCTGAAGACAACCTCTTACTTCTCCGTAGAGGAGGAGTTGTTTGAAAAGTAACCTTACTTTTTTTCTTCCTCTTGCGAGGAGTTTCTTCTTCTTCTCTAGAGTGCACAATTTCCACATCCCCTATTTGTCCTGGGGTTTCTAGCTCATCCAGCAAGGTTTCCGGTGCATTATTGTTGGGAGCCATTGAGGTCTATTGGGATTTAGGAGCACCCAATGCCTCAGAGGAGGGTTCTTCTAAAAATTGTTTTTTTTGCTTGGAGGACTCTCCTTCCTTGAGCAATCTTTCAAATTCTAATTTTTCAAATTTTTGTAGGCACTTTTGCCACTTCTTTTCTAGATTTTTTTTAAAATGATATTTGCATATCAATTGTATGAGACCGTGATGTTTAAGGGGCCCTGTCCCAACTTTGTATTTTTCTATCATAGAGGTGATTGAATGACATAGGAAGGCTAGTAAATTAACCCTAAGAGAAGGGTCCTTAATGTGGTGGCACAAATGAATTAACAAACGAAAAGGGGGTCCCACTACTGTAGTTATCTATCCTTCACAGGTGAAATACTTGATTATCTAGCCCACAACAATCCTCCAGGGTTCTGGAAGAGACATTCTATGGAAACCTTTATTTTGTCCCCTAGTACTGATGGTCATTACAAGTTGGGGCTCCCCTTCCCTATGAAATAATTTTACCAATTTTTGATAGGTAACATTGACATTTTCATTCAAATCAATTCCCTTATTTTCAAGACCAGAAAGACGAGCAATGGTTTTCATACTTACCACTCTGCAAAATTTTGTGGAACTCTATAATACTTTCCTTGTTGAATTATAGATGGAAAAAGAACTCTGTGTCGATATACCCAATGGAGGAGGAATTAATCACCTTTCTTGTCACCTTACTAAGTAATTATGATGAGTTTTCATGGGGAATTGCGCAACCATTTTTGTACTTCTAACAATCGTACGATGGCACAAGTTTCAAAATTGCAAGAAGGAACAGTTCATGCCAATTAATTAGCCTTTATTCAAAATAAGTACTAACTTTTAAATAAATAAATTCACATGCACCTTACGTCTTCTCACTAGATTGAATGTCACTTACCTGTGCTAACGTAATTGGATAGTCATATGAATTGGCGAGGGTGGCGGCGGATAATAATGACATGGATGGGATAGTTGAAATGGCGGAAAAAATTATTATGACAAAAAGGGGTGTAATAATATTTTCATTTGTTATGGGAAGATTTGTTATGCTATGGTGAAATGATTATTAGGGAGAAAATCTCGAGGCGACAGAAAATCAAGTGATGGGCATGCGCAGAACTGAGGAAAAATCAAAATACTAAAAAAGGAAAAAGCTTACAAAAAATTGGGGCATTATCGAAAAATGCAACCATAGTGGAGGAAGAGAAAGTTTTGGAGCATTGTGAAGAGATGTCATCAGAATGTAGCAATAAAATTGAAGATTTCAAAGCATCATTGAAAGATGCAACCGGGCAGCAACCAAAAATTTTTGGAGCATTGTCGAAAGATGTAGTCAGAGCAGCAACCAAAAAAATTTTAAGCATCGTCCAAAGATGTAGCTGGAGTAGCAACCAAAAATTTATGGAGCATCATTGAAAGATGCAGACAAAGCAACAACCAAAATTTTTTGAAGCATTATCAAAAGATGCAGCTAGAACATCAACCAAAAACTTTTGGAGCATCATCGAAAGATGCAGCCGGAGCAGTAACCAAAAATTTTTGGAGCATCGTCGAAAGATGTAGCTAGAGCAGCAACCAAAAATAATTTTTGGGAGCATCTGAACAAATTTTCAGAGCACCCGAGCAAATTCCAAAGCATCGTTGAAAGATGTCGCCGAAAGAAGGAAATAGCAGAATTCCAGAGCATCATTGAAAGATGTCGTTGGAAGGAAGAAGTAGCCAAATTTTGAAGCATCGCTGACAGATGCCACTGGAAGGAAGAAAGATGTGACATTTTGGCCTTGGCTTCCTGAAGCATCATTGGTTGATGCATCAAAATGCAATATCAGGAGATGAAGTGGGACAAGTCAATTGTACAAGTTGTAGAGCATAACAGCAACAAGTTCTAGAGCATCACAACAACCATCCCGAAAAGTTTTGAAGCATCGCAACAATCGCACTAACAAGTTCCAGAGCATCGCAGCAGGGTGTGCCAGAATTTTTTTTTACCAAAGAGATGAATTCCTACAAAATATAGACAAAACTTAACCAATTCCAAATGATGAAGTTGATGAAGAAATTGAAGAATCATACTAAAATGAAATAAATTTTCACTTTTCACTTTTCTTTTTATTATTGTCATGGGAAAAACTATATTGACCCTACCACAGCAAAGTCAATGCAATAGATTTCTCCTTGCATTTCTATCATTTTTGTAAATTCTTCTTTATTAACAAGCTTATGGTAGATGTGTAATCAATTCTCATTAACTAGGAGAGTTTGGGTATCACCATCAATGGGTTTTAGCTAGACTGAACCATTGGAAAATACTTCAAAATTTTCATATGGTCCAAGCTAGTGTGTTCCAAGTTTCCCTTGATGATCCTTGTATCTAGAATTGAAAAATAATTCCCAATCCCCATTATGGAATTCTTTCTCCTTGATATGTTTATCATTCCAGACCTTACATTGTTGTTGGACCAGTTCAATTTGATGGACGGCGTCCAAACAGAGTTCACCCAGTTCACTAAGTTGTAAAACTCTCTGGATTTGGGCTCATTTAAGACCTATACCCAACTCCATGGTTGTTCTCAGGGTTTGGAGTTCAAATTCAATGGGAAAGAGGGGTTTCTTCCCAAAAACTAACTTGTATGGGCTATATCCAGTAGTTGATTTCCAAGTGGTGTTGTAAGCTCAGACAACTTCAGGTAGTTTCCTAGCCCAATCTTTCTTTCCTGATGAAACTATTTTTGTTGAAATGTTTTCAATTTCCCTATTAGTGACTTTGACTTGTCTGTTCGCCTGAGGGTGGTAGGGTGAGGACTTCTTGTGACTTACCTAGAAATGATCTGTGAAGGCTAACAAAACTTTAGACATAAACTAGGGACCTTGATTTGTAACAATTGTCCTTGGAGCTCTGAATCTAAGGAAAATTTTGTTGTAAAGGAAATCAGCTACCTATTCCTCCCTAGCAACATGTAGGGCTTGCACTTCCACCCACCTAGTCAGGTAGTCGGTACAAACCAAAATGTACTTTTTCCCTTATGAAGGAGGGTCTATAGGACCGATTAAATCCAAACCCCATTTTTCAAATGGTTCAAGGACTACCTGAGGCTATAGGAGAATTTCATTAGATGTAGTTGGTCTTCCTACCCTTTTGCATTCATCACATCTGCAAACATATTTCATGATGTCCTTATGCATTGAAGGCCAGTAGTATCCTGCTCCCAAAATCTTGCGAGTTGTCCTTTTAGCAGAATAATGCCCTCTGGCAGGATCATCATGACATGCTCTAAGGATACTATAGGTCTCATTTACCCTAACAAAACATTGTAAAAACATATCAAGTCCACATTGAAACAAGATCCCATTAATCCATTTGAAAGGAGCACTTTCTCTAACAAGGTGTTTCTTCTATTTTGATGAAAAATGAGGTGGTACTTCTATAGTGGCCAAATAATTTGCAATATCGGAAAACCAAGTGGTTTTAGTAGAGATGACAAATAGATTTTCATCTAGAAACTCATCTTGTACTAGAGCATAGTCGCCATCATGTTTAATCCAAGATAAGAAATCTGCAACTACATTGGACTTCCCTAGTTTGTCAACAATTATTACATTCAATTCCTAGAGAAGAAGTAACCACCTAATTATCCTTGCATTTACTACAGGTTTATTCATGAGGTACTTGATGGCTAAGTGATCTATATGCACTATGACTTTGTATCCTATGACATAATGTCAAAATTTCTTGATTGCATGGACTACAGCCAAGAATTCTTTCTTCATTGTTGTATATTATTTTCTGTTGGCATCAAATTCTTACTGATGAAATATATGGCATATTTTCCCTCATTCTCATCTTCTTGTCCTAGAACTACCCCAACGACATCATCGGATGCATCAGCATAAATATGGAACAGAAGGTTCAAATTATGTCCACAAAGGATAGGAGCAGAAATGAGTTTTTCCTTGATAATTTCAAATGATGACTAACACTCAAGAGTCCAAATGAACTCTACATTCTTTTGAAAGAGGGAAAACATAGGGGTTGTGATTTTGCTGAAGTTTTCTATGAATCTTTGATAGTATCCAGCATGCCCTAAGAAACTCCTAACATCAGTCTGGGTTTTTGGAATCTCAAGTTGTTGTATTACTTTAATTTTCTTAGGATCAACCTTAATTCCTTCGGCTGAAATATGATGTCCCGGCACTATTCCTTTTTCCACCATGATTAGACATTTCTCGTGGATTAGGGACAAATAATGATCCTCGCATCGCTTTAACACCTTATCTAGATTATTGAGGGCTTCATTGAAATTTGAACCATATAGAGTGAAGTCATCCATATAAACTTCCACACACTCATTTACCAACTCAGCAAATATAGCCAAGATAGCCCTTTAGAATGTTGCAGGAGCATTACATAGCCCAAAGGGGAGAACTCGATATGAAAATTTCCCCCAAGGGCAAGTAAAGGTCATCTTATCCTAGTCTTCTGCTATTACCTATATCTGGTTGTATCCACTAAATCCATCCAAAAATGAAAAATATTTCCTCCCAACCAAGTTATCCAGCACTTAGTCTACAAATGGCAGAGGGAAATAATCTTTGTGTGTTTCTTTGTTAAGCTCCCTATAGTCTACACACACTCTCCACTTCCCATTCTTCTTTGGAACCACAACCAAAGGTGACACCCACTTGCTATCAGAAATTGGGTAGATAAACCCTACTTGTAGGAGTTTCTCAATCTCAGTTTTAATGATGTCTTTCAAAGCAGGATTGAGTCTCCATTGTGGTTGGCGAATAGGTCAAACATCTTCAGTATAGATATGATGAGTACACACACTAGGGTGCATTCCTCTCATATCTATATAGTCCCAAGCAAAGGCTTTAGATATATTCACTAGGGTCTCAAACAATCTGTGTTCTTCTGACTCAGTCAACCATTTCTTAATGTTCAAGATTTTTCCTGGTAGCAACATAGTGGTTTTAACTCCTGGATGGTTGGATGTGATAGTATACATGGGCCTTATCAGGGTGTTATGAGGACAACTATGAGGTATGGTTTTATGAAGCCTAGCCACATTTGCAAAGAAATGGTGAGTTTTTGGGACTAAGTTCATCAAAGGACAAGGTAATCTCATGAAACTGACATCATCAAATTCTATGTGATCTATGTTGATTGGGTGTCCTAGAATTTCTTCTTCATCCATCATCTCCTCACTACTTGAATCCATAGTAATACTTTCCACATTATTTTCCAATTCATCCTCTAATTCTTCACCATGTTGTTTGATGACTATCATGGCCAGTGAAGCCAAGTTTTCCTATTTGTTGGGACTTTCTAGTTCATCAAACCATACTTTATTGTGTTTGGCAGGCTTGGTAGGAGGATACAAAAACAAATGTTTTCTATTAGATCCATGTGAGATGGTCATTCCTCCCTCTCTACAGTCAATTTTGGTTGCAACAATAGCCAGCCATGGTCATCCAAGAATTATTGGATAACTATCTTTGGGTGTAAGGGACTCAATTATCTGAAAATCTACTAGATATTCCCATCCATCCACCTTAACGAGAACATTCTCAATTATGCCCTTAGGAATAGCTATGGATTGTTTTTCCAGCTACAAGACTATAGTTGTGGGGCGTAAATCAGTAAGTCCCAACTTTTCCATCACATCAACAATCATTACCTTAATGGTTGCTCTAAGGTCCACCAAATCATTAGGTATTGCTACCTCATTAACTATTACTATTATAAGTGGACTACCTGGATCATCATATTCCGGAGCAATGGGCATCCTAGCCAACAAGTCAACTAGGTACCCATTTATGTGGACAGTAGTGATTCATTTTGGTTTTCTCCCTAGGGTTTTGATACACAAATATTTAATCAGCTAGTTTAACTCAGGAATCTCCTTAATTGCTTGTAGCAAAGGGACTTCAATCTGCAATTGTTTAATTTCTTGTATCAATTACATTTCGGTGGGTGTGGTCATTTCTGGAGTATCTTTCATAGTAATTGGTTTCAGATGCTCTGGAAAAGATGCTTTGATTTTATCCTTAGGAGTGGGATCCTTTGGAAGTTCAGTTAGAGACTAACCCCCCTCCTCCTGAGGTAGGTCGGAAGCTACAGCTGAAGATGGCGGGTTAGACTTGTGTTGAGTGGTTTATGGGATTTTTTATATAGATGTGGGCATTATTGTGGTCTTCTCAGCAGACTTCTTAATAGGTTCATCTAATATTTCTTCAATAGTTGGCTGTGAAAGTGTTTTTCTAGACCTCAATTGTAGATTCCCACAGTGTATGGTGTTAAGTCCAATGATATTGTCTTGTTCGACAGAATACACTGGAGTATTTGGGAGATTGTTCTTTGGGTTCAGAACTAGTTGCGCTGAAAGTGGTGATTGGTTAACTTGCTCATTTTGTTGAGTATTCTAGGGAGGTGGTAGAAAATTTTGTTGTTGAGTAGGCATCCTCCTAGGGCCAGTATAAAACTAATGTTGAGGTTGATTCCATTAATGAATGGGGTTCTAAGGGTACCACTGCTATTGAGGTTGGTTAGGCCACTGAGGTTTACCCTAGGATTTATTTACCCATTTAGGTGCTCCCCAAGGATAGGTTCCCCAAGCAGGGGGTACTGGAGGTGGTGCCTATGGCCAGGGTGTTGCCCATTGATTATTGTTCCAATTTGGTTGGGGCCTCCAGTTAGGATTTGAGTTTTGGCCATAGGAAAAATTTCCTCCAGTTCTTTGATTTACAACGTTTACTTCTTCCTCAACTGGGGTTGTTCTTTTCTTGGAATTATTGATGGCATTCAAAAGCTCACACTAATCAATGGGCTGATTTTTGTCAGACACTTAACAAACATCAATCTTGTCAACTTTTTCCAAAGGACATTCCCTTAGCAAATTTTTGTTTTGGCACCTGGGGCAGTAAATAGACAATTTTTTAGGATTTCATGTTTTAGCCTATATGCCATCTAAGGTGGTGTTTAACTAAATGAGAATGTTGGTTTTGAAGTTGGCTAGATCTTCACAAAGTTTTCCTATGTCATTGGAACCTTTAAAGAAGGTGGACTTCCTGATTCCTCCTCGAGTACAAGAGAAATTCTAACACAATTTTGTAATATCATCCAGCCCCAATTGGGACACATCTCCTTTTCCCATTAAATCCAAGCTCCTTCGAGCTTCATCATCGATACCTTTGAGAAAAAAATTCTTCAGAATATCAATACTGATAACTTCTCCACCACAACATTTAGATAAGAAGATAAACCTATCTAGGTAATCCTCTAAACTTTCATCCTCATTTTTCCTTATTTTGAATAGTTCTTTTCTATCGCTAACCCTACAGTAACTTTGGCATTTCTCCAAAATGGCAGACTCCATTTCATCCCAGGTGGTTAGTGACTGAGAAGCTAATCCCATAAACCATTTCATGGCGAAGTCTTTCAAAGTGGAAGGGAAAAGCTTGAGTTTCGTATTATCATTCATGTAGTCATATGTCTGACAAAAGACTTTAAACTCAAATAGAAATTGAGCAGGGTCCTCAGTAGACAAACCCCAGAAGGTTGGCAAGAAGGTCGATGAGATATTTTTCATTGTCGTATCATCATCTGCATCAATAGCAATAGGATAAGTGAATTTTTGTGGTGGTGGTGGAGGGTTATTGCTATTGTTGGAAACATTTCTACGGTCACCCATGATGTTGAAGAGAATGTGACTCTCTTCAAAAGTTAGCTAAGTTGGGTGAGGTTCTAAAGTTTGTAAGGGAATACGCTCCTCAACAACTATGTGTTCTCTTTCTGGGGTATGTGGGAAGGTCTCAGGTTGACCCTGTTTGGTCAATTCCTCAGTAAGTTCTTGATCTGAGTTTCCTTCCTCCCTACTTGTTGTTGGTATGTGATTGGGGGGGATTTTGGTATGAATCTTCCATGGGGGCCTCATTTCCTGACCATGCAGAAATGAATCTGAAGGACTATTTCTATTCCTAACAAAGGTATTAAAGATGTCTCCTACTAACACTAGAAAAACAAGGTCCCCGACAACGGTGCCAAAAAGTGATAGGTTGTCATTAGGTCCTAACACTTTAGTTGTTAAACACATTAATATATTGATTGGGCAGTGTCCAAAGGCTATATGCAATAGAAGACATCTCAACTATCTCTCTCAGGCTTCCTATATCGTATAGCTAAATGAAACTCTAAACTAAAACTCCTCTAAACTTAGAAATCAGGAAATCATCTATCTAGAAAACTTGAAATAATTAAACTAGAAAGTAGAAAACTATGAATCTAAAAAGCATCACCACTAAGCTAGAAAGCATGGAAATAATTATTCTAAAGAATGTATAGATTGTTGAAGAAGTAAAACTTGTAAAGAAACTAGGAAACATTGATCTAATGCAAAAGATAACAATCTAAACAACTGGCATAAAATGATTTAACAATCTAAAACAACTAAAGGAAGGTTCTCTGGAACTTTAGAGACTACGGAATTAGCTACGACCTGTAGGATTGATATTGATAGCATGACACACACATGAATATAAATTCCAATTTCAATTATTATCTACTAAAAGAAAGTACAAAATGCAAAGTAAAATAATTATATATCTAATCTATAACCCTTGAGTGGCCAGCTCTCGGGTGTTTCTATGGCTATCTTAGATCACATGCACAAGTAATTTCCAAATTTACTCATTCAAAGAACTCCATCAGTAATTCCAAAAGTGGTGGGAAAAACTCATTTTATTCATATGGAAGTATAACTTAGAAAGACATAGTGGCAGCATAATGATATTCTTTTGTATTCATTGTTTTCAACAATTACATATTTATATGAAAGCGGTTAACAAAATCCTACTTTCTAGATAATAAAGTCTCCAATAGATTGTCAACAACTAATGGACTTTAAAGACCATGACATGAAATATTAAAGAGGCTCGATACAAGCCATAAAGTATTTAGAACTGAAAATAACATAAACTATGAAGATTTGGTCCATAACGTATGCTCCTGAAATTTTGGCACCCAGTCACTTGTCTTCAACGGTGTTGAAACTTACGTTAATCCCTTTTTGACTAGAATTGTAACTGGTGGTGGAAGATGACCTGTGGAATGCTCAAGAACTAAACCATTAAGTCAACATAAATCAGCTTATTTTGACTAATTTCAAGAAATAAAGATTGCACACTTATTTATAAAAAAGAGAGCAATTATTTAGCCTAAAGGTAATTAATTGGCAAGTAAGTTTGGCTGAAAGGTATAAGGTTGAGTATTGAGTCCATTATATTGATGAGGTTATCTGTACTTCATCAATCTCCAATAGTCAAATTACTTCTACCAACTGGCCTCAACCATAAAGTACTCAATTTTTGGTCTAAAGAATTCATCCATCTCATCTATGGATCAAGAACTAAAATCATGTATAGGCTTATTGAAAAATATATAGTAGTACTAACACTAGGATTTTGCCAACTCCAATCCTGAGACAACACCTCACAACTAGGAACTGCACCTAGATCCCAAATCTTGTGATCAACTCCAATGTCATCACTAGAATTAGAAAGAGTTCCAGCATCCAACTCATAAGTGGATTATCATAAGTCATCTCAAACAAAGGGTTATCAAAAAACTAAAAATTACTCTCAATTCCAAAATCAAACCAATCCTCCTGTTGATCCAAACTCCTATTTTCATATTTTTTGGGACAATGTGCAAGTATAAACTCCTCATGAATGCAACCAAATGCAACATCTGAAAATATGAAGATTTGCAACAAGAAATGATTGCAACATCCATTAATCACCAATGTTGAAGTTAGAAACAACTGAACCATGATTGAAAACTCTTCCACAATTCACTGCATATTGTTGAAACTTTGCCAATCTTGTGAAGGAAATAATTGTCCATCTGCTAGTAATGAATGGAGACCAAAAAAGTGGGAATTAGAAACCATGAATTCTTCTTTCAACATTCTCCTCAAGAGAGTGACCAATAAAAACCACACATTACTATAATGAAGTATCTTTTCAAAAGGTAATTTCATATTTTTTGTGATCATCTTTTCAATAAGATACATCCAATGCAAACTCAACATTTTTTTCCAAATTCATGGTATCAAATTCTTTACATACCTTGTGCCTAGCCATTGAGATAACAAGTAAAGATGTCTTCATGATGCAAGGAATGGTAGGACTATCATGGAATTTCATATCTTGTATGTAGCTTGGTTCCATAAATACCATATCTTGCTTAAATATGAAATCTTGCATATCAATAAGGTAATGACTCCTACCAATGGCATCCTCATATAACTCATCAATCGCTATTTCAAAAGTGTTCATTACATGTAAGTACTCAAATTAAATCAGCTCATTGGTTGATTTAATCAAAATCAACAACACGATACTGGGATAATGGTTGAAATAATGAATTATTCTTATATGCATAGGAGGTGTGAGCATTGAAATGATTGAAAACACTCCTTCAAATATTGGGAATTTTCATCACTAAAATCCAACCAATAAATACTCCATTCCTTGAGTGAAAACTCCTACCAATCCAACTATTTGTAAGCAACTAAAATTATGTGATGGCTAATTGAAACAATGACAACTAAACCAAATTTGAAGTTTTGTCTCATGAGTCTCGAAACAACCAACAAGAAGTTTGAGATATCATCATCTTCATCCAAAATTAATCACATGATGGATTGTATGGAGGTAATAATATTCTTGGTATGAACATCATTAATGGTAGCCTGAAAGTTTTCAGACATGACAAATATCATTTCCTCACAAGCAATATCTAGCATATGTCATTGTTACCTAAATTTTGTTTTTCAATCCATTCAGGTTAGGCGAGTACAACACTAATACTTTCTATCTTGAAGAGAAGGTACACAATTTTTTTGCTAAAGATCTCATATATTCATTCAAAAAATGTTATAGAAAGAATTTTTAGTTTATTGCATGCAATTTTTTTATAGAAAAAGTGAAATTATTTTCAAACTTTGCATAAAATAGTTGTTATATTCATTACAAAAGAATATGTTCATAGGTTTCCCACACAAGCTGTGGGAATAAATGATATGATACAATAAGAAAATGATATTTAATAACTAAAAGAAATGACATATAAGAGAGGAGGGATCCGTCATTTCCTAAATGACAAACCCCACAGTTGATCATCTTCATCTTCAGTCCCTCCTTGAAGTTTTGTTGTTTGCATGAAGTGCCTAAAAGGGTCAAAAGGAAGAGTGTTAGAGCTCGGGATTCTAATAGTCTTACATACCAAACAAGCACGCATTCAATCTATTTCTTATTGAGCATCATATCAGAAGTTCAGAGATAAAAGCATCACAAGATCAAATACATCAACATCATGATGATTCAAGAAAGAAAATAATCATCCATTCATTATAAGAAGCTCTAGGCTTCTTAGTTTTTCTACATTTTGTTGAATGTGAAGGTACAGGTCAAGAACCATTGAAGGATAGTTACATCATAACTTATAAGAATCATAGTATGTGGAGGAAAATGTGGCTCCCACAAGAGTTGAGCCCAGCATATTGTCCTCCTAGTTACAAATAAGCAATAAGTGATCAATACTAGCTTAGGCATTGGGTGTTACTTTGAGTTTTGGAAAGAGTCAAGGATGAAAAGCAAGGTTTCATGTGACACTAATGAAAGAGAAAAGTTGCATGATTAAGGGGTGTCAGTTCACAATAGATTACCAAATTGTGGACAGTCATGTAAACCTTTATTTTTTTCTTTAAACATAGTCTCAAGAGTACAGATTTATGAAATGCATCATTCCTAAGTCACCAGCCTTATGAGGCAGAATGAAGGGTACAAGGGCTATCCATGAATATCATAGCTATCAAAATCATGCCAAGAAGTTTTTTTTCCACTAGAATCATTTGAATCCTATGTGAAGCCACAGTAGTCTCTGATCATTTCTTGTAACGATCAAGCAATGTTATCAGATGGAGTATATAAAGACATAATAAGACTTGAGAAATATGGAAGTATGCTTTAGTTTACCCTTTGTTGTTGGAGCAGGAGAAGAGTAGAGTTACAAGTCCCTTAGAAAGGCTTACTAACAGTGATGGAGATTGTTATTTCAAGGTACAATATGGTACAATCCTTCAATAAAATATAGTTATGAACAAAAGATAAAGGACAGTCATGTTTGTGATAAAGAGTGATTGTAGGCACTAGTAAAAAGACACATCTATGTAAGGATGACAAAGACATCGTGCAATAAGAAAAATTTCAACAAGGCAACGGAGCATGATTAAGGATAGCAAGATTTCCAAGGTTAATTTTATATACAAGAGAAAATTCATCTTTAATTTTTATTTGCAAATGATAAACATGCAATCACAATCCAATAAGGGGTTTCCATCATGGTCTGAAGACACAGACATAAAGCCACTAAAATCAATCACAAGGAATGACAACAATGTGCAAGAGCATGATCATATATATTATGTGATATAGAATGATAGAAGTAAGCATGGACTATGAAGGGTTTCAAGCAGCATTATATAGAGAGTCGTCCACATGTTTCTAGGTAACTTGTGTTGGTTTTGCTGGAGAATCCTTACATCGTGGTCGGCCAGTGCTATGACATGATACAATGGTATATTTTATATCAAATTTGTCAAAGATGCACTGAATTCAAACATTCAAATATAGTGGCGAGTTGAGAAGAATGGTTGCTGCAAGCTATCAAAGTGTTATTATCAAGTCACAGACCGTGATTCCATGGTGGATTAGGGCTCGAAAACTCACTTTCCTTGAGGGTATTGATCCATGATAGATGTAGTTTTGAGTTCCTTTTGCATTTAAAAAATAGTGTGAATAGAAGTCAAAAAGATAATCTCACACTGTTGAGAAGTTGAGGATTTAAGAGAAATTGGCCTTCTAGGTTTTTGGAGAGAACAATCACAGAGGGTTGATCACATGAGTTACAGACCATCATACAAAGATGGAGTATTAGAAAAAGAGCCACACCCTTGTTCAACAGTGATAGAAAATTAGAAAATCATTGAAAATCATTTTTATAATGTGGTTGCTCATAGAAAATTCAGATATGTTAGCAGTGAATGCTAAGGAATCAATGAATAGAGGGTATTTCATCATTTCTTTCATAGAAATAAAATTCTCAGTATTTCATTAAGAAGAGAGCAACTTTCCAAATCCAGTCATCCACAATCATCAGGAAGCTCCAAACCCTACCCTTGGTGACACATCAAAGCAACATCATCATGTTTGAAGAAAAATGAAAGAATGAAAATGAGCCCAAAGATATAGAAGTAGGGTTTCTTTTATTTCTTTTAGGTTTTTCATACAAACCCTAAAGTTTTAGCCGCCCAAGTGATTTTTATCACTTTATTTTGTAAAATTGCATAAGGATTAATGATTTAGCCATGATCAAGTCCTTTATTCCAAATGCCGAGTGTGAAGTATGCAAGTCACATGAATCATAAGGGTTTTTTATTTTTCTCCTCTTATGTCTTTGTATCAAGTTAAAACAAAGATAAATGTATAAACAAATATTAGAGGTAATGTTTATAAATTACATTAATATTTGCCATGAAGAGGGATATTTTTTTTCCATAACAAACATTAAAGTAATCATTATTGATTTTTAGTTAACTGGAGTGGAACTAACATGCATTTGGAGTTTATCTTTGACTTTGAGTCAAACTAAACTAATTTTGAAGTCCTCTTTGGTTAGACTAGTTGAGAGAGGGAGTTTCGAGCTATTTTAGCTCAATTTGGAGTAGTTGTGGACCCCCTTTTGGGGGATTTTCTTCTTTAATTGTAAATCACTTTGGACGATATTTTTTGGAGTATAGTTAGAGTGAAGTGTTTCTCATGCACTTTGGAGTTAGTTTTGTATATAGAGGAAAAGACTGTCTTTTTTCCTCAGTTCTTGGTTATTTTCCTTTAAATTCTGCAATGAGGAGGTTTGACTTGTAACTCAGCATTCATTTTCACTTTTATATATAGTAGCAGTAGTTTATTTTCCAAAAGTTTATTGTTATGTTTTGCAGAGATTCCTTCCATATTCTAATACAAACAGAAGTTCTTCTATCTAATTTTAGGTGTCTTGTTATTTTGTGAGTGATTTGATAGGTATTTCTTGTGTTTTTCTTCAAAACCTCCAAATTCTATCTCATTTATTGGATGCAAGTATACAAACTCCAGTTTATTACAGGTCACAGCTTGTGCAAGAATTTCTCAAGCCTTTCTATGAATTATGTGATGAATTTGATCAATTTATATTGTAAGAATAGGTGTATTAGAGAATGTTTTTGAGCCATATTACAGTTTAAGTCAAAAGATTGGTGTATCACCTCCCAAAAATTAATTTACATTTTCAGAGCATCCTTCTTCCTTTTTCCCATCAAATCCATTAGTTTCTAGGAAATCTAAAGGGGAACCAGCAAATAATCTGGAGATTCACCTTCGTTATGAGCAACCCATAGGCTCGAAGTTGTTTCAATGTTACACAAGATTCTTGAGCCTCCAAGCTTAGCATCAGGGTGCAATCCTACATGTTAATAGTTTTTAGCAAACACAATGGGACACCGAAACTTGTTTCAGTCAAGAATTTCATAGATTTTCACTATTGTTTTGGTATATACAACAATGTTTTGAGCCTTTTAAGTTCAAAAACATATACCTAGTGACTCTTATCTCTAATTTTAAAGCAAATCTAGTGCAAGCAGCATATGAGAAGTATTCAAACAAGAAGTTTTGATCCTTTCGAATATTTGCAGCTATCATCACCAAAAAGGAGAGGGGGAGAATAGCAAGAAGGAGATCTAGTACACCTAGATCACGTTCTACTCCTAATTACAGGCTTGCAAGTCCTATTTCAGTAATTCTAGTTTGTCTTGTTTTAGTAATCCAAGTTCCAAATCTATAAGTACCAATGATTCCAATGGCTTGGAAACATGCATGTCATTTAATGGGGGTAGCCCATTGAATTTAGCACAACATGATGATATTCCAATGGCAGCATTGAAAATCTTACCTACATTTACTGGATAAGATTAGACTACACCTATTGAACATATCAGGGATGTTGCCTCATTATGTGCAGTACATCATATTACTGCTGAAAATGTTGTAGTTAGGATTTTGGCAGCATCTCTCAAAGGAAAATCTCTTTAGTGGTTTAGGGGGTTGGCTATTAATTCTATTTCAACATGGGATGAGTGAGGAGATGCCTTGAATAGGAATTTTCAATATAAATCTGATCATCTATCCCTAGTTGAGTAAATGACAACTATCAAGAAAGCCCCACAAGAACAAATGATGGATTTGAATTTCTGATTCCAAAAGACTTGGTATAGAATTCCTGTTACGGTAAGACCTACTGTTGGTCATGCATTTTTATATTATCTTAAAGCTCTCAATAGTGATATTGCGGTAATGATTCAATCAATGGGTGGTGTGGCATTACCGGGAGTGTTTGATGTTGCCATTAGGGCTGAGAACAGTCTCATTCATGTTGGAAAAATTGCACCAAGGCCTCCAATGCCTATATTTCCTAATATTCAGCCCATAATGCCTATCCAAGTGCCTCATATTTCCCCATTACCTGTTGTTCCAGCCTTAGGCTATCAAGCATCTACTCAAAATAGTGTTTCTCTAGTCTAATCTCAAGAATTGCAAGAGATTAAGGGGTTATTGTAGACTTTTGGAAACAAACTGGTGAACATAGAAAAGTAACAAGGTCAAGGTCTTAAACCATATCAAGCCCCATATAAGGAAAATAGTCCACTAAACCAAGCTGATTCACAACCCCAAAGAAGCAATTACAATCCAAGACCATTTTAGCAATACAATCCAAATACAACAAGTTCATCAAGATAGTTAGTTCCCATGCAAAGTAACTTGGTTCAAGATCACGATTGGTGGTTCCCTTGTAACCAACCTCATAATCAATCATCATGTTGAAATGGAATGTTAAATTAGGCACTTATGGTGCAAAATTATGTTGTTGATCAACAGAATGTTGGACTAGTGACTCATGAGGATGGTCAAAATGAGATAACGTTGATGAATTGGCAAGGAGAAGAGTTTTGTGGTGTTAATCAATCTCAAGGACAAGGTTAGAATCAGTCTTATAATCCTATATTAGCAAATACCAGATCAAAAAAGAGTTGTGTATATGGGACAACATCCTAATAGACTACAAAAATCAAGGTTCTTCAAATCAGTAACCTATTATTCAACCTATAACTTCACAAACAATTCAACTTTTTCCAAGATAGCAAGTTGTACCAACTAAAGATCAATAGAGAGCTCAACCATAACAAAAAAACTCAAGGACAGGCTGTTGATCCAAAGGTACAGCAGAAGGTAAATCCCACCTCTTTTAACATTTTGGAGCACATGAAGAAATCAAAAATTAGTGTTTCAATGTGGGATTCATTAACGCTTCTGGGTCAAAAGGATTTACTTTAAAATGCATTATCAAATCTTTCTTTGTCACAAGAGCCAACCAAAGATCGGCCAAAGGTGAATGTTGTGACTGATTAGAACAAGTAAACAAGTCACAGTCAAAGAGTGAACAACAAACCTAAGAGGTCAATCCACTTCCTTTCTATATTACTTTGATTATTGGTGATCATTTAGTTCACAATTGCATGATTGACTCAGATGCTAGCAGTTTAGTAATGCCAAAGAAGATTATTGACCAACTGAGATTAACATATGAACCACTCACAAAAGGATTTGTTCAGCTTGATGGATCAGCCATCAACATAGTGGGAGTAATCAAAAATATAAATCTTACATTAGATGCTTGCCCAAATTTTTCAATTCCACAAGATGTATATGTGATAGATCTTCCTGCTTATTTTTCCTTGTGTCTGTCAAGAGATTTTACAACCAAATTAGGAGGATATTTATCCTCCAACTAGTCTCATTTGTTTTTTAGAACTAGATATGGTACAAAGGTCACAATAAAATCTAAATTATTGGCTAAAGATCACATTGAGCCATATGTTCCAAGTCCTATTAATGCTAATCTTGCATTTCATGAATAGAATTAGACAAATCAAATTATTGTTCAAGACCCTGATACTCTTCTTAAGGGTATTCTAGACCTAATTTTAGATGAATGGGCAGCTGAAAAACATGAAATTGATACTTTTGTTCATGCTGAGTAGCTAGACTTGGGCATATATATGATTCAAGAGAAAGATATTACTATTCCAAATCTAGTAAAAGATGAAAAAGTGCAGGAAAACCAACAAACCAGTGAATTATGGAGTTTATATTTTGATGGTTCAAGAAGTAAAGTTGGTGCTGGTGGAGGAGCTATTTTAGTTTCTCCAAATGGTGAAAGGTATTTTTCAACCTTTCATTTTTCTTTCAGCTATTCTAATAATTCTTCTGAATGTGAAGCACTTGTGCATGGATTAGAATGGGCTAGAAAGAAAAATGTAAAGTGCCTTCAATTATTTGGAGATAGTGGGTTAGTGGTAAATCAAGTAAGAAATATTAATACCACTAAGAATGACTTGTCGAAGTTGTACAAGCACAGAGTTTGGGACATGATTGAGGAGTTTGATGCTTTCAATTTGTTTTCCATTCCAAGGAGTCAAAATAAACAAGCTGATAAATTAGCTACCATGGGAGCTGAGTTTGATATCCCAATTGAAGTGAAAAAATTTGATACTCGGCATTATGTTAAGATTGTTGTTAGACTTGTTGTTCTAGATAATAATATTTATTGGCAGGTATTTGACAGTGATGAACAGATAATTAACTTCTTGATAGAAGAAGCTGAGTTTTCAGTTTCAAATCTACAAAAGTTATCATAGCAATATGAAGATCAGATTCTTCAACTGAAATCAAACAAGTTACCAAAGGGATTGGTAAAACTTGAGTCAATTTTCAACTCAGATGACCAAGTGAGAAAGGAAAAGGTAGGTTTGTTTATCAAACAAGAACATGTTGAACATGTTGAAATCTTCAAGGATAAGCTCCTAAAACTTGGCAAGGTATGTACTATTAAAGAGAGACATGCATTCATTTTAGTTTGTCAAGATTTTTCTAATGTGTTTATTTGGGAGTATAATGACTTAAAGGAATTCAATCCAAAGTTGGCACAACACACCATAGAGCTTGAAGTGAATGCAAAGTCGGTAAGACAAAGGCAGAGGCCTTTGAATCCTAAACTTGAGTATCTCATGAAAGTTGAGCTGAATAAGTTAATTGAGAGTCAAATTATTTTCCCAATTAAGCATACCTCATGGTTGTCCAATCTTGTTCCTATAAGGAAAAAGAATGGTGAAATCAGACTTTGTGTTGATTTCAGAGACCTTAATAGAGCCTCTTTGAAAGATCATTATCTATTGCCCTCAATAGAGAATATTTTACAAGTTGTTTCAGGTTTTGACAGGTTTTCATTGTTAGATGGCTTTTTAGGGTACAACCAGATTTTGATAAAAAGGGAAGATTAGTATAAGATAGCTTTTACAACAAAGTGGGGAACCTTAGCTTATCGAAAGATGCCCTTTGGATTATCTAATGCAGGGGCTACCTTCCAAAGAGCCATGGACACTGATTTTCATGGTTTAATGAACAAATTTGTAATGGTATACTTAGATGACATTATTGTTTTCTCTAAAAATGCAAGTGACCATTTAGTTCATTTGAAACAGATCTTCAAAAGGTGCAAAGAATATGGAGTTTCATTGAACCCCAATAAATCTATCTTTGTTGTTCATGAAGGTAAATTACTTGGACATGTAGTATCTAAAGATGGGATTTCCATAGATCTAGAAAGAATCAGTGCTATTCTTTCTTTACCTTTACCTACTCATAAGAAAGGCTTGCAAAGCTTTCTTGGTAGAATAAACTTTGTTAGGAGGTTCATTCCAAATATTGCTTATCTTTTGCAACCTCTAACTTCTATGTTGAGAAAGAATGTTACTTTCAACTGGACCAAAGGAAAGGCAAGTTTTGATGAAATCAAGAATGCCATAGCTGCTACTCCAACATTCATCAATCCTAACTTTGACAAAGATTTTATTCTTTATGCTTTTGGGAGCATAGATACTATCCCAACTATGCTATGTCAACAGAATGAACAAGGTTTGGAGCAGCCCATTGCATTTTTCAGCCAAGTGCTTAAAGATTATGAATTTAAATATTCTTTTGTTGAGAAGCACATGCTTGTAGTAGTTAGAAGGCTTTAAAAAATTAGACACATGCTTTCTAACAATAAAATTCAAATCTTGGTTGCTCATCCTATAGTCAAATATTTCCTATTAAGCAGAGATATTAATGACAAAAGAGTTGGTTGGATTACAAAAGTAATGGAATATGATGTCCAAATTAAGGTCACCAAGCTTGTGAGGGGGAAAGGCTTATGCGAAGAGCTTGTTGGAGATGCACAGAACAATAAAGAAACTAATGAACAAGTTGTCCTAATACTCAACAACGAAGAACAAACTGTTGATGTAGCTCCTTCCTCCAATTGGATTCAACAAATGATACATTAGCTTCACACTGGTGATTGTACTGAAGGTTTGGAAAAAGCAAAAATAATATATTTTAGACTTCAAGTTATTCCTTATGCAGCCATAGATGGAGTTTTATATAGGAGGGACTTTCATGGAGTTTTGTTGAGATGTGTTGAACCATATCAAATTGTAAGAATCCTGGAAGAGTTTCATGATGGGCCTTCTGGAGGTCATTTTGTAACTAGAACAATAGCTCTTAAGATTATGAGAGCTAGTTATTATTGGCCTAACTTGTTTAAATATGCTTATGCTTCAATTCAAAAATGCAGCAAATGTTTATTATTTGCAAGAAAGCAAAGGCTTGTAGCCTTACCATTACACCCAATTTAGGTTGAATAGCCCTTTGGCAAGTGGGGCCTTGATTTTATTGGTCTTATTAACCCACCTTCAAGTGCAGGTCACAAACGGATATTGACTACAATTGATTATTTTACTAAGTAGTCTGAAGCTATGGCATTGAAGGAGGCAAATGAGACTTTTGTTTTGAACTTTTATTAGGATCTAGTTGCAAGGTTTGGTACTCATGATTCCATTTTTTATGATAATGCATTGGCATGTATATGCTTGAAGGTATTTAATTGGTTAGTTAATAATAACATATATTTGAATACCTCGTCCAATTATTACCCTCAAGGTAATGAACAAGTTGAATCTACTAATAAGAACTTGATCAGGATTATCAAAAAGATAATCAAGGATAATCAAAGGACTTGGCATGACAAGTTGAATTTATCCTTGTGGGATGATAGGATTACTCCTACAAGAGCTACAAGTAACTCACCATACGTTCTTACTTATGGAAAAGAGGCCAGAATTCCAATTTCAGTTGAATTTCCAACTTTGAACTTGATTAAAGAGCTGGAAATGTTAGAGGAAGATCCTATGGAAATAAGGATTACACAACTAACAGAGTTAGAAGAGACAAGAAAATAAGCACTGAGAAATCTAGAAATCCATCAGGCTCAAACAAAAAAGTACTTTTGATAGAAAAGCAGTCCCAATAGCATTCAAGGAGGGTGATCTTGTTTTCAAGTGGGATGAGCTTAAAAGTAGACCTAGTAAGAGTACCAAGGTTGATTCCATGTGGCCTGTCCCTTATGTAATTACTAAATGCAAGAAGCATAATGCTTTTTATCTCTCAAAGTTGTATGGAGAGGTGTTACCTATCCCGGTCAATGGGATTCACCTCAAACAATGTTTTTGAAGATGAAAAGTTTATAGATGTATCATAGTAGAGTAGAGGTTTTTAGTTAATAACTGCTCATGGCACATTCATTTCAGTTATGTGTTGTTTTTCCAAGAAGTTTTGTTGCACAGTTTTTTGGCCCTATTCTAAACAAAGCCATTGTAGTTTGCTTTCAAGTTTTGTTTTGTTGTTGTTTAAATTCTAATAGCTGAGTTACAAACTAAGTTGCAAAGACCAAGTATGGACTCCTATGCCCAATGGATAAGTTATGCTACTGATCAAGGATGCTTAGCAAGTAAGCATTTAGTAGAGGTTGTCAAAATGCTACCTAAATTTTTCTTTTCGGCCCATTCAGGTTAGGCTGGTACAATACTAATACTTTCTATCTTGACGAGAAGAAGGTACACAAAATTTTTGTTGAAGACCTCATATTTTCATTCAAACAATGCTATAGAAAGAATTCTCAATTTATTGCATGCAATTTTTTTACACAAAAGTGAAATTGTTTTAAAACTTTGCATAAAATAGTTGTTATATTCATTACAAAAGAATATGTTCATAGGTTTCCCACACAAGCCATGGGAATAACTAATATAATACAATAAGAAAAGGAGATTGAATAATTGAAATAAATGACATATAAGAGAGGAGGGATTTGTCATTTCTTGAATGACAAACTCCACAATTGATTAGCTTCATCTCTAGTCCCTCCTCGAAGTTCTATTTTTGTCAGCATGAAGTACCTGAAAGGGTCAAAAGGAAGTGTGTTAGTGCTCAGGACTCCAACACTCTTACATACCAAATAGACACACATTCAATCTATTTCTTATTAAGCATCATATCAGAAGTTTAGAGATAAAAGCATCACAAGATTAGATACATCAACATCATGATGATTCAAGAAAGAAACTAATCATCTAGTCATCATAAGAAGCTCTGGGATTCTTAGTTTTTCTAACATTTCGTTGAATGTGTGGGTACAGTTCAAGAACCATTGCAGGATAGTTACATGATAATATATGAGAATCACAGTATGTGGAGGAAAATGTTGTTCTCACAAGGGTTGAGCCCAACATATTGTCCTCTTAGTTAAAAGAAGCAATAAGTGATCAATATTAGCTTAGGCACTGGGTGTTAGTTTGAGTTTTGGAAAGAGTTAAGGATGAAAAGCGAGGTTTGAGGTGACACTGATGACAGAGAAAAGCTGCATGATTAAGGGGTGACAGTTCATAGTAGATTACCAAATTTTGGATAGTCATGTAAACCTTTATTTGTTGCTTTAAACACAGTCTCAAGAGTAAAAATTTATGAAAGGAATCATGCCTAAGTCACCAGCCTTATGAGGCAGAATGAAGGGGTACAAGCGCTATCCATGAATAAAAAAGTTATTAAAACCCTGCCAAGAAGTTTTTTTTCCACTAGAAGCATTTGAATCCTATGTGAAGCCACAGTATTCTCTAATCATTTCTTGTAATATTCAATCCTTTGTAGTGCTCATGAGTAGTGTAAGAAATGTTATCAAATGGAGTCTATAAATACTTAATAAGACCTGAGAAAGATGAAAATATGCTTTAGTTTACACTTTGTTGTTGGAGCAGGAGAAGAGCAGGGTTACAAGTCCCTTAGAAAGGCTTACTAACAGTGGTGGAGATTGTTATGTCAAGGGATAGTATGGTACAATCCTTCAATAAAATGGATTTATGAACAAAAGATAAAGGACAGTCATGTTTGTGATAAAGAGTGAATGTAGGCATTAGTGAAGAAGACACGTCTATGTAAGGATGACAAAGACATCATGCAATAAGAAAACTCTCAACAAGGCAATGGAGCATGATTAAGGATAGCAAGATTTATATACAAGAGAAAAGTCATCTTTAATTTTTATTTGCAGGTGATAAACATGCAAACAGTCTAATAAGGGGTTTCCATCACAATTTGAATACACAGGCATAGAGCCACTAAAATCAATAACATGGAATGACAACAATGTGCAAAAGCATGATCATAGATATTTTGTGATAGAGAATGATAGAAGTAAGCATGGCTTATGAAGGGTTTCAAGCAGCATTATATAGAGAGTCATCCACATTTTTCTAAGTAATTTGTGTTGGTTTTGCTAGAGAATCCTTACATCATGGTTGGCCAGTGCTATGACATGATACAATGGTATATTTATATCAAATTTGTCAAAGATGCATTGATCAAACATCCAAATATAGTGGCAGGTTGAGAAGAATGGTTGGCGCAAGCTATCAAAGTGTTATTATCAAGTTAGAGACCATGGTTCCATGGTGGATCAAGGCTTAAAAACTCACTTTCCTTGAGGCTATTGATCCATGATAGATGTAGTTTTGGGTTTTTACATTTAAAAATAGCATGAATAGAAGTCAAAAAGATAACCTCACATTGTTGAGAAGTTGAGGATTTAAGAGCAATCGGCCTTCTAGGTTTTCAGAGAGAAAAATCATTGAGGCTTGAGCACGTGAGTTATAGAGCATCATACAAAGATGGAGTATTAGAAAAAGAGCCATGCCCTTGTGCAACAATGATAGAAAATTAGAAAATGATTGAAAATCCTTTTTATAATGTGGTTACTCATAGAAAATGAAAGGAAAGTAGCAGTGCGGAAATTCCTTCCTAATCCAAAATCCTTGAGAAAGAAGTGAAAACACATTCATTTAACAAGTTACATACATTTGAGATGCACATTCATAGAATAAAAGGAGAGTCAAAATAAATCACACACACAGAGATAACACCAGATATACATGGGAAAACCCTTACAGGAGGAAAAACCCACCACACCAAGTAAAGTCACTTTGTATTGCAGTAAATAGATTACATACAGAGTAACAGACTTCACTCTCAGATGTTAACTCACAGCAGCATCCCCTTGGTCGACCTCCAATCGCAGACTATAGTTCATTACACACACTCATTGTTACTATGCTCATACAGCATACAATGAATTCTAACGACCAACCAACAACCATTAGGGTTTTCATTGAATTTTTGTTCCTTCATCGACAAGCTTCCTCCATCTTGGGCCGCGCATATCACCAACAACACGCATCAGTCACCCAGCATTAAATTTTGGTTGCAAAGAATATTACTATATTCGCACTCTGTCAACCCCGAGTCAGTTCATGCAATAAATGCAAACATATCGCTTACAAAAAATATAGCTTTCAGCCAATGATTGTTGATTTACAACAGTGATGTAAAATCAACAAATGAAATTGTGCCATGTGTTGACACATCACTCATCCATCGCTTTTGACTATCCCACCAAACTGTCTGTCATTCCTTGTGGTCCCCACCATCCACACAGCATCCATGCCACTATAGTATAGTTGACGTCACCATCTATGCAGACCAGTCCCACCATTCAACAAGCATGTCACCCAGTCGGGAGAAACCCAAACTTTACAACCTCCACTATAGGTTAGGAAACTCCAAGACACTGCGAAAACAAAGAAAATTGCCATGTCAAGAAAAACTTTAACTTCACAACCTCTAGACGAAGGTTAGGATTTTCCCGAACCCCAGGACAAGTCGATAACATTGTCACTCAGTCAGGGAAAACCTGAACTTCGCAACCTTCACCGATGGTTAGAAATTTCCTGGATGTCACAAAAATGAAGGAGATTGGCTAGTCAAGAAGTTAAGAAACTTCCAAACTCCACGACAAGGTTCCAAGGTTAGAGAAAATAGTGATCCCGTGACCAACACATTGTCGCCAAGTTACAAACTTTCAGAACCCCACGACTTAGGTTTCAAGGTTCAAGTTTTGGGCGATAGGCCAACAATGAAGACTAAATGAAGGGGAAAAATGCCAAGTCTTTAACAGAGGTTCAAGCCAGCAAGTTGAGGCACATTTTTCCAACAAGCTCCCACTTGACGAAGACTTACTGGCTTCCTCCAAACTCAAAATTAATGAAGGTCATGGGCTCCAAGGCCCATCGAACTAACACACCGCCTATACTTGTTTATGCTCATGGGATTTTTCAATGCATCGGGGACATTCTCTAGAGTATCCACCTTCTCCAGATTAACCTTTCCATCCTCCACCATATCACGAATGAAATGATATTGTACATCAATGTGCTTCGTCCTGGCATGGAAAGTGGGATTTTTAACCAAATAAATGGCACTCTGACTGTCACAACACATCGTAATTTGCTTTGCATTAAACCCGATGTCTGAACATAAACACCTAATCCAAATGGTTTCTTTGCAGGCATGTGTTGCTACCATGTATTTTTCCTCAATAGTAGATAAAGCAACTATAGCCTGCCACTTGTTCATCCAACTCACTACTCCACCAAATAACATGAAAATGTATCCACAGGTGGATCTTCTGTTGTCAATGTCCCCTGCCCAATCAGAGTCCACATATCCATGAATGCTAAGAGATCTTTATGATCCAACTGAGTTTCCATGATAACACAAAGCAAACTCTGAGGTACCTTTCAAATATATGAAAACCCTCTTCACAGCGTCCCAATGCAACCTTCCTGGATTAGCCATAAACTGACTAAGAAATCTCACTACTTGAGAAATTCCTAGCCTTGTAGAGACCATTGCGTACATTAAACTACCAACAACACTTGAATACAACACCTTGGTCATTTCCTCCATCTTGATAGGATATTTTGGACAATCTTCAACAGATAGCTTCATTCCCTACAACACTGGAACAACTAGTTGCTTGCAATCAGTCATCCCAAATCTCTCTAGGATAGTGTTGATATACTTACTATAGTTGAGCCAAAGTTTTCTACTTCCTCCATCCCTTTTTTATTTCCATCCCCAAAATATATCTTGTTGCACCTAGATCTTTCATTTCGAACTTTGTAGACAATTAAGATTTTAGATCAAAAATCATAGTCTTACTATTTCCTATGAACAACATATCATCCACATATAGGGTAATAATAAGCACATGATCATTTTCAGTTTTTTAATACACACAATGATCAAGTTTTGATCTCACAAATCCCAATGACAACACAAGCATGCCAACCACATGACACTCTATGGCCCCTACCAACACACTCTCTTGCTTTTTCACTATCAAATCACCTTTTAACCTTTTTTTTCCCTTCAACCCTACTATCCCTACATTCTCAGTCTTAGAATAGATTACAACATTAGAATTTTTTATTTCTTTCACAACATTTATCAATTCTTTCCTACCACACATTATTACCTTTGGCTTACCTTTCACATCCTAAACCAAAGGAGTTAAGACAAACCTTCTTCCATCCTTCATAATTGTGTAAGTATTTTCTCTACCATCATACAAAGCTCACCTATCATATTGCCAAGGTCTACCTAGGAGTAGGTGACAATAGTCCATAGGTAGGATATCACAAACAACACTATCACTATAACCCCCAATCTGAAAATCTACTACAGCCTTTTCATTAACTAACAAAGACTAACCATCACTCAACCATGACACCTTATAAGGCAATTCATGAGGTATTTTTTTTAGATTTAACTTATTCACCATCTCATTAGACACCATGTTCTTTGTTGAACCAGAATCAATCATAACTCTACATACCATGTTTCCACACTTACAATTTGTTTTGAAAATACAATTCCTTTGCAATGGTTCTACCTCTTTTGTTGCCTTCAATATTGTCTTCATCACCATCAACATCTCCCCTATTTCAGGATTAGCCATCTTACTTGTAGAATGATTGCTTTCACACTCCTCCTCTTGAACCAATTGTGCTCTCCTATCAATTCTCTTTTCACCACTTGATGAACTACCAACTCTTTCAGGACATTTCCAAGATGGATGACCAAATTCATTGCATGTGTAACATCTCCCTGCAAAATCATTAGAACTTCTACCAACACTAAACCTTGCTCTACCTCTAAAACCACCTCTAGAATCAACACTTTTCTCTCTGACTTTATTTGCTCCTTTTTCTTCTAATGGCTGCTTTGGTGTAGAAATCACTCCTCTTCCTCTTGCACTAGTACCACCTCTTCCTCTAACTACTTTCTCTTGTCTCCTCTTAACTTTCTCCTCCACCCTGATTGCTTCTTCAACAGATTTGGAGTTAGCAACCACAAGTTCATCTTGAATATTAAACCTCAAACCACCTAGATACCTAGCCACCTTTTCAGCCTCATCCTCATCCCTTCTAGATCTTCTGCTTAAATTGTAAAATTCATCAGTGTAGCCTTTAACATCTAGTTCTTTTTGTTTCAATCCTTGCAAATTTTTATACAACTGAACTTCATAGTCCTTTGGAAGAAACCTACCTTTCAACTTTTGTACCATCTTGTCCCATGAAGTGATCCTTGATTTTCCTTGATTTATTCTCTCTACTTGCTCATAATCCCACCAAAGAAGAGCATGTCCTTTTAGCTTTGTTTTTTCCACCTTCACCATCTATTCTTCTAAAATCTCTTCACTCTCAAAGTAATTATCCATAGCAGCTATCCAATCAAGTAATTCCTCTTCATTTAAATTACCACCATAAATAGGAAGATCAACTTTTACCTTTATTGATTCACCTTTCACTACTTTGAGCATCTTCACCATTCTTTGAGCTTCAAGGTCCAGTTCTTCTTCAACATATTCATAGTCTTCATCCTCCTCTTCTATTTCACTTTATTCATTCACTTCTCTCCTTTTGCTTGTCTCCAAGGTAGCAAGACTTTCCAAAACTACATTATGAGATTCTAGAAGCTTAGCATGCTTCTCTTTTAGGTCTTGCAACTCTCTAGCAGCACCAACTCCTTTAAGAGGCATCTTCTTCAATCAACTTTCTTCAAGCCTGCAAAAGCCAAACAAATCACCAACAAGGGATCTTATCCCTGAGCTCTGATACCACTTTTATGTAAGCAAGGTGGTGACACTCAATTTCCAAAACAAAACAATATGATTCCAACAAGGAAAATTTCCCTTGAACTCACAAACACTTGACTTGTCTCAAACACTTACCAATAGGCTTCAAGCCTCAAATCACAACACTTAGGCTTATCTTTTAGAGAAGGCCTATCAAATTCCTTTAGACACCCTCTAAGACTCTCAACGTGATATGAAACAACTTCCCAATAAGCTCCATGGGATTTCCTTGACACAAATTAGAGATTCCTTAAACTACCCTATCCAAAGGCTACTAAATTAGCCCATTTTTCCAAAGGAGGTACCTCTTAAACATAGTTTTCATTAAATTTCTTCAAACAATCAACAATCAGGTGTCAAAACACCAAATTTCCTCATTTTTACATAGATACAAGGCTTCTAGTTCACTTCCCCATCAAACCTTCCATTTACATGTAAAAACCAAGGGTTTTATTGTATCTCCACTTTACTAGACTCATAGAACAAAACCAATACATCAAAAAGTTTCTATTATGTTTGTACAAGCTTACCAAACCCTTACAAGGTCATTCTCATCAACAAATCATCAAAACTCTTCTCAAAGCCTCCATTTTCACAAGAAATTACCACTGCCCAACCCTAGGGCAACCCTCCATTTGCAACCTCTATCCATAAACCACAAAAAAAAATAAAAATTAATCAATCCTTGAAGAATCCATTCCACCAAGATACAGGGTGGACAGCAAGTGGAATGACTTCAATACATTGTTACACCCTCAAGCTGGCCCTTCCCTATTCTATACAAGTAGTCTTAGAATTTCAAAGAGAACTCACTCTAAATTCGATGTTAGACTATCAAAATAGATTCAAAAGAAGCTTGAAACATGCCACTATAGAGCTCTATGACATATTAATGATTTGGAGCTTGTACGGGTCTGTACAGAGCCTTTAAAGTTTAGAAAAATAGTAAAATAACAGAGAATTGCACAACAAATGTGGTGTTTCTTATAGAAAATTCAATACAATGATTCCCCAATCCTACTTCGAGACTTAGAGAGGATTATTAAACCATTTCAAATCAAAACTACCTCCAACCAACATTCATAACTGACATTTGCATTACTTAACTCCTAAATTGCATTTTATGTCAATGTTGCTCTTGACAAGACTTTACAACTTTTGCACTTTTCACCCAATTGACCTCCTAAGACACCCTCAAATACATATTATATGGTCTTTTAGACCTTATTTAACATAAATAAAGCTTTATCACCCCCTAACTCACCTAGATTCACTCTATGATCACCTTGATGCAAATTATTACATTTCACCAAATCACATTTTGCATTAAGGGTGTAGTTGCTCCTACACCATTTCTTCATTCATGGCTTCCAACCAAGAATTTGAGTTAGACATATTAATTGCTTCTTTCACAGTCCTAGGCTCATCAATGCTAGTAATCAAAGCATAGGCACAGTTCGAATCCAACATAGAAAATATGTACCTATTAGGTTGATTCTTTTCACGTGTAGACGTCCTCACAGGTTGAGGTTGAGTTTGTGGTTCTTCTTCTTTAGAACTCTCAAAGCTACTAGAACTTTCCTTAGTTTTAGGTATACTTTTTAGTTCCTCTTTATCTAGAGCTTGAGGAATTTTAACTACATCATTCTTCTTTTCCTTTTTATCTGTCTCTAACTGCAGACTAGCTACTGAAGGCTTTATCTCATGAAAGATTACACTTCTAATGTACAATACCTTCTCAGTAACAGGATTCCAAAGCTTGTATCCTTTCACACCAACGCCATAGCTAATGAAGATACATTTGATAGCCTTGTTCTCCAACTTTGATCTTTTCTCATTTGACACATATGCATATGCCTCACAGCCAAAGACACGAATACGTCTCAGAGAGGGCTTCTTACCAGACCATGCTTCCAAATGTGTTTTGTCAACAAGAGCCAAACAAGGTGAACGATTTACCAAATAACATGTTGTAGCCATAGCCTTAGCCCATAACTTCTACTTTAGACCAACACCACTCAACATACTTCTCGCTCTTTCCATTAGTGTCCTGTTTAACCTTTCAGCAACTCCATTCTGTTATGGAGTATAAGGCATAGTTTTATGCCTTTTAATCCCATGGTCTTTGTAGTACCCTTCAAAATCTGCAAAATAGAACTCACCACCATTATTCATCCTCAAGCATTTAATTTTCCTTCTAGTTTGATTTTATACCAAGTTTTTAAACTCTTTAAACTGACTAAACACTTCTAATTTACTCTTTAGAAAGTACACAAATGCCCTTCTCAAATAATCATCAATAAAAGAACATAATATCTAGACTTCGATAATGAAGGAACATTCACTGGACCAAATACATCAGAATGAACATAATCCAATATGCCAAAAGATTTATGAGGACTTGAATAAAATGAAACACGATGTTGCTTTCCATAAATGCAATGTTTGCAAAAATCAAACTCAAGGTTACAGTCAACAAGCCCTTAAACAAGATTTTTATTTTTCAAGGCTTTTAAGCCTTTCTCTCCTATGTGACCCAGTCTATGATGCCACAACATGGTCTTCTTTGCTTGGAGTTTCACCTCCAAGACGTTTTCACCCAGAGGAGCGTCATTTTCCTTCTCTACACAAACATATTTTCCTGACTTTACAGAGACATTATTACATTGAACAGGGTGTGCATCTAGCTTGTACATAGTGCCTATGCATGCACCCTTAGCTAGCACCATTGTGCCTCTAGTCATCTTACAACCTCCATTCAAGAAAGAAAATTGCACGCCAACACCATTTAGCTTACTGATCGAAAGTAGGTTATGAGCCAAAGTTGGTATGTACAGTACTCCATTAATCCCTTTGATTCTTCCATCAAGGAAATGGATTATGACTTTTCCATGACCAAAAATTTCTAGAGTTGAATCACTTGCTAGGTACACCTTTCCACCATCATACTTTTCATACTTAGTGAACCAATCTCTGTGAGATGTCATGTGAAAAGATGCACCTGAGTCAATCAGCCAGACATCATATGATGCCATCATCTGATGCCTAAGTCACCAAGGCTATAATGAAGACATCTACATCACTCTGAGAAGAGTCATTTTCAAAAGTGTTATTCTTCTTCTTCTTTTTCTCCTCCTTAAAATCCTTTCGGATATGACCAAACTACCCACAATTCCAGCATTTCACCTTGGACTTCTTACCAGGAGACTTTGATCTCCCTTCAAATTTGGATTTAGACTTCTTTTCCTTCTTCTTACCTCTCTCCTTTGATCTACCCCAAACAACAAGAGCCTCCTTGGCCATCTCAAAAGACTTCCTCTACATTTCTTCTGATAGCAACGAGGCAACCATGTCTTCCATCTTGAAATTAGTTGTACTTCCAATAGCCATTACCAGATGGTCCCAAGTGTCGGGTAAGGAACATAACATAAGCATACAGCGATCCTCCTCCTCTATCTTTACACCCACAAACACCAACTGAGCAACAAGCATATTAAATGAATTCAAATGGTCTGCTATAGATGCATCTTCTTCCATCTTCAAGGAGTACAAATTCTCCCTCAAGAATAACTTATTTACCAAAGACTTTCCCTGATAAATGTCACCAAGTTTCTTCCATAATGAAGATGCAGTCTTCTCCTCATGGACGTTCAGGAGTACAGAATCGGCCAGACAAAGTCTTATCAACCCTCTAGCTCTTCTATCTACGAGGTCCCAATCTTCTTGTTTCATACTTTGTGGCATAGTTCCAGACACAACAATCCAGAGGTCTCTATCCACCAACAAGTCTTCCATTTTGAGTTTCCACAACTCAAAATTACCGCCATTGAATTTTTCAATTTCTACTCTGCCTGATGTACTTTCCATCTCAAAGTGTAAACAAGACAACCAATTATTCTTTTGCAAGACTCCCACTGAAATAGGATTAGCACAAAAAACCAGCCCTACTCACAAGGATAACACAACTGGCCAGGCTCTAATACCACTTGAAAGGAAAACAGCGATGCGGAAATGCCTTCCTAATGCAAAATCCTCAGGAAAGAAGTGAAAACACATTCATTTAACAAGTTAAATACATTTGAGATGCACATTCACAGAACAAAAGGAGAGTCAAAATAAATCACACACACAGAGATAACACCAGATATACATGGGAAAACCCTTACGGGAGAAAAACCCACCACACCAAGTAAAGTTACTTTGTATTATAGTAAATAGATTACATACAGAGTTACGGACTTCACTCTCATATATTAACTCATAGTAGCATCCCCTTGGTCAACCTCCAATCGTAGACTACAATTCGTTACACACACTCATTGTTACTATGCTCATACAACATACAATGAATTCTAACAACCAACCAACAAATTAGGGATTTCATTTTTTTTTTGTTCCTTCACCAACAAGCTTCCTCCATCTCAGGCCGCGCATATCACCAATAGCACGCATCAATCCACCAACATTAAATTTTAGTTACAGAAAATATTACTATATTCGCACTTTGTCAACCCTGAGTCAGTTCATGCAATAAATGCAAACATATCAATTACATAAAATACAGCTTTTGTCCAAAGATTGTTGATTTACAACAACGATGTAAAATCAACAAATGAAATCATGCCACATGTCAACACATCACTTGTCCATCGCTTTTGACTATTGCACCAACCTGTCAGTCATTCCTTGTCATCCCCACCATCCATGCAGCATCCATGTCATTGTCGTACAACTAACGTCACCATCTATGCAGACCGGTCCCATCATTCAATAGGAATTTCACCCAGTTGGGAGAAACCCAAACTTTACAACCTCCATCGTAGGTTAGGAAACTCCAAGACACCACGACAACAAAGAAAATTGCCATGTCGAGACAAACTTTAACTTCACAACCTCCAGACGGAGGTTAGGATTTTCCCAAACCCTACGACAAGCCAATAACATTGTCGCTCAGTCGAGGAAAGCCCGAACTTTGCAACCTCCACCGATGGTTAGAAATTTCCTAGATGTCACAACAATGAAGGAGATCAGCCAGTTGGGAAGTTAAGAAACTTCCAAACTCCGTAACAAGGTTCCAAGGTTAGAGAAAACAGTAATCCCATGACCAACACACTGTCACCAAGTTATAAACTTTCAGAACCCCGCGACTTAAGTTTCAAAGTTCAAGTTTTGGGTGATAGGCCGACAATGAAGACCAAACGAAGGGGAAAAATGCCAAGTCTTTAACAAAGGTTCAATCCAACAAGTTCAGGCACATTTTTCCAACAAAAAATCTAGATCTATTAACAGTGAATGCTAAGGAAGCCATGAATAGAGGGTATTTCATCATTTCTTTCACAGAAATAGAATTTCCAGTATTTCATTCATAAGAGAAACTTACCAAATCCATCCATCCACAATCATTAGAAAGCTCCAAACCCTACCCTTGGTAGTGCATCAAAGCAACAACATCATGATTGCAGAAAAATGAAAGAATGCAAATGAGCCTGAAGATAGAGAAGTAGGGTTTCTTTTATTTCTTTTAGGTGTTTCATACAAACCCTAAATTTTTAGCCGCCCAAATGATTTTTATCACTTTATTGTAAAATTGCATAATGATTAATTCCTTAGCCATGATCAAGTCCTTTATTCCAAATTCCTAGTGTGAAGTATGCAAGTCATAGGAGTCATAAGGGTTTGTTATGTTTCTCCTCTTATGTCTTTGTATCAAGTTAAAACAAAGATAAATGTATAAACAAATATTAGAGGTAATGTTTATAAATTACCTTAATATTTTCCATGAAGAGGGATAGTTTTTTTTCCATAACAAAAATTAAAGTAATCATTAATGATTATCTTTAACATTCATTCAAACATTTTATCCTTGTCCCAAAATCATGCAAGGATAGAAGGGGAGTGAAGTTGAGGTCTTTGGACCTGATTTTTAGTTAACTGGAGTGGAATTGACATACATTTGGAGTTTATCTTTAACTTTGAGTCAAACTGAACTAATTTTGAAGTCCTCTTTGGTTAGACTGGTTGAGAGAGGGAGTTTTGAGCTATTTTAGCTCAATTTGGAGCAATTGTGGCCCCCCTTTTGGGGATTTTCTTCTTTGCTCATAAATCACTTTGGAGGAGATATTTTTGGAGTACAGTTAGAGTGCAGTGTTTCTCATGCACTTTGGAGTTAGTTTTATATATAAAGAAAAAGACTTAGTCTTTTTTCCTCAGTTCTTGCTTATTTTCCTTTGCATTCTGTAGAGAGGAGATTTGACTTGTAACTCAGCATTCATTTTCACTTTTATATACAGTAGCAGTAGTTTATTTTCTAACAATTTATTATTATGTTTTGTAGAGATTCCTTCCATATTCTAATACAAACAAAAGTTCTATCTAATTTCAAGTGTCTTGTTATTTTGTGAGTGATTTGATAGGAATTTCTTGTGTTTTGCTTCAAAATCTCCATATTTTGTCTCATTTATTGGATGCAAGTATACAAAATTCAGTTTATTACAGGTGACAGCTTGTGCAATAATTTCTCAAGCCTTTCTATGAATTAATTATGTAATGAATTTGATCAATTTAGATTGTAAGAATAGTTGTATTAGAGAATGTTTGTGTCATATTGTAGTTTAAGTCAAAAGATTGGTGTATCACCTCCCATAAATTAATTTACATTTTCAAAGCATCCTTCTTCCTTTTTCCCATCAAATCCATTAGTTTCTAGGAAATCTAAAGGGGAACCAGCCCATAATATGGAGATTCACCTTTTCTATGAGCAACCCATAGACTCGAAGGTGTTTTAATGTTACACAAGATTTTTGAGCCTCCAAGCTTAGCATTAGGGTGCAATCCTACATGTTAATAGTAACAAAACTTGAACTTTGCAAAGATCTCAAGTATAGTTACCCTCTTAACAAACAATGGACTGTTGAAATGACCCAAACCTTGAAGATTCTCCACAATCAATTGGAAAACTTCCTTCATGATCCTGTTGCTATAAGGCTTCTTTATAGTTGTTATTCTAGTGATTTCACTTATACAAGATGCAACACCACACGTCATGCAAGGCTAACTCAAAGTGAACTCAATGCCATGGTAAGATAAGTGAACTGCTACTATCATAACCTACAAATTCTGATTCTTGTATGGAGGACAACCCTTTATTCTTGATACCCAATATCTTAATGGAGCCCTTGGATCCCATACTCTTATGTGTAGCCATGCATGGATTCCTTCACCTCTCTTATAATGCTTCATTTGATGAAAAAAACTTTGTAATAACATAGTACAAAGCATCAATCCTTTGCTTTCATGATTACCTTCATGCATTGGGTTATAATCCAAAAGACAATCAAATCACTTACTTTCAATTGTTGGTTTGAGAATTACAGTGACCTCAAACCAAAGATTTTTCTCAAGTGCATAATCCTCAACAAAGATTTTATGTAAATCAAATCTATATGTTTCATGAATTGAAACACTCTGGCTCATAGGTTGCATTAACATTATCTAAATGATCAAAAGGCTTATCAACAATTTCTAGTTTGAAAATTTCAACATGCTCCAAACCATCATTCAAATCAAGTGGGATATCTTTCTCATGCACATCCTAGAACTTCACCTCATAAAGTGGCTTATCATAAGGTATCTTTTCTTCCATCTCAAAAAGTGGATTATCAAAAACTTGAAAGTTACTTCTAGCATTTTAATTAGGCCAATCATCCCCATGGTCTAACTCTCCTTCATAAGGAGGCTCTATGTTATCTTCTTTAGAAGGATTCAAGTACCCTTTCACTATAATTGCTTTTGAAATTTAAACTTCATCATCATTTTTTATTGGTTTTAACATCTTATTTTTTGACTCTTTCTTTGTGCTAGTTTCTTCATTTATTATAGTTTCAAAATCCACCTGAATTCTTTGATGTAGATTCTTTTGCTCATTTTCTTTCACACTTTGTTTCATATGTTTGGGTTTTGCAACTATCTTTAGACATTTCCTTTTAATTTTTGGGTCCATCAAATTAGACAACTCTTGCATCAACTAACATATAGACTTATCAACTATAGGTATCTTTTCATATCTATTCTAGCAACTGTCAAAAAGAGATACTAAAATGAACATGCAAGTGTGGATCACCAACATTAAAAATACCACTGAACTAACATATTCAACTGAAATGATTTCACTAATTCTTAACTCTATCATGCAAGTGTTGATCACTACATGCAACTAAAAATATGTAACTAGGGTTAGCTTCCCAATAGGTTGGCAAGATTAACAGCTTTAATACCATTGTAATAACACCCCCTGAATTTTTGTTGTTGTTTATTGAGTATGATGTAAATTGCAGATTCATTTACTTTCAAGGTTTCATTCAACATGTGTGGCATTTATAGAAATAACATTGCATTGAAATGAAATAACATGGACTTGTAACATATCATATTGAACCATTACAAATCATCTTAGCATATAATAATAATTGAAATAATGCTTAAAGAAATACATATCAGACCTAATTACAATCATATAAGGTCCCTTCCTCTGTCATACATTAAGCATAAAATGCATACAACTCCTCATGGAAGACACCAAATACATAAACTATCAAACTCCAGTACTCTCCTTCACATTGGCCAACATTCAATTGTGAAAAGACACCATTAGCATGTTGCAGACCTCTAAAAGTTGATGTTTTCATAAGGAAGTCTAAAAATGCAAACCCTCAAAATGGCTCAACTCCTTAGGAGGGGCGATCAGCTCCAATATTATCATTCCTTCACCAAAAAATACAAATGAGGGCTCAAAATGAGGCACCAAACTACAATGAATCCATACAAACAACACCCAAAATGATGCACTTCCCACATACGGAGTTACGAGCAGATTTATGCTCCCAGCCACTCTAAAAATAAACTTGTCCAAAACTCAAAGAAAGTGTACCAAACCTCTAAAAATATATCAAAACTGCTCCAAACACACTCCAATAAGAAGCCAATCACTTTTCACTCAAAACCTTTGATCCCACGTCAAAATACGGAGAAAATATTCATTCTAACACAACCAAAATGATTAATATTATGAAAAATGTGAATTCCAAGGTGATCCCTGAAGTAGAATCACTCCAACCAGCTAGAGTGGACCTCTCACCACCAAAACCAACAACTAGAGATGAGGGCTTTTTTCCTCAACCAGCAATATACAAATCCTAAAAAAAATCCAGAAGAGTTTCCTTAAGTTGTCAAAGTTCTCATATGCAAATGAGAGCTCAAACTCATATTTATAAAGTGAGGGAAAAGTCAGTGCAACTTTCATTTGAATTTGAATGTTTTTTCCCTCTCATTTCACTTTATGAAATGACATGAAATTACCCCAAGGGAGGCATCCAACTTTATGCCTCCAAAATTTCACTTTTGATTTTTTCTTTAAAATTGTCATTAATCCCAAACTAGGCATCCCACCTTAGAAGGCATAACATTAGCCTTAAAAATGTGAAGTAAACTCCCTTTCTAGGTGTCTATCATGAGATACATTGTCCCCCTTTTAAAAATAGTTTGCTCAACTAGGCCAAGAGGGTCTTTATAACTTAATAACATAAGTCATAAAATCACCTTTTGAGGACTTAAGAGAATAATACATGCCAAAACCTTAGGACTCACCCACCTGCAACTACCAAGCACTACCCAAACTAGAAACCCTACATTACACTACTGCCAAGACTAGTTTCCCAAAATAGCACTTACTAAAAATAGCATACTACTAAAAATAGTAAGTGTGTCCAAACACCAAAGTAGCCCAAACTAAGATACCTTGAAACTTACTAAAAAAAGTAAGTGCTAAAAATAGCAATACTGCTCACAAAGGATCAAAGAAAACCCAGAAAAACTAAGAAAGCTCTCTAGTCACATCAATATACTCCTCTCAATATGTAGACACAAATCTTGAACAATAGCATGACTGCCAATGAGGAAACCCTAAAAAGGGGGACATTACAAAAGGAATGATTACTCTAGAGATGGAGGAAACTTTGGAAGAAGAAGAGGAAGAGGATTTGGTGGAACATGTTTCAAGTGTGGAGAATCTGGACATAGGGTGTTTGAATGTTCTGAAAACCAACAAATTAGCAATAGCCAAAGAAATGAAATAATGGTTTACATAGCTCAAGATGAGGAAGAAAATGTGGCAAGCGTAGCCTCACCAAGGTTCAAAGAAGAACCCAGAGATGGAGAATCTATGATGTTGAGGAGAGTTCTTCTAAAACCAAAGAAGGTACAAGGAGAACCTATTAGATGTACAAGACAACTAAGAGGGGGGTTAATCAATTATATACTTAAAAACATTCAATCACTCAATATCTTTTCAAACCCTTATCAACCCTTAAACCTTTAACATGTATTAGCAGAAAGTAAACATATGAAACAATAATGCAAATACATCCAAACACATAAGACACCAAATTTATGTAGAAAACCCAAGAAGGGAAAAGCCATGGTGAGGATTAGCTCTCTCACACACACACATAAATATATATGAATTGCAACACCGAATACAATTAGGCTCACTATCAAGGGCTCACTACCCAGAAAATGAAGAAAGGATCACTCTCAAGTGGCTCACTGCCAAGAAGAAAGAAGATAGAAGAATAATGTTACAAAGAGATTCACCATCTCATGGCAACAAGAGAAATCTGCAGCTCAAAATTTATGCCATTTGCAACCTTCGACTCACTGCTTCTAGTAACTTCAAGGATATTGAAAATGTAGACCCTTCTACTCACTGCATTGGAGTCATAGGCATAAAGCTCACACTCATATCACCACAATAAAATTTGCATCTTTTACACAGATCTACACTCATCTCCAACAATTTAACTTGCTTACATAACGTCCACAACCTAAACAATCTCAATTAGGTCGTCCTTAATAAAACGTATGCACCTAAAATGTGCAACACCAAAATAGGTCAGCACCAAAAACCTTTGTGGTGGAAAGAAGTGAAGGAAGACCACACCAAGGGTTAACAAGGACCCAAATCCACATCACCACACTACTTAACTCATTCACTATCGACAAGGTACCTTCACAAATAGCACTAGCATGCCAGGTCAGCAAAACCTAAACTAACACTACAAGCGACCACATGCACACTTATCTAGGTCATGTGGACCACACAAAAACACTTCACAGCATCCACACAACATCATCAAAATATTCTACAACACTGCCACAACCACCTGAAACTAAGAGCACCATTATTCTATGCAACCAAACACACTACAACAAAACACAACTCACTAACTAACCTTGTGGAACACCTCAGCACCTGAAACCTCAAGGGAAGGAAGTTACATACAATATAAGCATGCCCCCAAATCCACAAGACAAGACACCTTACTGAGGATAAATTCAGAGCAATCTCATTTCTCCCAAATAACCTTCTACATAAACAGATAAATTGTCAAACACAACTTTCACTACAAAACAATCCAAAACATGAAACTTTAGATATACAACATTTGAACACCTATGATCATCATATCTAAACTACACAAGTATATCTTCAATCCTGGAGAAATGCAAAGCACAACACTGAACACACCTTTGTCACACTACACACTCTTTTATTCAAATTTTCTCAAAATCACTTGGAAACCAAGTGAACTTACTGCAACTACAACTCTTATCCATCAAGAAATCAATGACAACACTTCTTATAGAATCACAACACATCTAGACTAGTACAAGCACTTGAAAAAAATCTCCCCAACTATGACAACACTAGTATCCTTCCAACAACTCCAACACACAATCTCTATACAATTGACATCAATGACAACACCAGCAACATACTTGCAACAATCTCCCACTTTATCATTGATGGAAACACCAGCTCTCTGAAAAACCATCAACAAAAAAAGCAGCCAATAGCAAACCAACAACAACTTTGCAATAAGCAGCACTCCCCCTGAATGGAGCAACTCTTCATACTCTCATTCTCTTGCTCTTGAACACTCTCTCTCCCTATGGTCTTTATACCATATTCAACCAACTCTCTCCCAAGCAACTCTAGCTCTTTCTCCTACAATACTCCTCTTAAGTATGGTTTTTCAACCACTCTAACTCTCTCCCCCTTTGACATCAATGGAAAAGGGCCATAAACTCATCCAACTCTTTTTCCTTCATACTTCACATTTTTCACTGTTCTTTCTCTTTTTTGCATTGTACTCTTTTGCTCTCCCCCTTTGACAATATTTAAAGGGCAACACCTGCACCTTTCTGCATACACCACTTGCAACACCAACAAGCAACTGCACTACACTCATTTTTTTGCACTCTCACTGCACTCACTTTTCTACACTCTCCCCCTTAGGGACACAAAATAAGCTCCATCTGACTGCAACAATAATCAATACCACTACCTACTCCCCCTAAGAGGTAGCCTTCAACATCAATCTAAGACCAAGAATGTATGTTTGAAATACTTCCCAAATAGATGCACCAACTTATGCATCTAGTTGAAAGAAGGAGGGGTAATAACCCCTAACTTCTGTCGGAGATACTCAAAAGTATCCTTTGGAAGAGCCTTTGTAAATATATTTGTAACTTGATCCTTTGTAGGCACATATTCTAGCTTCACCTCATTCTCTGCAACTTTCTCCCTTAAGAAGTGATACCAAATAGATATATGTTTTTATTTTGAATGCATTATTGAGTTCTTTAAAATATTGATTGCACTTGTATTATCACATAAGATAGAAATAGGTTCATCAAATAATACACTGATATCCTTCAATGTTTTCTTCATCCATAACACTTATGTGCACCATGATGTTGATAAAATATATTTCATCTTTGCAGTAGATAATGGCACTAAATCCTACTTCTTACTCAACCAAGAAACCAATCTAATTCCAAGAAAGAAAGCACCACCCCTTGTACTTCTTCTATCATATGTACATCATGTCCAATCTGCATATGTATATTCACTTAAGGAGAAATCAGTATCCTTAAGATACCACAAACAAAATTTTAGAGTGCCCTTCAAGTATCTAAATATCCTCTTTATTGTTGTGACATGAGATTCTTTAGGATCTTCTTGAAATCTAGCCACAAGATAGACTAAATGCATGATGTACAGTCTAGTAGCAATTAGGTATAACAGTCCACCAATCATTGATCTATATTTTCTCTTATCAGCCTTAGGAGATTTATCATTCTTGCTCAAATTGCAACCAATAACCATAAGGGTACACACCATTTAGAATCCTTTATTCCAAACTTCTTCAACATTTCCTTAACATATTTTGACTTTGAAATGAAAATACCTTTCTCTAATTGACTTATTTGTAATCCAAGGAAGAGATTCATCTCCCCACACATTGACATATCAAACTCTTTTTGAATTTCCTCTAAAAAATTCTTGCAAATACCTTCATTTCCTCCAAAGATAATGTCATCCACATACACTACCACAATCAAAACTTGTTCTCCTTCAACCTTGAAATATAGATTGCTATCTATGGTGCCTTTTTTGAATCCTTGTTGCAACAAATACTTATTTAACCTTGCATGCCAAGCTCTGGGAGCTTTTTTGATTCCATACAATGCCTTCTTCAACTTGTATACCATATCAACATCTTCTGACAAATGAAAACCTTTTGGTCGTTCAATGAATACCTCTTCTTCCAACTCACCATTCAAGAATGCAAACTTCACATCTATCTAATAAAATTTGAAGTTTTTATATGCTACAAAAGCCAAAAACATTCTAATGGCTTTCATCCTTTCCACCGGAGAAAATGTCTCCTCAAAATTAATTCTTTCTACTTGTGAGTAGCCCTTACACACAAGTCTAGCCTTATTCCTAGCAACTTTTTCATCCCCATTCAATTTGTTCCTAAAAACCCACTTAGTTCCTATCACATTTTTGTTTGTTGGTCTTGGGACCAATTCCCAAGTTTGGTTCTTCTCAATTTGTTCCAGTTATTCTTTCATAGCCTTGATCCAATTCTCATCTTTATATGCCTTAGTTATAGTTTTACGTTCCACCTCTAAAAGTAAGAAAAAATTTACTCATTCCTCTGTCATAGTTGCTTTCATCCTTGTCAGCACACCTTTTCTCTCATCTCCAATTATCTAATCTTCAAAATGATTCTTCTGCACATACTTACGAGTCTTAGTGATCTTTTTTGGAGCTTCTTCCTCTTCACCTGTCATCTCTTTTTCCTTTTCTTCGTCTATTATTCTTCACTACAAGGGGATTCATCAAATTCATATCCTTCTATCAGTATTGAACTCTATAGTGGCTCTTCATCCACCTTAACACTTGTACTTTCAACAATCTTCTTCAACCTTTTATTATAGCACCGATAAGGCTTGCTTCTTATAGAGTATCCAAGGAAGATTCCTTCATCGGATCTTGCATCAAACTTTCCTAAGTTTTCATCTCTTTTGATATAGGATTTGCTTCCAAAAACTCTGAATTACTTTACAGTAGGAGGTTTACCATACCCTAACTCATAGGGAGTCTTTCAACTGATCATTATTGCTTGTCCTCTATTAAGAATGTAGACTGCAATATGAATTGCTTCTCTCCAATATACATTTGGTAGATTTTCTTTCTTCATCATTATTCTATCAGCTTCTTGAACTGTTCTATTCTTCCTCTCCACAACTCCATTCTGTTGAGCAGTCCTAGGAGCTGACAAGTGCCTCTTTATTCCATGATCTTCACAAAAGTTGTTAAACTCATTGGAGGTGAACTCACCACCTCTGTTAGACCTTAAGCAATTGATTTTCATAACCATTTCATTCTCAACCACAGACTTAAATTCTTTAAACTTATCTAGAGCTTCTAATTTTTCTTTAAGAAATGTCACCCAAGTCATTCTAGAACAATCTTCAATCAATAGCATGAAATACCTATCACCATATGAGCTTCTTATTCTACTAGGTACACATAGGTCTATATGCACCAACTCCAAAGGACCTACAGTAGAATATTCATTTGTCTTGAACCTCTTCTTTGTTTTCTTTCCCACTTAACATTCTTTGTAGATTACATTGATAGGCTTTGTAATCTTTGGCAGATCTCTCACAACATCAGTAGAATTGATCTTCATTAGGCTATTAAAATTGATGTGACCCATCCTTCTATGTCATAGCCAAATTTCATTGATTTGAGACATAAAAAATTTAGCATCACTACCTTTGAGCTGATAAATATTACATTTTGTCCTTGTTCTAGCAGCAACCAAAGTACTAAAGCTTCTTTTTCTAATTTCACAACCACCATCCCGAAACATAATATCATATCCTTTGCTACACATTTGTCCTACACTTGGAAGATTATGTCGAAGACCCTTGACATAAAGAACATCATTTGTATTATGTTTTCCATCAAAACTAATTGAACCTTTTTCACAAATCTTAGCAGATGTATCATCACCAAACTTAACAAGACCACTATCATACCTTTGAAGTTTAACAAACATACTCTTATCACTTGTCATATGATTTTAGCATCCACTATCAATGATCCTGTAATTCCTTTCTTCTCTTGCATGAAAAGTAGTCAACATAGTTCCTTCAATGTTATGACTTGTTACTGGAGCAATTTCCTTCACACATCTTTCAAGATTAGTAGAATTAGTTCCAAATTTTAGAGCCATGAACAAGCATTCATCACTTTCTTAATTAGGATAGTCAAATTCTTCATCATCAGATACACCATTGTCTCTTTAAACATAATAACTCTTCTTGACAAATTTTCCTTTATGATCCTTTGGTTTGTCATTTGTAACTTTGATTGGACATTTAGATGCATAATGACCTATCTTTCCATAATTGAAACATTTAAAGGGTAACTTACCTCTATACTTTCCAATTCCCTTTTTCAATCTCCTTACAAAATTTTCTTCCACCTCATCAAGAACATCTGGATCTAATTCATCATCTTTTTATACTTTGCATAATTTAAAGGTAGTTTCTTTACTTGTAGTATCTTGACCAAAATCTCTCATTTCAAAAGAAGTTAAAGCACCATACATATAATCTCTAGAATAATTATCCAAATTTTGAGCTTCTTCAATAGAAAAAACTTTAGAACTATAAGATTTAGGAAGAGTTCTTAATACCTTTTTCACAACTTCACTTTCCTCCAATTTTCCACCAAGACCATTGATGGCATTGAAAACTTCATCAACTCTGAGCATGCAGGTAGTAATATCTTCATCTTCAAACATCCTTAGGGTTTCAAATTTTTCTTTGTAGTTTTACATATTTGCTTGCTTGACTTTATCATTTCCTTCATAAATGCTTCCCAACTTTGTCCAAACATCTTTTGTAGATTTGAGGCTTATCACCTTTCCAAGTTCAAAATACAAGAGACCACTTAGAATAGCATTCCTTTCTTTACCATTGCTCTCATATTCTTTGATTTAATCATCACTTTTTAGACCAACAATAGGCATAGTGTATCCTTTTCAACTAACTACCAGACACCAAATCCAAGAGAGACCAAAAAGGACTCCATCCTAGCTTTCCAGTAGGCATAATTTGTTCCATCAAATATAGGAACTTTGACACCATTCTTGTGTGCCATCTAGATCTACCTCAAGTAATTAAGCTTTCTCCAAGGAACCACAACTTTAATACTAATTGCTAGATGCACAAGACAACTGAGAGGCACTATGAATTAGTTGTATACTTAAAAACATTCAATCCCTCAATATCTTTTCAAACCATTATCAACCATTAAACCCTTAACATGCATTAGCATAATGTAAACATATGAAACAATAATGCAAACACATCCAAACACATAAGAACACCATATTTACATGGAAACCCAAGAAGGGAAAAACCATGGTGAGGATTAGCTTGCATATATATATGAATTGAAAAACCGAATACAATTAGACTCACTACCCAGAAAAAGAATAAAGACTCACTATCAGTTGGCTCACTGCCAATAAGAAAGAAGATAGAAGAAGATTGTTACAAAGAGATTCACTATCCCAAAGCAACATGAGAAATCCACCACTGAAACTTTATGCCATGTGCAACCTTTGACTCACTACTTCTAGTAACTTCAAGCACATTGAAAATGTAGACCCTTCTTCTCACTACATTGAATTCATAGGCATTAAGCTCACACTCAGATCACCACACTTAATCAAATTCAAATCTTTTGCACACCTTCTACAGATCCACACTCATCTCCAACAATTTACCTTGCTTATATAATGTCCACGACCTAAAAAATCTCAATTCGATCGACCTTAATGAAACTGTAGACACCTAAAAAGGTCTCAATGGATCACATTGGCTAACTAACATCATTTCTTCCTCAAACCTATCCTCTTTTCACTTGTTTAATTAAATAAGGCTAATTATTTAATTAAATGTCTTATTTTCACCTATTAATCTAATTGACTTAATTGGGTTAATTCACCCCCCCTCACACTGACATTTCATCTGATTTAATTAAATAATGCAAATTATTTAATTTTAACCCTAAGTCTTCTTATTTAATTAAATAACCTAAACCATTTAATTAAATATCATATTTCATCTCGTTTTCATTAATAAATCAATAATTTAATGAATATCCTCACATTCCTCATCTTACACATTCAAATTTAGTTTTAATTAACTAAATTGCTAATTTCCCTCTCATCCACTTGCATAGGGAATATTCCAAAGGAATATTCTCCTATTTTCCTCCAAAAAAAAGGTAATGATTACTCCAAACAAACTTGGAAACAACTTTTTAAAGCTATTGCAAAGTGTGTTTTTTTGCATGATTGTGAGCCCTTGATCTTTTCTTGATCCATGTGATCTTTGATTCTCATCCATTGATGAGAATCCTTGATCCATGTTTCATCCTCCTTTCATTTGTTACCATTGATAGATCAAATCAATCTCATCCATTGCTTTTTCATTTGATCTCCATTAAATAAATTATTTAATGAATATCATATAATTCCCCTAATTTTCATAATTAAAACTTTGTTTTAATTATCAAATTACTAATTCTCCCACTTGCAAGGGAATAATCCTCCTTTGCTTATTCCTCCAAAAGGGGAATATTCCTTCCCCTTTTGCACAATTAAACTTTGTTTTAATTTGCAAAATATCTATTCCCTCACCCATGCGAATATTCCAAAGAATATTCTTTCTCCTCACTCATTTGAAAAAGGGAATATTCTTACAAAACAAGTTAACTCAAAACTTCTTGTGCAAGTTAACTTGTGACCTCTTATATAGGTTAAAAGTGTGTTTGTTTGAAGGAATGATAACCATTGATTAAATCTCATCTTTCATTCTCATTCATTGATGAGAATCCATGATCCATGTTTCATCTCTCCTCCATTTTTGACCATTGATTAACCTTTTTAATCTTAACCCTTCGTTTCTCATTTGCTATCCTATAAATAGGTCACTATTTGGAGACAAATGGATCCATATTTTAACAAAAAACTTATGTTGTTAAAATTATTTAAACTTTCACTCACATTTAACATGATTTTAGCTTTATTTATTTGCATATTAGCTTAGCTTCCATTAATGGCTTCCATGATAACATAGATGCATACATTTATCTTATTTGTTAATTAGGATTTTTATCTTTTGAAGCTTGCACACATTCATAGTAGATTTTCATACACCCATATCAATCATCTTAGCATAAATCATGTTAAAATAACTTGCATCACATTTCATTTAGCTTTAAATTATGTTTTCATACACATCTATCAATGTTTCCTCAGTTTTCTTCAATAAAACTGATTGAAACAAGCTCATTATCCAAGGGATTGGGAAAGGGTCATCATTCCACATCAATGCGACACCACTCCCCCAATAGGATAAGTTTCAATGTCTTACATTAGAGGTTTTTCAAGCTTTCATGATTTAGAATGTTAGTTTTTATGGCTTCTTTGCTTTTGTTTATAGTGAATGATCTTATTGGGATTGATGCTTAGTGGGTTAAATATGCCTCAAATTCATATGGATCAGGTGTAGTTAACCTATACTAATGACATTGGTCATAGAAACGTATGCACCTAAAACATGCAACACCAAAAAAAGTTGGTACCAAGCACCTCCACAGTGGAAATAAGTGAATTACAACCACACCAAGGGTTAACAAGGACCCAAATCCACATCACCATGCTACTCAACTCATTTATAATCAATGAGGTACCTCTGTAAATAGCACTAGCACATCAAGTAGGAAAAACCTAAATTAACACTACAAGTGACCAACTACACACTTCTCCAGGTCACACGAATCACACAACACTTCACAACGTCCTTACATATCAAAAAACTCTAGCATCATCATAATAGTTTATAACTTTTCCACAACCACTTGAAACTAAGAACACCATTATTTTGTGCAACCAGACACACTGCAACAGAACACAACTCACTAAGTAACCTTACGGAACACTTAAACACTTGAAACCTAAAGGGAAGGAAGTTACAAAACAATATAAGCACGTTCCCAAATCTGCAAGACAAGACACCTTACTACGGAGAAATGTGGAGCAATCTCATTTCTCTTAGAAAACCCTCTACATAGACAAATAAACTACATCATACACAACTTTCATTGTAGAACAATCCAAAACCTAAAAATTTGGATATAAAACCTTTGAACACTTCTAATCATCATATCCAAAGTGCACAAGCATATCTTTAATCCTGAAGAAATGTGGAGTACAACACTGAACACACCTCTATACACTGCACACTTTATTCAAATTTTCTCATAAGCACATGGAAACCAACTGAACTTACTACAACTATAACTCTTATTAGTCAAGACATCAATGACAACACTGATGACAAAAAAAAATTTGGGAAAACTTTTGAAAGTATGTTTGTTTGGATAAAGGTGAACCCTTGATTAAATCTCATCATTGATGATCCATGCCTCCAACTTCCTCCATCCTTGACCATTGATTAACCTTTTTTATCTCAACCCTTCATCTCTCATTTGTCATCCTATAAATAGGTCACTATTTGGAGACAAATGGATCCATCTTTTTAACATCAAACTTATGTTGTTAAAATCACTCTCACTTGCACTCACATTTAGCAACATTTTAGCTTTATTTACTTGCATATTAGCTTAGTTTCCATTAATGGCTTCCATGATAACATAAATGCATCTATTTAGTATTGTGTAATTAGGGTTTCAATCTTATTTAGCTTAAAATCCATTTAGATTAGCTTTTCATTCGCATATCTTGATCATCTTAGCATAAATCATGTTAAAATAGCTTGCATCATGTTCATTTAGCTTTATATCATGTTTCATCACACATCTGTCATCGATTTCATCAATTCTCTTCAATAGAATCGATCAGAACAGGTTCATTTATCCACAAGATTGGGAAAGGGTCACCACTCCACATCAATGCAACACCACTCCCCCAATAGGATAAGTTTCAATGGATTATAATAGGTATTTCTAAAGCTTTTATAGTTTAATATGCTAAGTTTTAATGGATTCCTAGTTTAGTTTTGTTGATTGATCTTATTGGGATTGATGTTTAGTGGCATAATTACGCTTCGTATCCTCATGGATCAAGTGTAGTCAGCCCATACTAATCAGTCGATCACATTTTGGTGCTAGAAGGAGGGCACAAACTAACTAATCTAATGATTTTCTTCTAAAATATTCATTTTACTTGTGTTTTCAGGTGCAACAACGCTATCAATTATCAATCGATGCATTTGATGAAACATCGCTATACAACAATGCACCTGTGATTTCATTTTAGCGACGCTTCATAAAAATGACAACACTTAATTTTGTCACCGCATTTAAATATAATGACACTCATATAATTTTTTAACACATAATGATTTCTTTTTTAGTGATGATATCAATTTGGTGACATAATTGACTTCACTATTTGTTGTAGAGGGCCGCTATTGATTTTTCAATATGGTAACACATATCCTATACAATGAAGCTATTAATTAATTTCAACGACGCAATTGATTTCAGCGTCATGAATTACTAGTAAACAAGACAGAACTTGATTTTTGACTTCTTTTTTTTGCTTTATCTGACCTCTAACATGTCTCTGACTTCTTGTTCTAGTTTTTACACTAACTGGGTTTTGCGGATTGGATGATAAAATTTGAAGTGAAGAAGCATTATTGTCATTAAATCTTATAATTGTAACAAGTGTTTCGACACTTTTTGGGGTAATTATAACCCATCTATGATGCTTTTTTATTTTCACGCTTTAGAACCAAACTAACTTTCAATTGGGTTTAAAATAAACATTCAAATTGGTTAAAATTGAACCCTCACATCATTTTGCTTGTCGAATTAAAATTGAACAACACAACCTTCACACTTTGTTTGGTGTTTAAAATGAATTCATTTTGCTACAGTGGATTTAAATGAACATGTGTTTGATTTTTCTACGTATTCTTGTTGTGTGTATCCAATCCCCTTGCGCTTCGTGCAATCTTGGGTAAAGAGAAACACACAAGTCTACTTTTCTACTTAGAAGCGCTTATCCTCTCCCCTCGTGCCTATTGGAAATCTTGGGTGATGAAAAGTTTTTTATGCTTCAAACATGTGTCACCTTTAGAAAGGGCTTGCCTCCAAACTTGAGAGAGGGAATGACCCAAAGTGGTTCTTCCATTTTGGCTCGCTATATAAACAAAATTGGTTGTGATGAAAGTTGCTAATCAAGCTGGTTGTGGTTGTCCCATACCAACGAATGTCTCCCTTGGTATCCTTGTGATGTGTTAAAACCCTTAGATATTTCTAAGGGCTAGGAGGCCTCTTAATTGAGTAGAATCACCACATGTATGGCACCAGTTTATCCTAGATATGGTCATTAAAATCCTTGTTTATAGTCACTAACCAAGTCCAATTTTGAAACGTATTTTAAGGTAGTGCATAGGAGTAGCACTGCGCCCAAAATTTACTTACCATGTTCGGTTTGATTGAGGCATAAAGTAAATTGGGAATGGAATCCTTTGCTTGGCATGTCAAGATATTACATTTTCTTGACATATCCTATTATTCCACTTCATCTTCACAGATTAATCGTCTCTTCCAATGATGGTAAGTCTTCCAAAAATATGTACTTGATCTATCTAGGATTGTAAATGTTTGAGATTTAGTTTAGCACTTACTTGATTCCAAAACAATTGAAAACAAGCATCAACAAGTCTTTTCAAAATTTCAAACCCTTTGGTCTAAGTGTGGATATCCTTTGAAAAAACCTTGTTATTGATGCTTGTCCTAAGGATTTATTCTTAGAGACTTCTAAACTATGCCCTTAACTTCATCCTTTTCACAAAATGGACTTTGTGGAATTGATGATGTTTTTGACATGGACATTTAGTTTGAACTCAAGAAAAACAAGTGTTTTTGGTAAAAAGAAACTCATTTAAGCAAGATAACTCAACAAATTGAACCCCACGTGACCATTTGGTGTCTGATCACTCTGATTGAACAACCCAACCTTACACCTGTTATCATTCAACCAAACTTTAAATTCATTAAAGGAGAATAAACTGGTATAATTAGTAGTTTGACAAGATTCACTTTTGAAACAAAGGAAACACCAACCTAGTGGAGAAATTCATCATACATCATACACGAAGAAGAGGAACAAGCTGATATTATGGTTGGAAGGCCCGTATTACCACCACCCACGTGGCAATAAATATCCTCTTTTCTTCGATAAACTTTAACTTCTCTAAATTATCTCACATAAAATGAAAATTCCCAAGAGAAGGTCTACATGTCGTCACTTCAAACTTAGGCATCATAGTTCAAAAGCTCTCAAACAACACATTTTGGCACTCTACCAAAATAGTACTAGATTGACAAGGAATTTTTATATACGTGTATCAAGGAATAATCCAAAATTGCATACCTTTTTTGAAAGTCAAAACATTGGTCTTTTCCATGATCTTGAACTTCTCTAAATGACCTCATGCAAAATCAAAATCCCCAAGAGAAGGTCTAGATATTTCTATTTCAAACTTAGACATTATAGTTCAAAGTACATTAGAAGACGTATCTTAAGATAGTACTGCAACAAAAACAAGTTGGTAACAAGCTTTTATAGACATATTTCATTGAATAATCCAGACATGTATGCTCAATATGAACCCCTCATTTAAGTCAAACATTGGTCTTTAGGATTTGAAAATTTTATAGTTCTAGCATGTTTCTCACCACCTTGGTCTTTGAAAATAAAGGTTCACTCTAACTCAACATTGGGTCAAACACCTTCATCCACCCCTTCATCAAAATCCAAATTTCACTTCACCAAACTTTGTAAAATTTTCAAACACACCAACACTTTCGGACTTAGACATATATCAACCCAACCCCTAACTTAGCTACTTTTGTATATGAAATGAATCATTTTTCATGCATTTGGATAAGTTAGTTATCATCTTTGAACTAGTTTATCTTGAAGGTCACAAGTCTACCCTAAAGATTCACAAGTTCATAAGCATCCTTTATCCAAACATAAAAACATCAAACATAAGTCAAAAGTGTTGTCCTAAAATGTTTGCAAAAATCACTCCCCATATCATTCATCTTTTCATCTCCCAATACCATCATTGCTCCAAAAATACTTAGAGCATCCCTCTTGCCTAGATTTGATTCAACTAGAGAGTTTAAACATTACAAATCTCAACACAACTCTCTCATAGGTGACCAAATTTTTTTGGTAAAAACAAGATCACAACACAAGAGAATCATGGAGAAAACCAAATTCACATTCACCTCAAGTGATCCCAATCCTCTAGAGTTTGATCCAAGAAGTCATGTTACCCCATCACAACAACCCTCATCTCTGTCAGGACCATATGAGATAGAAGACGTCACGAACAATCCATTTGGACTTACTAGAGAATAAATCATGGAGCATCAAGCCTTAGAAAATTTAGTTCCCAATTCCCCATCTTTTGTTGCATGATCATTGACACAAGGCTTGACTTCATCCACTATTCAAACAACTCCATCACTAGGGCTAAATCAAACATCTATTCCTAGTCTTGTAACTAGTCTTGTTAAGGACCTTGGCCACACTCTTCCATTTGAAAGAAACACAATTGTGGGTACTCTCAACACCACTCCATCCCAAATAACCACTTAGAAACCAAAATTTTGCATTCTCCCTGTTCCCAATAATCCTCTACATCAACATAAACCACTTACACTCCATTACTCCATAACAACCTCAACATATCGAGGGCACCCATCCTCATCCATACCCATGAGTACCACAAGTGTTCCCAACATCTCATAAAGTAGTGTGGATCAAGTATCACAAGTAGACCCAAAAGGGAAAATAAATCCCCTTATGCAAAATCAATCTTCAACGCCACATGGAACATCTTCATCCAATCCTCCCATTGATACATCAAACCTAGTGGTTGCCCAAAACACATCTAATCCATCCATCATCAACCCACATCAAAACACTCCCTTGATCACAAACCTTGTCAATCAAGGTAATACCTTGACCACATCTCAAACACAAGGGAATATCCAAAACATTGGTCAAGGGAATCCTTTCAATCAGTGGACCCAAGGTCCTGATGTGCCCTTAACATCACAATACTTAATGGCACCATCATCCTCTTTACCATTCGTCCCCCAAGTCAAGCAAAATCAAGTAGGACCTCAAACTTACATTTCTCCATCTCAATCCACTATCTTGCAAGGAATGTTAAACCAACAGAATCCCCAATATCTCATCAACAATACATAATATGCACAAAACATCAACACCCAAAACCCATCACAGATGTCCCAACCATTGATTGATCCTACATTACAAGTGCATGCCCTAGCTTTACAACAAGCACAACAGACTTATCAATAAGCATTCCAACAACAACAACAATAACAAGTAGCCTTAGCAGTACAACAACAACAGCAAGCAGCCCTAGCAACACAACAACAACAAGTAGCCTTAGTCACACAACAATAGCAGTAAGAACAACAAGTAGCCCTAGCAACACAGCAACAAAATCAAGCACAACAACAACAACATCAAGCATCCTTAGCAACACAACAATTAGCCTTAGTAGCTCAACAACATCAATAAGCCCAACAACAACAACAATCTCAACAATATGCCCAACAACAACAATTGTTCACACAACAACAACAAGGCTTATACTATAACCCTCAACAAAAAATAGTCAACCTGAACACATTAGGAACATATATGCCTACACCATCATCACCTTATCCTACACCACCATATACACCATACAACTCCTCATCATATCAGAATCCCACGTATGCTTCATCTACCTCCCCACAATATGCAAGATATGTTCCTTCACCAATCCCACAAGACGATATGGCAGTGTAACTCAAGGCATTAACACAAGAAATGTAGGATATCCGAATGGGAAAAATGAAGAAACCCCATACACAAAATCTATGCCCATATCCATTCGATAGAAACATTGCAATGGTATTGTTCCCTCCTAGTTTTGAAATCCCCAAATTCAAAAAATTCAAAGGGAGAGGAAGTCCTATGGACTATATCAAAGATTTTAATGTCATGTGTATGGAGGTCACCTACAATGAATCATATTTGATGTGCTTCTTCCCAAAAAAAATAACAGGTCCTGCCATGGATTAGTTTTCTCAATTGCCTCTAGGAATCAAAACTTTCCAATAAATCATTGAAAAATTCATAGATCACTTCTCCTTTAATCCTGACATGGATGTAATATTAGAAGAGTCGTATACTCTCAAACAAAACAAGGGATAATATTTTTCCAATTTATTTTAATGATGGAGGCAAAGAGCGAGTAAAAGTAAGTGACCAATTCCCAATGAACAACAAGTGGGGATCATCATAGAAAATCTAGATCCATATCTATCCTTCCACTTGAAGATGTAGTGCATTACATCTTATGATAAGCTTTTCCCTAGATCCCTTAACATTGAGAGAGCTCTAATCTCACAAGTAAATACTCGAGCCTACAAAGACAACTACCCATCAACCAGTTCAAACAACAAGCCTCATGTTTGGGATAAGAACAAGAACGTAACAAATGGTGGTGTGGTAGATGCTAAGGTGGTCCTAAGTGCTCCTGGGCCAAACAACAATCAAATAGATAACATTCAACCAATTGTACAACAAACAACACCACCACAAAACAATCAGGTCAACAACACCGAAACACAACAGAGACAAACACCAAACAAGAACAACTATCAAAAATGCAAATACACACAATTGTCAAAACCTATTGAGACTATCATGAAGAAATTGGTAGATTCAAACTCAATAATGCTTCCAAATTTTGAAAAATATCAAGAACCACAAGATAAACCACCCTAATATAATGAAAAATATCTTTGTGATTTTCACAAAATCAAAGGACACAAGACAATGAACTGCATGCGACTCAAAAGTATTATCCAAGATCTTATAGAGAACAACACCATGTTTGTTGAGGTACCATCCAATAATCAGTGTCTTAAGATATACAAGACCCCTATGCCAGATCATAGCAAAGGAAACAAGACTGGGAAAGCTAAGGATTACATAAACATGTAGCATACCTATTCCAATGTGGTCACTTCCTATGATAGTTTCATCATTGTCGTCACCATCAAAGGGCCTAGTGTGGAATGTGGAGTCACCACACAACATGGTAAAGTCACCATCCAAGGAGTACCATCTCAATCTAGAGCACACCCTACTCAACCAACAATAATCACTAGCAAGTACAATCTCCTAGATCAACTTAAAAAGACCCCTGCACAAATTTCTATCTTAGAACTATTGAGGCTATACCCGCACATAGGGAAATCTTTGCCTATGTCATCCATCCCTGAGGATATAGATATAGATTAGTTTCAAGCTATGGTAGGGCATATCACTAATCATCTTCTCACCTTCTCAGAACAAGACCTACCATCACAACCATCTCATAATTATGCTTTACACCTTGAGGTCATCATTCATAAGAACAAGGTCAAAAGAGTCTTAGTAGATGGAGGTGTTGGTCTGAACATTTGCACTCTTTAGTTGATCAAAAATTTGGGCTATTCAGAGGATACTATTGAGAAAACAAAGAGTACCACCATTAGAGCATATGATGACCAAGAGTGGGTATCATAAGGCATCATGGCACTACCCATCCAAGTGGGACTCACCATCGCAGAAACTACATGCCAAGTGCTAGATCTTGATCTTCCCTACAATATTTTGCTTGGCCGACCCTAGATCCATGCCCTAAAAGCTATAGCTTCAACCTACCATTAGTGTGTAAAGTTTCCTTTCGAGGGTAGAGAAGTTACCATCCATAGGAATCCTAAGCCTTTTTACTACTACAAGAATCTTGAGGCCAAGTTCTATAAGATCCCCCAAATACCCAAGAATGATGAAGGGCCTACACCTTCTACCTCATTTGTTGACCCATCATCCCTTGCATCTACCTCAGAAACAAAAACACCCATTGTGCAGAACATACCCAACATCAAAGCAGTGATCTAGGATGATGGTTGTGGAAACTATAAGCTACTGAAGGATACTTTTGTGTTGGGAGAGCTACCTCTTTCTCCCAAAACTCATGGGAAACCCACACCTAGAAACAATGCCCCTGAAACTATAAAGATGGAAGCTACTACCTTCACCAAGTGGCGGGACCTAAACAAAGAATATGTCAATGAGGAGGATATCTCTAAATTGCTTTATCAAGATGAATGACCTGTCCCTGTTCTTCCCATGGAAGATGACAACAAAGTCTTGCACTAATGAAGGGAATGGGGTATACCAAGAATGAAAAACTAGGACAAAATGACAATGGTTTGCTAGAACCTATCATTCTTGAGAAACATCCAAAGAATCTTGGCCTAGGTTGTACTACTAGCAAGGTTACCCTTATTGGCAAAGGTACGTCCGCTAAACAGGCCAAGGCTTCCTCTTGGCTACCAACATTGCGTCATACTACCCTAGATGACTTCCCCCTTGATGTTGCTGACCTATTTGAGAATAACTCCCTCTTCATGATATCTACATCATTCTTCACACCAAGCAACCAACCAAATGAAATATGTCTAGTATACCCGCAACTCATTGACTTGGACCAACGAGGACCACCAATTCTAGAGTTATTTGAAAATGATGAAGCGATCTCAAAATTCATGGAACTTCGTGAAGCTTACCATGGGTAGATCACAAAACTAGTTTTGACATAGAGCTCTACACAAGGGCGTACTAAGGGGAGACGATTGAATCCTTCAGTCGCAAAATTGATGACATGCAACTAACTTGCAGATCTTTGAGTGAAAACCACACTGTCACACTCTCTAATCCTAAAATAGTAAAAAGAAAGGATGCATCTAAGGGTGAAAACCTCTTTGAGGTGCCCAAGGATGAGGGATTCAATCTCCCCCTTAGTGTAATGCATCCAAAAAAGTCAGCAGTCTTAGCATAAAAGGCCACTCCAGTCAACATGGGAACAAAAGAAGTACCCAAGATCACTTTCTACATTGAATCCTTGTTGGATGAAGAATAAAAGAACCTAGAAAATTTCCTAAAAGAGAAAAGAGCTAAATTTTCATGGTCATACATGGATATGCTAGGGCTCAATACAAAAGTAGTTGTGCATCATCTAGCAGTTTATCCTGAAGCCAAACTAGTAAAGCAAAAGTTAAGGAAGATGCACCCTCAGATAGCACTCTTGGTCAAACTTGAGTTACAAAATCTTCTTGATGTTGGATTTATCTAACCCATAGATTATCTTGAGTGGGTTTCAAACCTGGTACCAGTCTCTAAACCCACTAGGGGCACATAATCTACACTGATTTTAGAGACTTGAACAAGGCATGCCCAAAGGATGATTTCCCTCTTCCTAATATTGACATCATAGTGGACTTAACAGTTGGGAATGAAATTCTATCACTCATGGATGGTTTTTCAGGCTATAATCAAATCATGATCCCCAAGGAGGATCAACACAAAATTGCATTCACTTGTCCATGGGGGACATATTGTTGGAACATGATGCCATTTGGGCTAAAGAATGTGGGAGCGACCTATCAAAGAGAAATGACCCTCATCTTTCATGACATGATCCACAAAATAGTCGAAGACTATGTGGGTGATATTTTGGCAAAGTCAAAGAAAAAGAATGAGCACACACAAGTCTTGGAACCCATCTTCAACAAACTCGAAGAGTACAAGGTATGGCTAAATCCAAAAAAATGTGTCTTTGGGGTGACATTAGGAAAGATTCTTGGCTATATTGTATCATAGAGAGGGATATAAATTGATCTGGCAAAGGTAAAATCCATCCTAAACATGGAACCACCACAAACATTGAAACGGATGAGAGGGTTACAAGGAAGATTGCAGTCCATTCGAAGGTTCATAGCATAGCTATCAAATAAAATCCACCTTTTCTTGCATCTCCAAAAAGGAATAACTTACAAATGGGATGAGAAGTGCGATAAATCTTTCTAAAAGATCAAGGACTATCTATTGACACCTCCAATGCTCATGCCATTGATACCGAACAAACCATTGTTCTTGTATATCTTAGCAACATCAGCAGCACTAGGTGCTCTTCTAGCACAACATGATGAAAACAGAAAGGAAAGAGCTATCTACTACATCAGCAGGACCTTGGTGAGCTATGAAATGAACTATTCATCCATTGAGAAAGCATGCTCAGTGGTGGTTTTTGCTTCACAAGAATTCAGACACTACATGTTGTCACAACAAATCAAACTTATTGCAAAGATCAACCCATTGAAATACCTGTTATCTAAAGCAACTCTCACTGGGTGAATGGCCAAATGGGTAAGATTTTGACTAAATTTGACATAGAGTATGTAGAGCACAAGGCAATCAAAGGATAAGTGATCGCATACCAACTGGCAGAGGCACCTATCTATGCAAAGAATCCATTGATATCTAAATTCCCCGATGAATCAGTATTCCTTTTCAATGTAGCAAATTAGTGGAAGATGAACATTGATGGACCATTCACCCAACATGGATTAGGGACAGGTATTCTTTTCATCACCTCTCAAGGTGATTGCATCCAAAAGTCATACAAGCTATCATTTCCATGTACTATCAACATTGTTGAGTATGAAGCCCTAATCACAGGTCTAAGGATAGTAGTTCAATGGCAGATACAAGAGATGAAAGTCTATGGAGACTCACAATTGGTTATCAACCAAGTCAATGACAACTACCAAACCAAGGACAATAAGCTTACTCCTTACAAGAAGATGGTAGAGAGTCTCAAGGACCTTTTCATTGATATAATTTTGATAAGATTCCTTGCATGAACAACCCAGTAGTAGATGCTATGGAAATAATTGGATCATTGTTAAACATGTCGCATAATGTCCTACAATACGAAGTCTTGGTAGAACAACTTCTCATATCGACTTTTGAAATCCCTGAATCTAAATTTGTGTGTCTCATCGTTGGTCCTAGATCCCCATGGCATCATGACATATTCACCTACCTAAGCAGAGGAACCCTCCCATCTGATATCACCTCCAATCTTAAAAAGGCCTTTGTTAAAAAGGCATCCCAATTCATGATCCTAGGTGATACCTCATACCGCTAAAACATCGAGGAGGCATTACTACGATGTCTTAACCAAGAGGAATCCTTGACCACTTTAACAAAAGTCCACGATGGCATATGTGGTTCACATTCTAGTGGTATGAATTTCACTAAGAAACTATTGAGGGTGGGGTACTATTAACCAACCATGGAAAGAGAAGCCCATCAGTATGTGCAGAAGTGTGTCCAGTGTCAACAACATGGAGATCTGATTCATGCTCCAGCTCAAGAGTTGCAACCAATGGTTACACCTTGGTCTTTCTCATAGTGGGGGCTTGAACTCATAGGAAAGATTAGCCCAACTTCATCAAATAGCCACAAGTTCATCATAACGTCAATTGAGTACTTTACCAAGTGGATCAAAGCCATTCCTATGACCTACATAACAGGGAATCAAATTGCTAAGTTTATCATGAATTATCTAATATGTCATTATGGCGTTCCACAAACCCTTATCTTAGACAATAGAACACCCTTCAAGAATTAGGATGTGAAAGAGCTATGTCAAAGATTAAACATCTAACATAGATTCTCTACCTTGTATTACCCCTAAGGCAGTGATCAAGTTGAGGCTACAAACAAGACTATCCTAAAGATCCTAAAGAAAACAGTCAATGAAGCTAACAATGACTTGCATCTGCAATTAAATCTCACTCTTTAGGCTTATCGAACCAGTATCTGCACACCTACAGGTGCAACCCCATTCTCCCTGGTCGATGAATTAGAAGCCATCCTACTTATCAAGGTCAAGCTTCCATCATTGCGAGTGTCATTATAGAACCTAATCACTGAGAAGAGTTCAAAGTATCTTGGCTAAATGAGCTAGAATTCTTGGATGAGCGTTGTCTTGATGCCCTTAATTACTTACAAGTATATCAAAACCGATTGAAACAAAGCTATAGCAAGAAGATCAACAATCAGTTTTTCCAGGTAGGGGATCTTGTCATAAAATAGAATCAAAAGAATCTTCTAGATCAAGATAGTAAAGGAAACTTTAAACCTAACTGGTTGGGTCCCTTTATCATCACAGCAAGCTATAGACCAAGAGCATACCAATTATCAATGCTTGAAGTTGAAGGTGAACCCTTGCAGGAACCAACCAAAAAATTTCATCTTAAAGAGTTTTATGCCTAGGCTTGAAGGTTATAAATCTAAAAATACAAAAAAAAAAATGATCAAAAATTCAAAAAAATGAGAAGAAGAATTGAAAAGTAAAGAAAAATAATCGTCCTCTAGTGAAAACCATTTTGATGGCTCTTTGGGCAAGCATCTTGGTGAAAACTTGGAAAACAGGCGCCCTATGTAAATAAAATACCTCCATCTACCTGGGCTCTTTATCCTATCATTCCATCCATCACATCCATCCATCCTATTTATTCCATCACCCATTTGCATCCCTATCGTAGCTTGATATTATGAAGTATCGTATCCCCTTAGTACTACTTGGCATATTCCAAAGGTCAGCTTGTCCTGCTTATATCATAGTAGTCTATCACATCACACTGGGGGCAATTCATTATGGATCAGATCGAGTTCTTATATATCTTAATTTTATTGGAAATCGCAATTCAAAAATCCCAAAAACATTCATAAAACGTTCATAAAAAAATCTGAAAAACATCTAAATTCTTGTACAACTAAAATCCAAAAAATTCAAAAATTGTAAAGTCAAAATCCAAAAACATCCAAAACACATCAAAAAACCCTAAAAAGGTTGAACATTGAAAGTCCAAAAATAGTACCATGTCGAACTATGAGTCTCTGAGCTTGAACGTAGGCAAGGCCCTCTTTTTTGTGCCCCCGAGACACCCTAGGTTAGTCCTTTAGGAGTCTATCATAATAAATTGGCAATCCATCCATTGCTCATATCTCATCATCAATAAGTCAAGTCAATAGAACTACATGGTCTCTGCATGTATAACATAGGCAAGGCTCATTTTTTATTAGCCCTCAAGGCCCCTAGGATAGGTCTTTTAGGTTAGGTTCTTGGTCTAAATTTAGAAAACACAAAAACATCCAAATATCAAAAAACACAAAAAAAATCAAATATCAAAAAAGCCCTAAACATTCAAATAACAGAAAATCCCAAAACATTTGAAAATTGAAAAAATCCAAAAACATTTGAAATATCATAAAATCCCTAAACATTTGAAAACCTTGGAAAAACCCTAAATGACCTCAAATAACTTAAAACATAAACATTCACATAATCTTTCAAAAAGACAAAAACAACCTCAAAACATTGCAAAAATACCAAAAACATTGAAATATTCTAGAAAATCTAGAATCATCCATCCCATTTCACTTTCACCCACAATAAACCTTCATCCATAATAAATTGATCATCATCTTCAACCTTTGGCAAAACAAATAGAAAAGCAAGTATCGCAAATCGTAAAGTAAGAACCTTAGTGTCAAAATCTAAAGTCTAGATCATAGGTAAACATTTCAGTGAAGTTTGTATCAATGGTTTATCATAAACCTCATCCTAATCAAACCATCTGATAACATGTCCTAGAATGCATCCTTCTTGTGATGGACATCAACATCAAACATCACCTTAGCTAAGTTAAACTAGAAAGATATATAGATAACACTAACTGTTTGTCTTTGATCTTTTCTTCTGATTTATCTCAATGACCCCTTCTGAGGACCTCTCGATGATGTCTATCAAAATGATTTAGAGAGAAAGGAATGGGGAATCAATCATTATCTCTCATTTTTTGTGCTTGTGGGTATTCCTATAAAATAATCTTGGTGTATACTTGCTTAGTTGTGTGTAGGGAAGTTATTCGAAGTAGATTATTAACTATTGTGTATGCTTTGGTCCAAGATATTTTGAACTACTAAACTATATTTTGACGAGGTTTTTGTACGTCAAGATGTGAATAAGAACTATCCTATATATTTGAGAGTCAAATTCACCATCTTGGTTATCAATACCTTGATGCATCGTATCTATGCATTATATCAAAAATAAGGAATGACAGAAAATCCCAATCCCAAATTATGAGCAAATCATCATGCACCTCTCATCATCATATCTAATAAATTCTCGATGGATCATAGACTTGTTGGAATTTATCATCAAAATCAATGGTCAAATCATTCATCTTATGTCTTCTATCTTCTCTCCACGTTAACCTGGTATCATGATAGTCAACAAAAACATCATCAATGCATCCATCTTGCATCCACAAATCATCAGCATGCATACATATTATATATCATAAATGTACATCACACTATCATGAACATCTACATTATCCATCCATACATCCATATGCATACATCATCATCTCATAAATTGCATAGAAAAGTACACAAAAAGAAATACATCTATATCATTTGCATAAGCATAACATCTGCATATCATAACATCCATACTAGAACATGTCATAAAAAGATACTGAAAAAGAAATGCATCCATCCATTGCATCACACCATACATCCATCATCGCATATTGTATACACATAAGCATAAATAAAAGAAGTGCATCCATACATAAGCATATTGTATCACATCACATCATATCATATGCATCCATACATTCACAAGCATGGAATAAAAAGCTCATCACATCTTGAATTTGGATCATCTCATTTATATATCAAAAAAATGGTGACTGTCATGATACAATATCTGAATCGGTGTATGTATATTGATCAAAAATACAATATATGTGAGGCTATCAAAAAGGAGCCCATGAATGTATATTTGTATAAATAATTAGGGAAAATACCCAAAAAGTGTTTACAAAATGGCTAACCCTGGTGGTTGTTGGACTCACCCCTAAGTGATGGTTGATCCTCAGCTCTAGGTGGTGCTCTGCTTCGCTGTGAAAAATCAGGTTGTCGCATCACCTGAGAAATATCATGATGATAATGCATGTGGTAGTATGCAGCCTCTATGACTACCTCTCAGTATAGCCTAACAGATACAATCCTGCCCTGTGATGCTGCAATCACTGCCTCTAACTGTTGTCTCTGCCTAATCTCCTGGGCTAGCTGTAGATCTAGTTGCTGCCACAAATAAACCTTGTGATCTCATTGTGTAGTCATATCCTACAGCTACTAACGTAGTTGATCTCTCTCTACAGTGAGAACCTGAATCTATGCTTGAGCTTGTGCATCCAGTTGTACAGGTGGATGAGGCGGTGGTGCCCCTAGAACCTGTCCATCGTGTTGTTGATGCCCTGGGTCCTGATGACCCTAATCCTATTATCGTTGTTGGTGCCCATCACCTAGCACTTGACCCCTATCCCGCTCCTGATCCTGGCCTCTACCTCGGCCACCATCCCTACCCCCATCCCTGCCTCTGTCTCGACCGCCATCTCAACCTCCGCCTCTGCCTCCACCTCTACCTTTGTCAGGGTATGCCCCCATTGGATATGTCAGGTGTGTGGGTGGCCTAAATCACACATCATAGGTTGGAGTAGTCCCTACATCTGGGAGATCCTGACATATGCCCACAACTATGGGACGAGCTGCCTAAAATCATTGATTGTCACAATAGGATCAATCTGGGGCCCCCACTAAACCTCTCTCTATGCCCTGACAAAAATAGCAGTATAATCATATGCAGGCACATCCTATACCTCCCCAAACTACTGTCAATGTTAGCTACCATTTTGCATCTGAAATACTTCTCTTGTCTGCAATAAGGGCAATATTCTGCCAACATTTCCTTTGCCTCCTCTTGTTTCTTCTTTGCTTGAAGTGTATCCAGCTAAGTAGCTAGACTGTTTATGATGCCTTGCTTGAAATCTACCAACAAGTGAGTAATCTCCATCCTTAAAACTCCATTGGTAGATGATTTACCCATAGAGGATTGGTAAGCTCTCCCTTTCTTTGAAGCCACCCTAGAACAGTTCTGACATATCTTCTTGATATCATCCCAAGGGACTTAGGTGATATCTCCTCCTCCCATCAGGTCCAAAGCATCAATGCAACTATCATTAATTCCTCTTAGGAAGAGCAACTTTTGTGATTCTTCATTGAGTGTATGGTGTGGAGATTTCTGTAGGAAAAACATAAACCTTGAAATGTTTTCCTCCAGACTCTCATCTTCCTTCTGTTGCATCCTAAAGATGTCATCTCCTCTCATGTCACTGCCCCTACAATATTCCTTGTACTTCTCAAGGAACTTTTTCTTCATGTCATCCCAAGTCTCCATAGTATTTATGCCTAGGCTCATAAACCATCTCAATGTAGCCTCTTTCAAGGTGGTAAGGAACAACTTAAGCCTATGAGCATTAGTGGTATAGTCATAGCTTATGTAGAGGATATCAAACTCAAACAAGAAAGTATCAAGGTCTTCTGTGACAAGTCCATAGAACTTAGGAAGGACTAAAGCAGGGATATTTTTGAGGTTGTCCACTTCATTCTAACAAGCAATGGGGAAAGGAAAAGCTGGTTGGTTAGGTCTGTTTCTATTTGTATCACACATGACTGACTAATGGGGTTCCAAAGCAAAGGGATTCTCAATCCGATTGTGGTCTTCAAAGGAAGTGTCATAATTGGTTAGATTGGGAAATGCATCAGCAAAAGGATGTGCTTCTTCTTCTTCTTCATCTCTTGGCGAATTCTGATGCTCAACTAGCTAGAATGGATTAGGGTTATTAGGAAGGAATCTCCCATGAGCATCTCTCCTCCTTCCTCTATGCATACGATATCAACTCAATATCAGCTAGCTCACCAAAAGAATTGGAAAAAGAATAGTGGATCATTACTTTCCTAAATGAGGGGTATACTAAGAAAAAACTTCCAAAAATACTACAACAAGAAAGAAACTATCAATGACTCCAAAGGACTTCCTAGTTTGACACCATCCTCAGCAACAACGCCAAAAATGTTGGCCTCCTACAATGATTTAGCAACTAAGCCCTTAAAGTGTGATTTAGAGATTGGACATCTTAATCATCATGAAGGTGCATTTAACTTGTCAACCCAGTGACGTAGACTTGAAATGGGTCAGCACAGTATGTGAACTAGGAATCCATAGTAGCCATATTCATTCTACAGCTAAGAAAAACATAATGTTGAAAGTAAATTGCTTAGAAAGAAGTAACATAAGTGTTGAACATCAACCAACAACTATACTAAGCTGAAGTGCATGATAGAAATGAAAATTTGAGCAAACAAACAGGAAACTACTCTATTTGCTTTGGCTGCAAGAACAATCACATAATGGAATTCTAGTGGCTATAGGAATAAACAGTTGCCAGATTCGTAACTATTTGCACAGAAAAGTAACAACTAAGCTAAAGGATGGAATGCTCACCAAGTGGGCCCCCTTGGATGAGTATTCCTTAAGACAAATGCAAACTTAGATGCAAGGAACTTATAACTTTCATTTTATTCCTTGAAAAGCATGTTTACAATAGAGCAACGTAACTGTATTATTGAAAAACTAACAATGCAAGTACAACATCAGATTAATTTACATTTTGAGAAGGAACATTCAATTCTTATTTATAAGAGGAAAAACTACTAACTAACTACCTAGCAAGGCAGTCAACTCCAACAGATTAGGAGGACGCCACTTTAGGGAAAGCATAGAAAGTGCAAAGGTGGTTATACATCTGTGGAATCTGGTCAAGCCAGTTTTCCTTAACACAGATCTAACATAACAATAGCTCCTATATTCACTCAATGACAATTTACAAAGCAATTACAATCTTCGATTTGAACTAGGAATTTCCCTCCATTGACCTTTGAATGATCACCTTGTTGACCTTTATGGAAAATGACTAGCTGGCAGAATCTTCCTCAATTTTGTAGGCTCTAATTATATCTGCATGACAACATTAGTACGCACAACAATTGCATATCTATAACTATCTTAAAGTGACATTCATTAATCCACATGTAAAATTTATATAGATAGTTCACATAGCATGTTGATGTCATTTAAAAGTTACAAAAATAAGCTTATGCCCAATGTCTATGATTTTGAGGGAATAACATGAAAAGGTCAACATCCAAGTATCAAAGTCTATGACAACAACAACAAATGGATAATAAACTCTATCGAAATTAAGCCATAAATTAGACTCATCACATAACATCCCTCTGGATCATGTCCTCCCATGCTAATCCCCATCTAGGACTGAAACCTTTGCCCCATTGGTTTGGAGTAGCGACGTCGCAAATGAGCACTGCAACAAATAATTTGAAGGTGTCCACCTAACCTCGGTAGAAATCCAGATCAATCTAAGAGCTAACTAGAACAACTTGTCGTCTATGTAAAAGAGAGAGACATGCATCTCTCCCAACATCTAGATCATATATAACATGCTCTTTGTGGATAGGCAATCTCAGTATGCGCCACACGTCCTCAAGTGTGACGGTTGCCTCCCCAGTGGGCAAGTGAAAAGAAGAGGTCTTGTTGTGCCACCTCTCTACCAACACTGTCATCAAGGCAAGATGGGTCCTAATGTCAACCATGAAGGAAAAAAAGCCTAACCCTAGCCTCCCTAGCCGCTCCACCTCCAAATCATCGAAGTCTCTAGTTGTAGATGAAATGTCAAAAAATTCAAAAAACTGACCAAAATTTAAGACTTTGCACCCAAAACATCAAACGCATCGCTAATTTTGGGGAGCATCACTATATCAATTTCAGGGGTGTGTCACCAATTTGGTGACACACATCGCTACACTCAATAGTGAATCAATATTGGGGTGTGTCGCTATTTGTTACATGCATCGCCCACCTCTTTCGAGCCACACTAAACTAAAAAGGCCCATGCGTCGCTACATTACCCCAATGACCCCCTAATCAAATACGTCACTAAACCAAAAATTTGAGGTGCATGCCTAAGCAGAGGGTGTGTCACTATAAAATCAATAGTGATGCTTGTGACACTTCAAAAGCATCACTATATAGTGATGCAACTATTAACCTAACTTTGACACCCTATTAAATGCACTTAAAAGCGAAAACTAAGAGAAGTTTCGAGTCACATACCTGCGATCTTGCGTTTGCACATCGCTAGTACTCTCAAACTCGATCCAAAAGGTGAAGAGGGAGCACACGACAAGCCATTTCATTGGGATATCAAAGCTCAAAATGCAAAAATCTATAAGGTGTGAATACACAAATGAATTAAAAGTGACCCTTTATCACCTATTTAAGCTTAAAATTTAGGGTTTTTTGCCCTAATTTCAATCAAAAGCTAGGGTTTTTCACCAATTTCACTAATCTTGCCAAACCGAAGCTTATTTTGCACTGTTTTTTGCATTTTTGGCATATTTTTTGTACCCCCAGGCCTTTTCGGACCCCTGAGGCAGTATTTTACCTTTGTCGAGAAATCAACCCAAAATTCAAAATTTCCACCCAATCTCTCGAGGGGGTAGGGAACCAACTTATTCCTTCCACTAGGGCAATAGTGGGGCATCCAAATAGCAAAAGAAATATTTTTTGATTTAAGCAATAGTTTTTAATCCGAAAGGCGTCAGTCTTTGAACCAACGTAATAGGTACCTTGCTAAAGAAGGAAAAAATGTAGACACTGAAAAATATCCTAAAGGATATCATGTGCTCAAATCAAGTATACTAACACCGTTTCATCCTCAAACCCATCCTCTTTTCGCTTAATAAATTAAATTTGCCTAGCTATTTAATTAATTGCCATTTGCATCTATTAACCTAATTACTTTAATCGAGTTAACTCACCCCCTTTCATGCTAACATTTCGTCTCATTAAATTGAATAAATTTAATTATTTAATTCAAGTCCCTAAGTATTCTTATTTAATTAAATAACCCTAAGTTATTTAATTAAGTATCATTTCACTTTCCCCCTTTTCATTTAATCACTTTATTTAATGAATATCATCTAATTCCACCCCCCACTTGCAAGGGAATATTCCTCCTTTGCACATTCCTCCAAAAGGAATATTCCTTCCCCTTTTGCACATGAAAACTTTGTTTTAATTTGCTAAATGTCTATTTTCCTCACCCATAAGAATATTCTCTTTCTTCACTCATTTGAAAAAGTGGAATATTCCTTTTTGAAACAAACTCTCAACAAACTTTTGGGAATTTTTTTGAAAGTATGTTTGTTTGGATAAAGGTGAACCTTGATTAAATCTCATCATTGATGGTCCATGCCTCCAACTTCCTCTATCCTTGACCATTGATTAACCTTTTTTATCTCAACCCTTCATCTCTCATTTGTCATCCTATAAATAGGTCACTATTTGGAGACAAATGGATCCATCTTTTTAACATCAAACTTATGTTGTTAAAATCACTCTCACTTGCACTCACATTTAACATCATTTTAGCTTTATTTACTTGCATATTAGCTTAGTTTCCATTAATGGCTTCCATGATAACATAAATGTATCCATTTAGTATTGTGTAATTAGGGTTTCAATCTTTTTTAGCTTAAAATCCATTTAGATTAGCTTTGCATTCACACATCTTGATCATCTCAGCATAAATCATGTTAAAATAGCTTGCATCATGTTCATTTAGCTTTAAATCATGTTTTATCACACATCTATCATCGATTTCATCGATTCTCTTCAATATAATCAATTGGAATAGGCTCATTTATCCATGAGATTGGGAAAGGATCGCCATTCCACATCAATGCAACACCACTCCCCCAATATGATAAGTTTCAATGGATTAAAATAAGTATTTCTAAAGCTTTGGTAGTTTAATATGCTAAGTTTTAATGGATTCCTATTTTATTTTTGTTGATTGATCTTATTGGGATTGATGTTTAGTGGCATAATTATGCTTCATATCCTCATGGATCAAGTATAGTCATCCCATACTAATCTGTCGGTCACATTTTGGCGCTAGAAGGAGGGCACAAACTAACTAATCTAACAATTTTCTTGTTAAATATGTATTTTCCTTGTGTTTTCAGGTACATTGATGCTATTGTTTATCAATTGACACATTTGATGACGTGTCGGTATACAACAATGCACTTGTGATTTTATTTTAATGACACATAATTAAAATGGCAACACTTAATCAATTTCGTCATCGCATTTAAATATAGCAACGTTCGCTCATTTAACTTTTTAACACAAAATGATTTCTTTTTTAGCGAAACTATCGATTTGGAGATGCAATTGACTTCACTATTTGTTGCAAAGGGACGCTATTGATTTTTCAATATGGTGATACATATCCTATACAGAGACCCTATTGATGAATTTTAGTGATGCAATTGATTTCAGCATTGCAAATTACTGGTAAACAAGACAAAACTTGATTTTTGACATTTTTTTTTTTTTTTGCTTTATTTGTCCTCTAACATGTCTCTAACTTCTTGATCTAGTTTTTAGGCTAATTGGGTTTTGCAGGTTGGACGATAAAATTCAAAGTTAAGAAGCATTCTTGCCATTAAATCTTATAATTGTAACAAGTGTTTTGACACTTTTTGGGGCAATTATAACCCGTTTATGATACTTATTTGTTTTCACACTTTAGGACCAAACTAGCTTTCAATTGGGTTTTAAAATGAACATTCAAATTGGTTAAAATTGAACCCTCGCATCATTTTATTTGTCGTATTAAAATTGAACAACACAACTTCCACACTTCGTTTGGTGTTTAAAATGAATTCATTTTGCTATGATGGATTAAAATGAACATGTGTTTGATTTTTTTATGTATTCTTGTTGTGTGTATCCAATCCCCTTGCGCTTCATGCGATCTTGGGTGAAGAGAAACACACAAGTCTAATTTTTTGCTTGGAAGCGTTTATCTTCTCCCCTTGTGCCTATTGGAAATCTTGGGTGATGAAAAGTTTTTTATTGTTCAAACATGTCACCTTTAGAAAGGGCTTGCCTCCCAACTTGAGAGAGGGAACGGCCCAAAGTGGCACTTTCATTCTAACTCACTATATAAACAAAATTGGTTGTGATGAAAGTCACTAATCAAGCTGGTTGTGGTTGTCCCATATCGAAAAATGTCTCCCTTAGTATCATTGTGATACATTAAAACCCTTAGATATTTTTAAGGGTTGGGATGCCTCTTAATTGAGTAGAATCGCTGCATGTATGGCACCAATTTATCCTAGATATGGTCATTAAAATCCTTGTTTATAGTTGCTAACCAAGTCCAATTTTGAAACATATTTCAAGGTGGTGCATGGGAGTAGCACCGTGTCTAGAATTTACTTACCATGTTCAATTTTTTATTGAGGCATAAAGTAAATGGGGAATGGACTCCTTTGCTTGGCGTGTCAAGACATTACATTTCCTTAACATAGCCTATTTTTCCACTTCATCTTCATAAATTAATCATCTCTTCTGATGATGGTAAGCCTACCAAAAAATATGTACTTGATCCATCTAGGATTGTAAATGTTCGAGATTCGGTTTAACACTTGCTTGATTCCAAAACAATTGAAAACAAACATCAACAAGTCTTCAAAATTTCAAACCCTTTGGCCTAAGTATGGATACCCTTTGACAAAACCTTGATATTGATCCTTGTCCTAAGGATTTATTCTTAGATACTTCTAAATATTTTGGTTTACATCTCAATCCATAATTTCTAAAGTTAACCTAGGTAACTATGCCCTTAACTTCATCCTTTTCACAAAATGGACCTTGTGGAATTAATGATGTTTTTAACATAGAAATTTAGTTTGAACTTAAGAAATACAAGTGTTTTTGGTAAAAATAAACTTGATTAAGCAAGATAACTTGACAAATTGAACCCCGCATGACCATTTGGCGTCTGATCAATTCAATTGAACAACTTGACCTTACACCTGCTATCATTCAACAAAACTTTGAAATCATTGAAGGAGAACAAACCAATATAATTAGTAGTTTGAGAAGCATCACTTTTGAAACAAAGGAAACACCAACCCCATGGAGAAACACAACATACATCATAGACAAAGAAGAGGAACAAGCTAATGTTGTGGTCAAAAGGCCCATATTACCACCACCCGCATGACAATAAATATCCTCTTTTCTTCCATAAACTTGAACTTCTCTAAATGATCTCACGCAAAATCAAAATCCCCAAGAGAAGGTCTACATGTCATCACTTCAAAATTAGGCATCATAGTCCAAAAGCTCTCAAACAACACATTTTGGAACTCTACCAAAATAGGACTAGATTGACAAGGAACTTTTATATACGTGTAGCGAGGAATAACCAAAATTGTATGCCTTTTTTGAAAGTCAAAATGTTGGTCTTTTCCATGATCTTGAACTTCTCTAAATGATCTCATGCAAAATCAAAAACCCCAAGAGAAGGTCTACACACCGCTATTTGAAACTTGGACATCATAGTTCAAAGTACATTAGAAGACGTATACTAAGATAGTAACACAATAAAAGCAAGTTGGTAACAAGGTTTTATAGACTTATTCCACTGAATAATCTAGACATGTATGCTTAATATGAACCCCTCATTTAAGTCAAACATTGGTCTTTAGGTATTGAAAACTTTAGAGGTCTAGCATGTTTCTCACCAACTTGGTCTTTGAAAATAAAGGTTCACTCTAACTCAATATTAGGTCAAACACCTTCATCCACCCCTTCATCAAAATCCAAATTTCACTTCAACAAACTTTGCAAAATTTTCAAACACACCAACACTTTTGGACTTAGACATCTATCAACCCAACCCCTAACTTAGCTACTATTGTATGTGAAATGAATCCTCTTTCATGCATTTGGATAAGTTAGTTATCATCTTTGAACTAGTTTATCTTGAAGGTCACAGGTCTACCCTAAAGATTCACAAGTTCATAAACATCCTTTATCCAAACATCAAACCTAATTCAAAAGAATTTTCCTAAATTTTTTGCAAAAATCACTCCCCATATCATTCATCTTTTCATCTCCCAGTACCATCATTGCTCCAAAAAGACTTAGAGCGTCCCTTTTGCCTAGATTTGATTCAACTAGAGATTTTAAATATTACAAATCTCAACACAACTCTCCCATAGGTGACCCAAAATTTATGGTAAAAATAATATCACAACACAAGAGAATCATGGAGAAAACCAAAGTCACATTCACCTCAAGTGATCCCAATCCTCTAGAATTTGATCCAAGAAGCCGTGTTACCCCATCACAACAACCCTCGTCTCTGTCAGGACCATATGAGATAGAAGACGTCATGAACAATCATTTGGACTTACTAGAGAAGAAATCATGGAGCATCATGCATTTTAAATGTAGTTCCTAATTCCCCATCTTTTGTTGTAGGATCATTGACACAAGGCTTGACTTCATCCACTATTCAAACAACTCCATCACTAGGGCTAAATCAAACATCTATCCCTAGTCTTGCAACTAGTCCTGTTAAGGACTTTGACCACACTCTTCCATTTGAAAGCAACACAATTATGGGTACTTTCAACACCACTCCATCCCAAACAACCACTTGGACACTAATATTTGGCATTCCCCTTGTTCTTGAGAATCCTCTACACCAACATTTGGAAAGGGTCACCATTCCACATCAATGCGACACCACTCCCCCAATAGGATAAGTTTCAATGGATTAGAATAGGTATTTCTAAATTTTCCGTAGTTTGATATGCTAAGTTTTAATGGATTCTTAGTTTAGTCTTATTGATTGATCCTATTGGGATTGATGTTTAGTGCATAATTACATTTCGTATCCTCATGGATCAAGTGTAGTTAGCCCATACTAATATGTTGGTCAATGCAAGTAAGATTCTATTTTAAATAGTTTATGGGTATAACCCTAGGGGTGTTGATGAGTTGAGGGATAGTGTAGATTTGAATAGGAAAAGTGTTGTGGTGGAGGATTTTGTTGAGTAGATCCATGAATTGCACAAAGAGGTGAATGATAGATTGTGGAGGAGTGCCCTCAAATAGAAAGAATATGTTGATGTGCGCAGAAGGGAAAAAGAGTTACAAGTGGGTGATTTAGTTTTGACATACCTAAGAAGAGAGAGGTTCCCATAGGGAACATAACATAAGTTAAAATAGAAGAAAATAGGCCCATGCAAAGTGTTGAGAAAATTCTCACAAAATGCCTATGAAATTGACCTACCATAAGGGATAGAAATATCCCCTATTGTTAATGTTTCTATCAGCATAAACAAGTTTTCAAGGAGATACACACTCTATTTTGCATTATACACAAGAGTGGGTAGATTAGTTACCTAAGAAAAAGATGGAATAAATAGATAGAGTGTTTGACTCTCGAGTGGCTAAATACACGAAAGGAAGGGACTACATGGAATATTTATTCCATTAAAAGAACATAGTTGTAGATGATGCTTCTTGACTGAATACTGTAGAGTTGACTAAGTATCGAATCCCCATTCCAAACTTGCCCAAATTTTCATGAGTTTCCAACTCATGGAACATTTCCTTTTACTTGGCATGTCTAATGTAGGAGCATCTGGGTCTACAAGTAATCCCACATCAACCAAAAAGAGATTCTTTATTTTATGTTGTTCTTTGTTGTTTTGGCTTGTAGGAGCTAAAGATTCGAGTTTTGAATAATTCTCATATGTTCATGAAATTTGAAGAATTTATCTTGAAGAGGAGCGAAATGGATACTCACATCTCAAATTTGGATAAATTTGGACAAAATTTAAACAAGTTATGGAGTTGCAAAATTTCAACATGCATCTACCATTGTGGAACTTTTGGCTCTATCTAGACCTCCCTCAAATTATTGCAATTCCTTCTACCACTTAAATTCCTACAAAGTTCCCCAATATGGAACTTTGTGTCCCATCTAGACACCTACCTGATTCTTGCTAAGTCGTTTTGGACTTCATTTCTCCACTACCCACAAACTTGTTATCCTTGTCATTTGTGAAATTCCTAGTCCCATCAAGATCTATGGAACTTCCACGTGTATTCAAATACTTCTTGATGACTATCATTTCCCCACTTTTTGATGACCTTATTTCTCCCACAAGTTTCCCCTTAGGTGAAACTTCTCCTTGCATCCAAAACTATCCTAATGCCTCTCATTTTCCCATAAATCCACATGTGTCTCACTTTCTTGAAATTCCTCTTACCACTTAAATTCCTACAAAAGCCAGTGAACTTAGTTTCCTCTCAAAGAAAACTCTCATGAAATGTTTCCTTGCATCCAAACTTGTTTAGTTACCCTTCATTTCTTTGCAACTCGATGACCCTCAAATTTCCACATCCTGATGGTGGTTGATTCCCTACAAAACCTATTATTGTAGAACTTTCACCGGCAAGTAGATATTGTTTGCTTACCCTTCATTTTTCCATAATTTATTCTCAGACTCAATTTCCCAATAATGTTGGTTAGAAAAAATTCATTGTAAGACTTCCATTGATATCAGGACATGTCTTGATGGCCCACGTTTCTTTGCATAAGTTGCTTGGTGGAACCCCCTCATATATTTGTAACTACTTGATGATTGAAAAAAAATGTGTTAGAGGAAATTTGATGACCTGTAGATGTTTCCCCTTAGGCTAATAAGGATCTGACATGTGTCCCATCCCTCTAAGATGTGGAGCGGCTACCACCTTCTGCAAATTTGATCATTAAATTAGATTTCCTTTCTAGGTAGAGACACTTGAATCTTCCTAGATGACTTATAATGAGAGGATTTTTGGACTTTAAAGGGGATAACACATAGAAAAGGGAGAATTTGAATGCAAGAACACTAAGTTTTAAAATATTCTTCTAGTGTAGACATAAAAATTGGTAAGGCTTTGAATTGAAGACATGTGTGAAGAACATATAATGCATGTAGAACACTCTTGCTATAATAATCTATTACATATCAATAAAAAGAAAGTTATTTTGTTGTTTGAAGTTTCATTATGTTGCCTGATTTAGTAGCTTGATAATGCCCCTAGATCGTGACCTACACCAAGTAGTCATTAGAAAATTATTTTTTCGATACAAGAAAGTATTAGTTATATATTTTGGTTGTCCATGGCCATTGAATAATGTTTTAAAATTTGTGAAATCATAGAATTATAATCTAAACAAATCCAAATATTTCATGTTGGCACCTTGGTCTACAACACAAAGTATTTCTAAATCCTCGTTATATCCCATTGGTACATCCCCAACAAAAGCCATTATTAGGACTCAAATCATGTGTGCTTGATTTCCTTCTATTTTGTGTGTCTTTTTCATATTTGACTCATTATGTATAATTGATTTGAGGCATCTTAAATGGGTTCCCTATGTATCAAAAGATGCAAAAATTAACATAAGGGCCAAGTCTGATTTTTTTGCTATTTTCCTCGGTGTTTTGTATTTGTTAGACTTTTAAACTTTTAGGGTTGTCTATACTTGCATGTCTTCTCTATCAATCCCAACAACCCACTCAAGTCCTTGCTAAAAAATTTCTAAGTTTTTTTGTTGGACTTTTGGAGCGTTAGGGTTGTCCATATTACCGTCCCATGGTATCAATGTTCCAAGAAGTTCAACATATTTATGTTTTCCTTGTGTTTTTTAGAATCTTGGATTTTTCCATCCCTTGGTAACATTCCCTTGGCGTGCTCAATCCCCAAAGCCTAAAAGTTTATTAAAAGCATAAATCCTTTGTATTAGATTCAAGCTTTCAAACTTCCTCATCCACCCATCCCTTGATACTCATTCCCTTCATCTCTTCTTTTTGAAATATAATCCCTTGGTGTCTAAGAGGTTACTAATTCTATTAAAATTATTATTTTGACCATTCTTTATTCAAGTATCTATTTTCACCAACCCCTGAAAGCTCGAAACTATCAATTTTGCCTATCTAAGTCTTGTGGAGTCAAAATTTCAATATTTTTAATTTTGTACCTCTTTCCATCAAACCCTAAAAGCTTGAAAATACATTGTTTCTTCCAAAAAAAATCTAAGTCTATTAGAGTTAGACTTTTGGTCCTTTCTTAATTAGTTACTTATTTCCATTAAACCTCAAAAGCTCAAAACTTCATCAATTACTTTGTATAACCTATCAGAGTCAAACTTTCAACCTTCCCTTAACTTGGTACTAATTTAAGCCTCATCCCAACTCCTCAATCCCAACATCTTGATGTCTTGTTTCTATCATATTTCCCATTTCAACCTTCCACCATCTAACATGATTTCCTTGTCACTCTCAATTCCTCGATTCCTCTATTCTCTAATAGACCGACAAATTTTTCAAAGGCGCTGACTATTTTGAATTCCTTAAAAGAGGTTGCTAGAAGTGTTTTTCTCATGTTTCATAGATGTTTTAAATGGTTTCTAGATTCTCCAAATTGTCAGCATGCAAAGGAAGATCAACAAGTGTTTAAGTGTCAAGATTTTTCTTGTTGCCTACTCACATTAGCAACACAATTGTGATGTAGTTGTATCCTAACCAAACTATTCAATAGTTTGAAATATAATAGTTTCTCAACATGGAATTGTAATATTACAGATATCATTCATCTAAGAAGGATTTGCTTTGTATTGTAATTGGTTGTTAAAAGAGGAGGGAAATATCCTTATCGTAATAGTGTCAAGTTTTTAGAAATACATAGTATCCATCATTGTTGAATTTGTACTGTAACATGGTTTCTCAAGAGTTAATATGAATGGATGTTCTTGGTCTAAATTGTCTCTAGTTACAATTCCTTATTTATTTGAATTAATTTACTAAAGACCTCTGAATTTCTTGTACACACTTTCTATGTCAAAATTTTATTTGATATTAGTTGTTATTTAAGGAATAACATAAAAAAATTATCAATGACACTAGGAAGTATGAAGTTTGTAAGAGATTATTAAGTAGAGTTTAGATCATTGAGCCATATACGATTGGTTTAGTTATTAAAAGACAATAACAAAGAAATAAGAAAACAAAAATATTATAATGTTATGATGCAATTAATGCACCAAGTTAGTGACTCTATTTCTTGGGATAAGGCACTGATTCATAGGCTAAATATCTTCTCCCAACCCACAATAACTCAATTCATAGAAAATTTACTTAATACAAGTTAATTGTTTAAATTATTGTTGCATTCATATCTAAGAAGTTGAAGTTACAAGTAAGTTATTGTTGCTTAAAATATCACAAATCCTTATCATTTTGTATGAATATTTACATATGCTAAGCACTATCATACTAATATATTGTATATATTTAGTCATTGCAGTCTTGTAGGTTTACCTTCCTAGCCTTTGCAAAACCTAAAGTGCAATGAAGAATATCCAATTTTCTCATGTTTTTTGGCCAAGTTGATAATAGTCTTGAGCATAAAACATGATAATTTCTTAGATATATATATCCATTAGTTGGAGAATGAACAAGTGTGACAATATTTCTTTCATAGGTCTATTTTATCTTTGGTTAAGTAATTGAAAAATGCAACTAGTCATATTCCTTAGATATGCATTGGGGTGTGATGGTCTTTTTCCCATAGGTCTATTTACTCTTTGGTTAAGTAAATTACTAGAAATTATGCCTAGTCATATTCCTTAGATATGTACTATGGCATTTATTTCTTCTTCCATAGAAATAATATGTGTACTTTTATTTCTTAGGGATGCTTAAAGATTCCAGAATACTAAGTAGAATTTGATTTTAACTTGGTTTATACAAGTTCTTAGATTTTTTTGGATAGAATATTTTTTCTAAAATATTTTGTGTTCATGAAAAATTAATAATATGATTAAATAAGGTTTGAAAAAAATAGGAAATGTTGGAGTTGATTCAACCCTATAACTCTTAATGATCACCTACAATCAATCATCTATCACAAAAAGAGAGAGAGAAAAAAAAGAATTGCTATGAAGGATAAAGAGACTATTGATAAAAAAAAGTATGAATCGTTATGAATGTACATTACACAATGAATTGATACAATGATGAATCGTTATAATAAGGAAAAGTAGAAAAGAAAAAAAGAAACCTTGGATGAGGATACAAATAGATCATGACATGTTTCTTAATTCTATGACTTGAGAGAAAAATGAAGATGACCTAAGCAAACCTAAGTAGCTAATGTGATCAAGAAAATACCCTTTTACTCTAACACTCCCCTTAAGTGCAACTTAGGGAGAAGCTAAAACCCCTAATGAAAAATGAATAAAAAGTAAAAGATGGGTCCAAACAATAAGTTTGATGACTGCCCATGTAAATATAAAAAATGTCTCGACTCCTAAGGATCACTTACAATCAAACATTTGTCACAAAAAGAGAGATAAAGGAAATAATTGTTATGAAGGCCAAAGAGGCTACTGGTCTTAAAAAAACATGAATCATTATGAGTGTGTATTCTACACATTGAATTAATAATACAACAATGAATCCTTGTAATAAGAAAAAACAAAAAAATAACTCTAAATGAAAACTTAGGTGAAGATAAAATTAGATATAAAATTAGATCATGGCACGTGTTTACTCTAACATCTCCCTTCACATGTAACTTAGGGAGAAACTAAATATTAATGAAAAATGAACAAAAAATAGAAGATAGGTTCTAACAACTAGGCTTGATGAGGTACCCATGTACAAATGAAAAATATATCTCATAATTGAAGAAAAGGAGAAAACCTCATAGGGAAAATTCATCTTCAAAAGATAGAGACATATAAAGGATTAAAACACATCCAAAACAATGCACTGAAAATAATAGGAACATGAAAATGAACATGGAGAACACCAGTGAAGAATGAAGAAGCTGCAAACAATTGTCAAAAATGACTCCTATAATTTTGTGACTAAAGAACCTGCTCTAAAATGAGGATGATGATCAAAACTAAAAAGACAAAAAATTGTAAGAGTGGCCCCAATGACGTTATTCAAAAAATTATTAGATGACTAACTAAAGAAAGAATCCAATAGTTGAAGATATAAATGTCACATCAATTTGCATAAGTGAACCCAAAACACTACTCAACCAATGCCAAGTAAATCACAAGTCAAAAATATAGGTTCCAATAGTATAATTTTTTTGATCAACTAAAGATGGAAAGTCGCCTCCGAAAACTAGGAATGCAAGAGTGTCTATATGATATGTGTTTCATCTCACTAAAATGAACATGGGTAACCAACTTTTGCATCTGTTTAGTATATATAAAAAACTAGATATATAGTTCATTCTAAATCAAAACCAAGGAAGCATCAACACCAACAATATTATACCCCCATAATGCTTACAAGGGAGAGGGATGATAGATCTACTAAAATTATGTGTCACAACTTAGTGCATGAAATAGAAGAGACAATGTTAGAATTTGTATAAGAGATTACATGCAACTTAAAAATGGTGTGTGAAACAAGACACACATGCATGAAGGTGGACATGGTTGTGTTTACAAATTATAAAGTACACACAACAAACTCTCCATGACATTTTATATAGTACGAGTACAAAAAATACAACATGATTTGTGAAATCTTTAAGATTAATGTACAATGATGACATTTTATTTTAGTGTATTTAAAAATAAATATGTACTCAATAAATGCTTACAATGCTCAAAAGAGATCACATGCTAGAAATACATATATAATAGCTCAAATGAAGTCATCTCACACAAACAATTTTTTGTTGGTTACCAAAATGTCCCAGTAATCAACAAAAAATGTGAAAAAATGAATAAATAAATAAAATATATATGAGGCAAATTCTCAAAAAAGTGTATGGATAAATGAAGAGCTCTAAAATATCTTTCCAACATTGCAAGTATTATGCAAAATGAAGATCTAGGAAAAAATTTATGAGCTTGGGAGCCGAAAAATATGTAATTTTGATATGGTTAAATGTATCAAATAAAAACTCTAAGATAAATACCTACACCACTAGAGAGTTCTCAAAAGTAATTTTTTTACAATATTTTGTTTGCTAAATTTTGATATCATATGCCCAAGTTATACCCAAAAAATAGCTTCTTTAGATAAATTAGAGCTAGGGTGGATTAGGGGTGTGGTCATATAAGCTAATGTCATTGTGATGTCAATTAAAGTTGACCATTGAAATATACCTTGATTGTAAAAATATTCTCTACATGCGTCAAAATATTATTTGGGTGGTTAAAAACCATTAATAAGCTTAGAAAATCACTAAGATGATTGGGAAAATTCCATTCTACTTATAAAAAGCTAATAGCGGGTTTGAAACTATTAAAATGTGTAGAAAACCACAAAAAATAAATCACAAAACTAGTTGAATGTTCCAGAAGTGGTTTTGAGTGCATAAAAATTAGTTTAATGATAGATGGGGCTAGGATTTTGGTTTAAGGTGTCAATCAATTTTGAGCTTGTTGCGAGAGGTGATGTTGGTAGTTGTGAGAAGCTGACCACTAATAAGAAAAAACTACCATCGAGGCCTTATTTGATGAAAAACTTGTACCAAAAAATAAACCAATGTTATGAAAACAAAGTTGTAAAAAAAAACATTATTGTTTTGTATTAAATTTGTTAAAAAAAATTCAATGCCAACTTTTTGTGAAAGAATTGATGCATAGCTGACACAAAGCCATACAATGTTGCACAACATATAGATTATGTACAATTGTATGGATTCATACACTTTATAGAATTTTCAAGCCCAAATGTCAAAAGACAAAAAATATGCCCGCTTTTCGTAAACTTTGATTTTAGCTTTTGGACAAGCAATCATGGGGGTTTTAGATGTTCTTGATGAAATAATGAGGTTTGCTTTACTTCATAATGCATCATTTGATTTTTCAAGGTCAAATCTCTCAAAAAATGGATAAGAAATTATAGATTTAAAGATTTTATATTATGTTGGAGTTGATTCTTCAACCTTATAACTCTCGAGGATCACTTGCAATCAAAAACACTTATTATGTTGAATGCATAAGACAACTGAGAGGGTGGGGGGTGAATCAGTTGTACATTAAAACATAAAAACCCTCATAAACATTTAGATCCACATCAACTTAATTATCCCTTAATCTGTTAAACTGATTTAGCATTAAAGCAAACAACAAAAATTGAAACACATCAACACCATGCAGAATAGAACACCAGATTTATGTGGAAAACCCAAGAAGGGAAAAACCACAGCAAGGATTAGCTCACAATATAAAGTAATTACAACACCGAGTATAATAGGCTCACTACCAGAGGGCTTACTTCCCAAAAGAAAGAAGGGCTCACTGCCAGATTATAGAAAATAAGAAAGAAGAATGTTATAGATGCACTTCACAACTCTGTAATTCACATTTCACACTTTTCACCCAATCCTCCATCAACACAACTCTTATTTATACCTTCTTCAACCTTGAAAACATTCTCCAAGGTTGGCTATGCACCTCAACCGTGCAAATTCAAATTAGATCAACACTAAGCATTCCCACGGTGGAAAGTAATGAATGCGAACCACATCACATCTTAACTTGGACCCAAATCATGTATATACACCATGCCACACTTCCACAATCACTAAAGAAATCCATAATTAATGTAAACACCCAAGGTCAATCAAACCTATGTAAACACCATTAAAATTTAAGTACATGCTCCCTCAAATACAAAGATGACTCATACACCACACACAACACATAAACACAATCTGGAATATTCCATAGACAACTTGAAATCCAACAAATTCCTTCACAACAACTTTCACCTAAAGAATGTACATGCCAATGCACCCAGATAACCTTCTATGCATTGTAACTCAAGAAACCACCTTGCAAAGCACCGGACCATGAACAACTTCAACTGAAGGTAGATATGAACCTTATCAACACACTTTCAAAACTTTAAGACCAAAAACCAAACTACAGAGAAATGTGGAGAAAAGCCATTTCTCCCAAACACCACTGTAATATAGTTCACACACTGGTGAACACAAATTTCTCTGCAAGATGATCCAAACCAAGAAATTCTAGATATAGCATCTATGAACACCTTTGATCAACATATTTGAACCGCACAAGCAAATCTTCAACCATGAAGAAATTCAGAGCAAGACTAGAACACCACTATGTATGCTAGAACACCTCTACAACACACTATTTCCTCTTTTATTCAAATTTTCTCAAAAGCACTTGGAAACAAAGCAACAAAAATACATTCTCATTATCTTCAACACCTCATCATCATTAAACCAATTAAAACATATCAACTCAACCAAACAACATCCACAAATAGAAGCTTATCAAAGCAACACTAGAAATTGACACTAGTAGCACTTACTAATGACAACATAATGAAACTAATCAAAGAATCACCAAAAACAACCTTCTCATAGACATTGATGGCAACACAACCATAATCCTGTTGACATCAATGACAACACAAACTACACATACTTGCAACAATCTCCCCCTTTGTCATTGATGGCAACACATGATGTGAAAAACCATCAACAACAAACATAACAACTCTGATCGCCAACATACTGCTTCATATCAACTTTTTCTCTTTCTCAATTGATCCTTTTCTCCCCCTTTTTTAACTAATCCTTTTTCACATTGCTTCCTCTCCTCCTTTGACATTAATGGAAAAGGGAAACACATTTTCATCTCTTTCCCCCTTTGACATCAAACATACATACTTTCTCCCTCAAAGGAAATACCTATAAGGGACAATAATTGCCCTACAACAACCTTTTCTTTTTACTGCTCTACATGCTCCCCCTTAGGAAAACACAACATATTGCACATATCCTTTAACACGTCTAACAAAGGAAAACACCAACCTTCACCATCACTTACTCCCCTTGACTGTAACTACCTATAAAGAACTACTTACTCCCATTAAGAGGTAGCCTCCAACACTAGTCTAAAACAAAGAATGAATCTTAAAATCCACTAAACTGATGCATATCCTTATGCATCTAGTTCAAAGGAGGGGTAATAACCCCTAACTTCTCCTGGAGATACTCAAAAGTATCCTTAGGAAGAGCCTTAGTAAATATATCAACAACCTAATCTTTTGTAGGCACATACTTAAGCTTCACTTCATTCTATGCAACCTTCTCTCTCAAAAAGTAATACCTGGATTGAGATATGTTTTGTACTTGAGTGCATCATCAAATTCTTTGAAATGTTAATAACATTTGTATTGTTGTAGAAGATAGAAATTGGTTCATCATATACAACTCTGATATCCTTCAAGGTTTGCCTCATCCACAACACCTGTGTGCAACAAGATATTGCTGCAATATATTCTACCTCTCTAGTAGATAAAGATACTAAATCTTTCTTCTTGCTTATCCAAGACACCAATTTGCATCCAAGAAAGAATGCACCACCGCTTGTACTTTTCCTGTCATCCACACAACTTGCCCAATCAACGTTTGTATAAGCACTCAGAGAGAAAGCAATATCCTTTGGGTACCACAAGCCATGTTCTAGAGTGCCCTTTATGTATCTAAATATCCTCTTCATTGTTGCAACATGTGACTCTCTAGGATCTTCTTGAAATCTAGCCACAAGACAAACTTTGATATCCTTCAAGGTTTTCCTCATCCACAACACCTGTGTGCAGCAAGATATTGTGCAATGTATTCTACCTCTCTAGTAGATAAAGATACTGAATCTTTCTTCTTGCTTAGCCAAGACACCAATTTGCATCCAAGAAAGAATGCACCACCGCTTGTACTTTTCTTGTCATCCACACAACCTACCCAATTAGCATTTGTATAAGCACTCGAAGAGAAAGCAGTATCCTTTGGGTACCACAAGCCATGTTCTAGAGTGCCCTTTAAGTATCTAAATATCCTCTTCACTGTTGCAACATGTGACTCTCTAGGATCTTCTTGAAATCTAGCCACAAGACAAACTTTGATATCCTTCAAGGTTTGCCTCATCCATAACACATATGTGTAGGATGATATTGTTGCAATATATTCTACCTCTCTAGTAGATAAAGATACTAAATATTTCTTCTTGCTTAGCCAAGACACCAATTTGCATCCAAGAAAGAATGCACCACTGCTTGTACTTTTCTTGTCATCCACACAACCTGCCCAATCAGCATTTGTATAAGCACTCAGAGAGAAAGCAATATCCTTTGGGTACCACAAGCCATGTTCCAAAGTTCCCTTTAAGTATCTGAATATCCTCTTCACTGTTGCAACATGTGACTCTCTAGGATCTTCTTGAAATCTAGCCACAAGACAAACTCTGATATCCTTCAAGGTTTGCCTCATCCACAACACCTGTGTGTAGCAAGATATTACTGCAATGTATTCTACCTCTCTAGTAGATAAAGATACTGAATCTTTCTTCTTGCTTAGCAAGACACCAATTTGCATCCAAGAAAGAATGCACCACCGCTTGTACTTTTCTTGTCATCCACACAACCTGCCCAATCAACATTTTTATAAGCACTCAGAGAGAAAGCAGTATCCTTTGGGTACCACAAGCCATGTTTCAAAGTGTCCTTTAAGTATCTGAATATCCTCTTCACTATTGCAACATGTGACTCTCTAAGATCTTCTTGAAATCTAGCCACAAGACAAACTAGATGCATGATATCTAGTCTAGCAGTAGTTAGGTATAGCAATCCTCCAATCATTGATCAACCTTAGGAGATTCATCATTCTTACTTAGCTTGCAACCAATAACCATAGGAGTGCATACCAATTTAGAATCTCCCATTCCAAACTTCTTCAACATTTCCTTCACATACTTTGATTGTGAAATAAATATACCTTTCTTTGTTTGATTAATTTGTAGCCCAAGGAAGAAATTCGTCTCCCCAAACATAGACATCTCAAACTTTTTTTGTATCTCTTCTGCAAATTTCTTACACATAGCTTCATTTCCTCCAAAATTTTATCATCAACATACACTACCGCAATCAAGATTTGATCTTTTTCAACTTTGAAATAAAGATTACTATTTGTGGTACCTTTATTGAATTCTTGTTGTATCAAGTACCTATCCAACCTTGCATACCAAGCTCTAGGAGCTTTCTTCAATCCATATAATTCCTTTTTCAATCTACATACCATATCTAGTTTGTCAAATAACTAAAATCCTTCTGGTTGTTCAATGTATACTTCTTCCAACTCACTATTCAATAAATCATACTTCACATCCATTTGATAAACCTTGAAATCTTTGTGTGTTGCAAAATCCAAAAACATCCTAATAGCTTCCATTCTTGCCACCAAAGCAAATGTCTCCTCAAAATATATTCCTTCTACTTGTGAGCAGCCCTTACACACAAGCCTTTCCTTGTTTCTTACCACTTCTCCATTCTCATACAATTTGTTCTAGAATACCCACTTAGTTCCAATCACATTCTTGTTTGCTAGTCTCGGGACAAGTTCCCAAGTCTGATTCTTCTTGATCTGCATTAGTTCTTCTTCCATAACTTTGATCTAATACTAATCCTTGCACGCTTCAACCACTATTTTAGGTTCAACTTTAGAGAGTAAACATAGATTTGCCTATTCTTCAGCCATAGCATATTTTCTCCTTGTCAACACACCTTTGCTTTTGTCACCAACTATATGATCTTCAGAATGGTTCTTATGCACATACTTAGGAATCTAAGGGATCCTCTCCAAAGCTTCTTTCTCTTCAATCTAAACTTCTTTCTTCTTACCTTCATCTCTATGTTTTTCTCTGCAAGAGGAATCATTTGATTCATATCCATCTATCATCGCAAAATTATTCTATAAGTCTTCATCCACTTTGACACTTGCATTCTCCACAATCTTCTTCATCCCCTTGTTGTAGCATTGGTAAGCTTTGCTTCTTGTAGAATATCTAAGGAAGATACATTCATCAAATCTTATATCAAACTTTCCTAGGTTTTCTTCATCTCTTCTGATTTAACACTTGCTTCCAAACACTCTGAAATATTTGACTATAGGAATTCTTCCATACCACAACTCATAGGGAGTTTTTGTATTGTTTGCTCTTGCTCGAGCTCTTTAAGAATGTAGATAGCAGTATGAATTGCTTCTCTCTAGTATAATTCTAGTAGGTTTTCCTATTTCATCATTATTCTTACAGCTTCCTGAATAGTCCTATTCTTTCTTTCAACCACTCCATTCTACTAAGGAGTCCTAGGGGTAGATAAATGCCTCTTTATCCCATGATCTTCATAGAAGCTGTTAAACTCATTAGAGGTGAACTCTCCACCTCTTTTAGACCTCAAACACTTGATTTTCATGTCCATTTCATTCTCAACCATAACTTTGAATGCTTTAAACTTATCTAGAGCTTTTGATTTTTCTTTGAGAAAAGTAACCCATATCATTCTAGAATAATCATCAATCAATAGCGTGAAATACCTGCCACCTTAAAGACTTCTTACTCTAGTAGGACCACAAAGGTCTATGTGCACCAACTCTAATAGTCTGGTAGTAGATTAATCTTTGACTTTGAAACTTCTTCTTGCTTGCTTCCCAATTTGACATTCCTTGCAGATAACATTAATAGGCTTTGTAATCTTTGGCATATCTCTCATAGCTTGAACTGCTAATCCTCACTAGGATATCAAAGTTAACATGACACATCCTTCTATGTCATAGCAAAATTTCATTAATATGAGTCATAAAGCAATGACCATCAACACCTTTAAGCTAATAAACATTTTTATCTGTTCTTCTTCTAGCAACAACCACAATACCTAATTTTTTTCTGATCTCACATCCATCATCCTAAAACACAAGGTTATAGCCTTTGCTACACATTTTTTCAACACTTAAGAGGTTATGTCTCAAACCCTTAACATAAAGAACATCATTTGTATTATGCTTGCCATCAAAACTAATAGAACCTTTTCCACATATCTAAGAAGATTTTAAATTTATAAATTTCACAAGTTCGATGTTAGAGAGACCACTTAAAAGAGCACACCTTGCTTTACTGTCATTCTCATAGGCCTTGATCTCATCATCAATACTCAGACCATTAGTAGGCATGGTATATCCAGTCTCAATAGACTTCCAAACTCCAAATCCAAGGGATACCAGGAAACCTTCCATCCTTGTCTTCCAAAAACCATAGTTTGATCCATTGAACAAAGGATCATCCCTCTTGTGTGTCATCCTAGATCTACCTCAAGCGGCTAAGCTTTCTTCCAAGGAACCTAGCTCTGATACCAATTGTTGAATGCACAAGATAATAGAGAGGGGGGTGAATCAGTTGTACATTAAAGCATCAAAACCCTCATAAAAACTTAGATCCACATTAACTCAATTAACCCTTTATCTGTTAAATTGATTTAGCATGAAAGTAAATAAAAAAACTGAAACACATCAACACCATGCATAATAGAACACTAGATTTACGTGGAAAACCCAACAAGGGAAAAACCACAGTGAGGATTAGCTCACAATATAAAGTAATTGCAACATTGAATACAATAGGCTTACTACTAGAGGACTCACTGCCCAAAAGAAAGAAGAACGTTATAGAGAGAAATCCATCCCAATGCAACAAAAAATTCCACCACAGCATCACCAACACATTCACAACCTCTCTGAAGATTGTAGACACCTTTTGCTCACTACTTCCAAGGATCTAACTCATTAAATCTCACACTGCACTTCACAAATTCTCACTTCACAACTCTTCAAATTGCATCACACACTTTTCACCCAATCCTCCATCAACTCAATTCTTATTTATACCTTCTTCAACCTTGAAAACATTTTCCAAGGTCAACTATGCACCTCAACCATACAAATTCAAATTAGGTCGACACTAGACATTCCTGTGATGGAAAGTAATGAACGCGGACCACATCACATCTTAAATCGAATCCAAATCATCCATATATGCCATGCCACACTTCCACAATCACTGAAGCAAATCCATAATTAGTGTAAAAACCCAAGGTCGGTTGAACTTGTGTAAACACCATTAACATGTTTAAGTACATGCTTCCTCAAATCCAAAGATGACTTGCGAACCACACACAACACATAAACACAATCTAGAATATTCCATAGAAACCCTGAAATCCAACAAATTCCTTCGCAACAACTTTCACCTAAAGAATGTACACACCCAGTGCACCTAGATAGCCTTCCATACACTGTAACTCAAGAAAACACCTTGCAAAGCACCAAACCATGAACAACTTCAACTAAAGGTAGATATGAACCTTATTAGCACATTTTCAAAATCGTTGGACCAAAAACCAAACTATAGAGATGCGGAGAAAAACCATTTCTCCTAGACACCATTGTAATATAGTTCACACACTAGTGAACACAACTTTCTTTGCACGATGATCCAAGCCAAGAAATTTTGGATATAACATTTATGAACACTTTTGATCAACATATCTGAATTTCACAAGCATATCTTCAACCATGAAGAAATGTGGAGCAAGACTAGAACACCACTATATATGCCATAACACCTTTGCAACACACTGCTTCCTCTTTTATTCAAATTTTCTCAAAATCACTTGGAAATCAAGCAACAAAAACACATTCTTATTATCTTCAACACTTCCTCGTCATCATTAAACCAACTGCAACACAACAACTCAACCAAACAACATCCACAAACATAAGCTTATCAAAGCAACACTAGTAGCACTTACTAATGACAACATAATGAAACTAATCAAAACATCACCACAAACAACCTTCTCATAGACATTAGTTACAACACAACCATAAGCCTGTTGACATCAATGACAACACCAACTACACATGCTTGCAACACATTATAGAAAGAGAGAAAAATAATAGAAATTGTTATGAAAGCCAAAGAGACTATTGATAATAAAAAACGAATTATTATAAATGTGTATTCCACAATAAATTGATACAATGATGAATTCTTATAGTAGGGAAAAAATAAAAACTAAAAAGAAACCCTAGATGAAATGCTAGGTGAGGATAAAAATAGATCATGAAATTTGTTCCAATCCTATGACTTGAGAACAAAAAACATGACCTAAGTATGCTTAAGGTGTTAGTGTGAAAAGTGAAATAATTAATTAGGAAAATACCTTTTTATTCTAACATGAAGCACGATGCCTTCTAAAATCATCTAGGCTTGTCACAAGTATATCAATACTTTAAAATTAAATCAATTTTGAAGGACTCAACATGTAATTTTATTGTTGAATTAAAAACATGTGATTTGATTGTTGAATTATCACATTTTATCACAATGTTTGAACAAGTGTTTGTTTGAACCCCCAGCCAAATGCTCAAGTCCTTCTAATCAAAGTTAGAAGGAAGTTTGAAAAATAAGATATTGTAATCGTGTGAAAGGATTTTCCTTATCATGTGTTGAGAAAAGTTAAAAGTGTACACATTTTAATTTATTTTTTGCATTTTGATGTAACACTAGCAAATTCAAATTCACATGTCCTCTCTTGCATAATCGGTTCAGTGAAGTTTGTCCACAAAGTTAACTTGCAATTGAACCTTCCACATGATCAAATGAAAAAGCATACTGAGGTTCACGAACATTCGTACTTATGAAAAAACTTCTCCCATATAAACCCAATCCTAAAGTCTTGATATTAGTTAATTCACATGGTTTTTTTTGCATAACTCTTAACCCAGTTGATTTTTTTTACAGAAGTTTGAGCTATAATTGAACTTACCCTTATGAGGTTGGTATGATTGTTTAGTTCAATTTGAAATGATTGCAACCACACATCATTGACATAATCATGATTTCATCTAAGTTATATAGACATATCACCTCCATCTGAACAAGACTTTTTTGAGTTACATATCTGGTTCACTTAATATTTTTAACATTTGTATGTTGATGAGATCATCAACATGATATGCTTATATCATCAATTCCAAAGACCAATTTAATGATCATTTCCAAAATAATGACATCATCTTCCTTTTTGATGATGTCATTGTCAAGATTCCCCATCCGAACTTGATATTCAATTATGCATCTAGATCACTTGAGATAGCCTGCATTTGTAAAAAGTAACCAATATCTGAAATCAATAATAAAGGAACGTTGTGCATTTGGTTCACGTGCATTCTTTCACATATTGATGCAATTCAAATTTCCACATATTCCCACCATCGCCATAAAATCTCACCTACTACTTTTGGGGAACCAAATAAGCTTGATTTACAAAGGTAAAGATCAATAAAATAAATTTAACTTGTTCATTTCTATACTTGAGTTGATCATCAAGGAGTCAGTTATAGTAGAAGAATTTGATGAAGACACCAAAGGGAATGATAAATGTAAAATAGAAGTAGAATCCATTTAAATCACTATCAAAGTTGTTGAATAAATTATACAAAAGTGACTTTATCAAAGAAATTGGAGACATAGTAACTTCATTGAGCAGAGTCTCTAGGGTTACTACATTCTATCATCTTTGAAGAATAGATGTATCTATACATCAAGACAATTTGGGGAGACCAAAAAATTCTTCATTGGCCTAGATTCATTAGTGACAACTTATACAGTCGAATGGTTACTTTTAAGACACAAAATACCTTTTATATGACTTTGTATTTGGTATATGCATTAGCCACCATGGGCACATCTAATGAATCAAAGAGAGTAGGAATACCAGGCATAGGTCTAAGAAAAGTATTGGTTTATGATCACTATCCTTAGCTAGAGAAAAATATGTCAATTAGACATTATAGAAGAGTAAATGATGCTTTATCCATTGGTTGATGCAAACAATGGAAGGAGACAAGACCAAAATACCATCTCCTGAAGTGCAAGTAGTGGTGAGTGAGAGGGGAAGCTAGTTTATATAGTTCCAAAAGTTTTCTTACATAAGAATGGAGGGTTCCACTAGAAATCCTTACAAACTACCCAAATATCCCACTAAAAAAATAGTCCTACTCGAGTATACAAGACAAATAATTGAATCACATTATCTAATGGAATCCAAACATAGATATGAGGCTCAATTTCCCATCAACATTGGATGGTACAAGTGTGATAGCATATGTTGTGCCAAAGATTCAAAGCATGAACACCAAAAGCATAGCCTAGAGTTATTTGAGGTAGCAAGGAAGAGTTATGATTAATTTAGGAAAATGGAAACAAAAGTGTTAATCAACTTTAGACATGAGCCTCACATTGAGGGCTTTTGCATATATGACCATGAGGTAAGAAAGAGAAGTTAGAGGAGGCTGACTATGCAACAAATTTAAATGATTGACACAAATGAAATTTCATTAGAAGTGGAGGAAGATGGGAAGAAACTCAATTCAAACTATGAATTATACAAAATTTATGATGAACCCATCCCTGATCCAGAATGGACTAAACCTGAGGTAGATACACTAGAACAAATAACACATAAAGTGTTACAAGAAACCACCACATGGGTCAATAACTAAAAAAGGAAACTTGAAGCACGAGGAATTAATCCTACATATATCCTACAATTTCAAAGAAAAAATCCATAAGTGATCATAATTATGATGATTGTTTGTTGAAGAAAAGAAAGACTCGTACAACACAAAAAAAGCTATATAAGAAAATGATACTTCTCATAAAGAGATATTGTTAGAATAAAAATGATAGAGATTGTAGAAACCACCAAATAGGTGGTAATGGGTTATCCAAGCTCCTCTTCTTCCGCTCCTTTGTCGAAAAAATAACAACTAATTGTGAAAACCTATAAACCAGAAAAAGGAAAAGGACAAAGGAAAAACCAAGCAAGTGGAGAGAAAACTATTAATTCTCCAATTAAAAATACATTATCCTCTCCTCCTGCTATGAAAGGAACAATAAAAATTGTAGAAGCAATGGAGAGAAAAGAGAAAACCAAAGAAAATATTTTACTACTGCACATCAAGAAGTGCAAGTGCCAACAACTTAGCCAACATTGCCACTAGTGGCTACAATAGTGCCAACTACTAATATCATTGACTTGGAAAAACCTGAGCATATGGAACCAATAGATAGTAGTCAAATATTTGTATCATTTGTTCAAGTTTCCAAGGAGGTTCAAATGTAACTAATTCTACGAGAACAAGAACAAAGAAAAAATGAAGAAGTTATAGTTCTAAAAGAGGAACAAATAAAAGAGAAATTTATTGAAGATATAATATCTGAACAATGCCAACAAGAGGAAGTTATCACAAAACCTCAATATGAAGGAATGCATGTTTATATGGAGGTATCCATGGATGAAAATTTACTAGAGGTTAACAAAGATGCTAGAGGGGATATCCTAATGGAAGAAAATATAGAAAAAACCCAACAAGCAACAAAATACTCAAACTTCAAGATTGGGAGATATAATTTTTGAAAAGCCTCAAGAGCTTGGAGTTTAGCAAGGGCTAACTAAAGAGATATCACCTGCTAGCGAACAATGATTAAGTACGCGTATAGATGTGAACACACCCCCCTAGTCGTTCAATAAATTATAGTCTCAACCATAGGTACATTTCATGTCACTTGATTCAAAGAACATAATGAAGTAGATAGAAACCCCTAGGTTGAGGAAAATGGAAAGAACCCTATTTGCAATGACAATGGATAGTATAGGTTCAAGGACATTACAAGTTGCTACTCCATTGGTAGATAAAGACACAAAAGATATGACATCGATGGACTACCAACTAGCTACCATGGATTTGGGACATTCAATTAGAAAGTAAGATTTGAATGAGCTTAATGATACCATTGAGGCTCTAGCAACAAGGATGCATAAAGACAAGCAAAAGAAACAAGAATTGAAAGTGCAGGTGGACCAACTACAAAGTTATATCAAGAAGTTGGTTGGACCAAGTTTAGATATTGACCAACTACCACCCAATCTTATGCTCTTGTCCAAGGACCAAGTATTTGCCTTGGATAAGATGAGGTATATGAGTGGAGTCACAAAATAATGAATAAATAAAATGATGGTACAAGGAGAAGATTACATTAAACAAGCCATCCAAATATATTAGGAGGTGGTAGAGTGGGAAGATAAAGATATTGAGTTGTAGAGGACTTGTGATGAACAAATAGAATATAACAATATTGAGAGTACCAAGTTGCTGACATTAGATAAATTAAATGATGAGGTCTTGTTATAAGAAAGCATAGCCACAAATTTGACTATTTCCAAGATAAGTACTTGGATTGAGCAATTGAAAATTGAAAAGGATATGGTTGAAACATGCTAGGATAAGTTGGAATATGCGAAGAAGGCACAATATCTAAGGTATGATGAATTCACTTTCATTGACCAAATGCCAGATCAAAACAATGAAGTTGAAAATTTAAATGAAAATGATTTAATTTTGAAGAAATTTAGTGATTTTTTTTTTAATACACTAAGTGACCCCATGAATAGAATGAATGGGGATATGTTAGATAAGGTAGTGAAAAATAATATTTTGATCAAAGAATACAAAAGGGGTTAAGGGTAGAGATGTAATGCTGGAAAAATACAAAGCACCTATGTTACTTGCAAATACAAATGGAAGATATTGTAGGATTTTGATAGAGATGAGATTAATAGGACCTTGATTGCCTTTAGTGATTATGGAATTATGAAAGGAAATCAATTCATAATTAAAGATATTACAAATTAAATGTGGAAAGTTGATTTTGTGGGATTTTGTGTTCTTGCTGGTTTTGAAGGAAGATAAAAAAACATGTATTGGTAAATCTGATGGTGAAGCCTAATTGGAGGATTACTATTGAATTTTCCAATATATAGATTTTGGTGAGAGTTTTGTGCCTTGCTGTCATGCCATGTCATTAGATTTTGAAGATATTTTGATGAAGACTCAATGGTCTAGAAATTCTTGCCAATTGTCAAGTTTTTGCAAAGGTTCGAATCTGTAAAATAACATTCTACCTACACACTCTCAAGTTTTACAAAGGTTCAAATTTGGTAGGGTATATTCCAATTACCGTTATTTAAAGTGTTGATCTGTCAACCATGTGCCATTTTTGAACTACTATAATTGATTCTTTCAAATTGATTGTGAACCATTGATTAAATGTAACTAACTTTTGACACCTTATTTCTATAAAAGGTCAAAAATTTATTCTTTTTAGGGATTAGAAATCATTGATTACTACCAGGTCTATGTTAGAGAATTGCTAACTTTGGGTTTGCTTCATGGTTTCTATTCATTCTCAATAAGAGTTCTTATATATTTTTGTAAAGACTTGTAAGTTCGAGTCTAACTTAAGGTCATTTCTTGATAATAAATCATACATGGTTGTAACTTGTTACCTTCATTGAAATATCAAATTAGTGCACTAGATTTAAGTACATTTGAGTTATTTCCTCGAGTAATAAGTTCCTTTGAATATTGGCATTATTTTTGTGTAGCTTTGATCTTCTGGTGAGATACAAAATAATTCAATTCTCAATTTGCATTTCTTCCAAATTATTCATATGCAATTGTTGAAAGTTTAGTTTCTTAGTCCTTTCTCTTCTCTCTCTAATATTTTTCTTTTTTAATCAAATCCTTTGAAAGTGAAAGATTAATTGAAAATATTTGAAAGAAGTCACATGAGTCTTGCTAAATACTTTTAAATATGAGAAAAAAATAAAATTCATTGAAATTTATGAAAATATTTAGGTAATTTCAAAAGAAATGATCAAAGTTATATTTTAATTTGTAAAAATTATTGAAATAACTATTGATCCTATTAAATAACTGATGAATCCTATGAATCTAGCTAAAATACCTTGTAAATTTCAATATTTCTAACTCTTGTAAGTAAAGATGCATGTGTAAGTCCATTTGAGAAAATAGTAACTACAACGAATCTTGAGTGACCCTAGTGTGTCAAGACCTAATGATTGAAGCCTTCAAATTCAAAATTCTATTGGAATTTTGTCTTTCAAGAGAGATAGGTTTCTATTGTAGAAATTGTATATGTGTTGTGTATGACTGCAAACCACATCAAAAAAATACTATGCTCAAACCTAATGAAATATCCATGCCTTCATTTTCCAATATAACATGTTCATTATGAGCAACCACACCTAAGGATGATGATTTTTCAATCATATCCTTCCTCTATCTATTGATGTAGTCAAGGCATCTATATTCTTGTTGCATATTTACCAAATTAAATTATTCCCTTATTGAACCTAGAAGATCATCATATTCCCAGCATACATATCTGTAGACATTGAAAATTGTCCTTTGTTTATGAACCCACCTTTTCATATCAATTCCTCCTACTTGCATAATTAAATAATATCTTTTAAGGTCATATTCCTCTATTAATTAAATAATTTTTAATTCATTTTTTTCTTTATTCTTCCCTTGATTAATTAAATAATTTTTGTTTATTTAATTATGTCACTAATTAGCCCCTTCCTTTGTATAATTAAATAAATGCATATTTATTTAATTATTGTCATTTTTCTACTATAATTAAATAATTATTTCAATTATTTAATTATTCATTATCCTCTTCTTCTATAATTAAATAAATTTTATTTATTTAATTATTTACTAATTTGTCATTTTCATCCACTTTTGAATTAAATTATTATTTAATTTAAAAGTCAACATGTCATATGTCTTTTATAATTAAATAATGCTTTTATTATTTAATTATTCAAATTCCCTCCCAAATTAAATAATTTTATAATTATTTAATTTTCTTCAACAACCTCTTTTTCTGTGCCAACCTCATTATCTGTGCTATTCTTATCTTCTCTTATCTCATTCATTTTCCACCCTTGATTGAATTATCTTATAATTCAATCTTGACCATTAATCCTTATCATTTCCCTAATTTTTCCCTAACCCTATTGCATACTACAACTTTCAATCTTGGCCATTGATTAAAAAATCTTATTGACATCCAATCTCAACCATCAATACAAATTAGACCTTTCCTATAAATCAACCCTCTCATAAGCCATTTGGGAGGTTGATTCTTCAAGTATCCTTGTGCTGCTAAAATCATTCTTGAATCATTCATCCATTTCTATCTATCATCTCCATCTCAATGTTATGTTGCTAAATTGAGCAACCAACATATCAAATCAATCGAATAATTCATCCATCATTGCGTCTATTTGAGGTATTGAAGATTTGGATTAGGTAATGCATGCTATTGTTTTATCATTTTTATTTTATCCAAATTTTTCATATACAATATCGATACAAATAAACATTCTCTCCCTCTCTCTCTCCCTCTCTACACATTTATCTCTTCCATCTCTATCTGTCCCTCTCTCCTCTCTCTCTTTATCTCCATCTCCATCTCCATCTCCATCTCCTTACCTCTCTCCTCTCTTTCTCTCTCTTCCTCCATCTCTCCCTTTTTCTATCCGTATCTCTTCCTCTCTCTCTCCCTATTGCAAACATAACTTGAGCCTGTTGGTAATGGATGTTTTGTTTCACTTGTGTTTGGATCCTTGTAGATGGATGCATAGTTGATTTAAAGTTATCATTTCTCCATTAAGACCTTTGTTGCACAAACACCATCATTTGCTAAATGAGCTACTAATTGGCCTCATGTACTCCATAAATGTATGCAAAAAATAGACCAATTTTTTTCGTAATTGACCTTCCACACCCCTTCGACGTACCAATTGCACACCAAGATGCAATTGCTAATAAATAAACAAGCACCTATTAACAATTTTTTTTTTTTTAAATTCTTTGAGTAATGCCACAAGTAAAGGATCTCAAAAGTTCACTTCTACCCCTAGACATTTCACAACCAAGAGCATCCACTTTTATCCGAAATCCCCACTCTTCCCTTGGAAAAAGGGAAAAAGATAATGAATGTCACAAAAGAGTTTAAAAGGCGATAGCGAAAAAGTTTCTTTCACGCGGCCATCAAGCGAAAAATCTAACTGCATGTCATCCACCATCTAACCATTGACCCTCCGGTAATTTATACGCACATGGACCCAAAAAAAAATCTCAAAATGAAAAAAAAAACCCACCTATAAATACTTTTATCAAACCGCCGGCATTTCAAAAGTGGTTTTCGTGTTGATCTTTCTTGATGCGCGAAAACCCCCAACGCGAAAACCCCCATTTGTTGTATTTGCCGCGGAAGATCTGGGGCGTAGGTCTTCTCACTCCAGAGATCGACCTTCGTGGGGCTTGACGATGACGCCAGTAAATTCATGGCGAGCCATGTTTTACAAAGGACCTGGCTTCATCAACTAGGCCTTTAAACGAGGCGCATCAAACACGCCTTGCAAATAGTTGCCTCTTTTTTCTTCTCTTTTCTCCGTGGATATGGTTAGTTCAGAAGAGATGGGCGAAGAAGGAAATTGTTCACCGGCAGAGGATGCAAAGAAGTATGGCGTAACAAAGCCCATTTCGATGTCGGGCCCCTCCGACTCAGATCTGCAGAGGAATCTAGATTTGGAAAAGGTCAGTCTTCAAATTCTTAAAGACTTGCATTTTATTTGAATTATGTGACCTGTGGTTTCCGGCAAAATTTCTGCTGGAATTTTGATATTTTGACATGTAAACATATGACACATTTATCTTGACCAGCATCTTAATCTCTTTCTTTTTCAGTTTTTTTAAAATACTTATTTTTAATTTGTTAAATTCTCCCGGTGACGAACTTTGTCTTAGTTGTTGCGTCCAAAGGTTTTCTTCCGTCAAATTCACCTGGGACTTGGACCCTCGCATGTCCGGCATCCAGGGTGTTGGATGTGGTATTTTATTAATTTTTCTTTGTTTTGATGATGGATCACCAGTATTATCCGAAAGAACTTTCTTCTATTGACATAGACTGTGGAAATATTATCTCTCTTACCTTTGGCTTGCTTAAGAAAACCAATTACTTTTTACCACGTAAGCTCATCCCATTTGACAAGCCTTCCAAATTAGCGAGTGCCTGTTTTTTAAGTTTTTGTTTCCCTATAGCTCAAGTTTTAGGTTTTTTGTTAGAGATTTGGGATTTCCACGAATACCATGCTGATATATACATGTTTATGTATAATATCGATTGTATTTACACATTTTTTATTTCGTGATAAACATTTTGACATATGTCTGGAGTTTTTGTCATTCTATTAATTTGGCTGATTTCCTTCGAAGGGGAATCCTTAAACATAACCCTCACGACTGAGAGTATATTTTTTTGTAAATTCAATATGGAATTGCACCTGGGATTGTCCTCTGGGTTTGGCAGAGCTAATATGTTGGATGCTGTGTTTTACCGAACTTCAAGACCATCAAGTTATCAAGGGCATGATACTTTTATCAATGAAATTCATCCTATTTGATACTTTTATTACTCAAGTCTATCCTCTTCAACCAGCCTTGCAATTTCTTAAGGACTTACCTTTTTTGGTCATGTATTCTTTTCTAGGTTACCCTTTAAGGTTCTTAGGCGATGATTTCTGCCAAATCCTAGATATTTTCACTGGAAAGGCATTGACACATGAACATGCACATGTGGAGCACACATGTACACATGCACATGTGGAGCGCACATGTGCATACACACACACACACAAATCCTTGGGTTTTTATGCCACCACAGAGGGCTATTCCATTTGTCAAATTTGCCTGGAACTTGCATTTATTATCTTGTATGACATGTTACCCAATTTCAACACTGTATAGTATGTGTATTTTGGATTTGAACCTGGTGCTCCACTTTGGAAGTCTGTTTGCTTTTACTACTTTTAATTCATCCCTTTTGACCAACATTTTAAAGTACTTCTGTTTTTATTATTTCTACTTCTGTGGCTCTGTTATCAAAAGCATGATGCTTTTATCAATTGAATTCATCCTTTTTGATACTTTTATTACTCAAGCCTACCCTATTCAATCAGCCTTCCAATTTCTTAACGACATACCTTTTAAATTTTTTTTGGTCATATTTTCTTTTGTATGTAATCCTTTAAGGTTCTTGGGCAATATTTTCTGCTAATTTCTAGTTATTTCCACAGTTAAGACATTTTCACATGCACATACAGACATGGAGTGCACACACACACCCCCTCGGGTTTTTATGCCACTACCAAGGGCTATTCCATTTGTCAAATTTGCTTGGAACTTGCATTTAGTGTCTTGTATGACATATGTTACCCAATTTCAAAACTTAATATGTTTATTTTGGATTTGAACCTGGTGCTCTACTCTGGAATTCTGTTTTCTTTTACTACTTCAATTCATCCCGTTTGACCACCGTTTTAAAGTACTCTTGTTTTATTATTTTTATGATTTTCTACTTCCTATTGTGGCCTTTAGGAGTGTAAGATAGGTAATGTTTTTGAGTCTTTTGACAAATGCATTTGGAACCAAATTCATTTTGACATATTTTTGCTTTGACAAGCTGTCCTTCATGGGGGCAGCCTTCAACTTAAATGCCATGGTTGGATTGTATCTCGTCTGTCAAATTTACCAAGGACTTGCAGCTAGCCATTTATGCTCCATTGGGTACACAACATCAGTGTGCTGGATGGCTGGTTTATGTAGTTTCAACACTTTTTCACGTCTGCTAGGGTTTTAGCATGTGGTTTGTGAAGAGCCCAGCTGGCTCCAACTCAAACCCCTGATGTTTTCTGCTTAGCTCTTGTGTTTTTTAAAGTTTTTTAGGAGAAATTCTAGACAGAAGTAGAAGAGGCGCCAAGCATAAAATGCATATAAAACTGAAATTTAAACTAAATCTGAGAAATAGCTTATGTATTAAGCATTATTCAACTGCTCCAAATAGATCATGAACAACAAACTTACTCGAATCTCTCCAGAATAATTAAATAAAGAATTTTTGGACTTGCCAGGCAAGAATGGCTGAAATTGAATATAGGCAATGCTTAGAGCCTGGATCTATCTTCTCCCTTGCAGAAACTGGAGGAATGTAGCAGTGAATGGTAGGCGCCTAGGATAGAACCCAGAAAAGAGCCAAAAATGAAGCGCTTTGGCTCACAGCTTCACACGCCAGTCCCAGAAGAGCACGCCTTTCAAGGCAAGGTACGACCACTGAATGCTAAATGGTTATCTTTATTGAAAGCTGAGAAATGTGAAGATGGCATCCAAGATCTGTAAGCCCTCTTCTTATTTAAAACCTGTAAATACTGAATAGAATAACTCTGATAGCACAAATGAACTTCTGGATGAAGCTTCCACAATGGCAATCATTCAACTGGTGTCTCATAGCCTCACAATCACAAATTCAGTGAAGAATTTTTGTTCTTCAATGAAGGTTTTCTTGAAACCCTTGTCCTCAGACAAAATCATAGAGAAGATAAAAAATTGCAATGTCAAATGATCAAGAATAGGGTTCAACTTGCAAGCTTTTTGCCTTATATCTCCTGAAAGGCACGACTTTCAAGAAAAGCATGTCAATTTGCCTTTTGTATTTGTTTTAAAATACATTTAAATGTATTTTAAGTTATTTCCATAGTTGGCGCCTTAAGTGATTTAAATATCACTTAATAAAGTATTTCATTACTTTATATATAAAGTATTTAAGTGGCGTTACTTTATAAAGTCAAGTTGACTTTATAATAAATCATTTAAGTTAATTTAATAACTTAACCACCAAAATACTTCGAGGTAACCCATGTAACCTGAATACCTCTCGAAAGAACAAATCCGCCACCTATATGGCTAAGTAAGTAGTAGTGATTGGGAAGAAATGTGCATACTTTGTCAATCGATCAACTGCCACAAAAATGCTGTCTCTACCCTGAGCTTTCGACAAGCCCATAATGAAGTCCATCGACAAGCATTCCCACTTCCCCTCAGGAATAGGAAGCGGTTGTAGTAACCTAGCAGGGTAAGTATGCTCTTGTTTGTTCTGCTGACAAACATAGCACTCCCTGACATACTGAAGAACATTTGATTTGAGACCCTTCCACGTGAATCTCTCCTGTACTTTCCTGTAGGTCTTAAAGTACTCGGGATGACCAGCCATGGGTGAATCATGAAGAGTCTTCAAAACCTTGTTCTTCACCTCAGAACCTGGGACTAAAAATATTCTCCCTTTGTAAATGATAAGATCATTCACTAGAGAGTACCTGCTATCTTGTATAGTCCCATCAATGATGCCAGAAGCCCACGGATTCTTGGCATACTCTGCTAACATCATGTGACTCCAATCCTCTGAAATCACTGCAATGGAGCTCAAGTGTGGTCGGCGAGATAATGCATCGGCAACTATGTTTTGTGTGCCTTTGACATAGGCAATGTCAAAATCATATGACTGCAGTTTGTTGACCCACTTTTGTTCTCTCGTTCAGGTCTTGCTGCCCAAGGAAATGCTTCAAGCTGTTATGATCCGTCTTGACACAAAATTTGCTGCCAACTAGATATTGCTTGAATTTGGCCATAGCGTGCATAATAGCCAACATCTCCTTGTCATAAATACTAAAGCTCCTCTCAGGACCCCTTAGCTTCCTGCTCTCGAAAGCTATCGGATGACGGTCCTACATGATTACTGCACCAATACCTTCTCCACTAGCATTGCAGTGAAGCTCAAACGGTTTGGTGAAGTCTGGCAACGCCAACACTAGGCATGTCATCAAATGTTTGAACTTCTCAAAACATTTCTGTGCTTGAGGTGTCCAAAGGAAGGCTCCCTTCGTCATCAAATCTGTAAGCAGTGCTGCATGTCGCAAAAACCCACTAACAAATTGACAGTAGAAAGCACATAAACCCACAAATCCCTTGAGCTGCATCAAGGTCTCTGGAGTAGGCCAATCAACAATGGCACAAACCTTGTCAGGATCCATGCTGACACCCTCTCCACTAATGATGTGACCAAGATAGAGCAACTCTGCCATGCCCAATGCACATTTGGACTCCTTGGCGTACAAAGACTCCCTATCAAGTATGCTCAACACCGTATCCAGGTGAGCCAGGTGCTCCTCCCAAGAACTATTGTAGACCAATATGTCATCGAAGAACACCAGAACGAACTTCCTCCAGTGACGCTGGAAGACCCTGCTCATCGTGGACTGAAAAGTGGCTGGAGTGTTGGTTAACCCGAAAGGCATAACCAAAAAGTCGTAATGTCCACAATGATATTTGAAGGCGGTCTTCTCAATGCCCTCCTCTCAGACTCTAATATGATGGTACCCTGCCCTCAAATCAATCTTCGAGAAGTAGCAAGCCCCATGAAGCTCGTCCGTCAATTCATCAATACGTGGAATGGGATACTTGTTCTTGATGGTTTTCCTGTTCAGCATCCTGTAATCAATACACATTCTGAGTGTATCATCCTTCTTCACCAATACAACTGAAGAAGCAAATGGAGACTTACTCGGCCAGATGTGTCCCATAGCGAGCAACTCTTTGATGGTTTTCTCTATTTCATCTTTCAATCGCTTAGGATGCCGGTAAAGAGTGATCATAACGGGCTTGGTGCCCTCCTCCAACTCAATAATATGTTCAATGCCCCTGTCTAGAGGTCTACCATGAGGTATATCACCAAACACCTTAGTATGCTTCATCCGAAGCTCCTGAACATTGGGATGATAAGGCGTTTTATGTTGCTCCTCATAAGATGGCTATAACTGACATGCTGCTGCCCATTCAACCATGTCATGCCAAATTAATCTTTGCATTCTCCTGAGTGTAATAACCTTCAAGCTACTGTCCTTGAGGGTTTTTAGTATGTGGTTTGTTCCATCAACCTTAAATTTCATCTCCATCTCTCTAAGGTTGAGAGTAAACTCACCAATCGCATGAAGCCACTTCATGCCAAGAACCACATCGGTGTCACCCATTGTAACCACATAAAAATCTGCCTTGAACTCATAATTGTTGAGGTTCATGGGCAGATCCGGAATCATCCTCTCACACTTGAGAGTATAACCATCAGCATCCTTTACTTTGATACCCTCAAACTGCTGAGTTTGGATCCCTCTTTTCTTCACTAAACGTGCATCAATAAAATTGTGTGTTGCACCTATGTCAAGTAGTGAGATGACCCTTTGACCAGCCAAGATACCTCACAAACAAAATGAGCTTTCCCTTTGCATACTTGACATGTGAGCCTCATGCAGCTCATTTTCCACTTCCTTTTCCACTGAAATTTTTGAGTTTCCTTCTTCTAAATCATCTTCATCAGCTTGCTGGTCAGAAAAATCAGAAATTATTTCATCATCTTAAAACCATTCCAACTGTCTATTTTGTCCCTTTGGTTTGAGAGGACAGTCATGGTTTATGTCATAGGGTCTTTTGCAATAGAAGCAAAGTTTTCTCCAGCGTAAATTGTTGAGTGTTTCACGATCCAAGGGTGCTGCAAACTTTTTCTTTTGATCAAGATTATCTGTTTTCTTAAAATCAGGTTTGCTGTCCTTATTTGAAGTGGATGGGTTGGAGTTGAACTTACTTCGTGGAGTAGTAAGTTCCATGCTACGAGCTTACCTCATAGCTTCCTGTAAAGTGGGGGGATCAAAAGCTTTGATCCAACCCTTCATTGGCTCAAAAAACCCCTCTACAAAGAGAATAACCAACCTTCTCTCCGAGATCCCTATGACCATAACCAAGATCCTCTGAAATTCACCAATATAGGACTCCAAGCTGCCTAATTGTTTGAGCTGTGCTAAGTCTCTGAAATACAGTTTGGGGTCTTCTCTATCAAATCTTTCCACAAGTCTCTGTGAATTCCTGATAACTAGTAATCTGGTCATGTTGTAGAGTAACCATTCCATGGTGCCACCAATTGTGGGCTACACCATCAAAATGTAATGCTGAGAATTTAATGGCATCATCCTTCACCATCGGACGTAAAGTCAAGAAAGTATCAAGCTTGCTAATCCAAGCTCTAGCAGTGACCCTACTGCTGGCATCAAAAGTAGGAAGAGTGAGTTTATTAGTCGCCTGTCTCAGATCATTGTTTCTGTTATCTCTAGGCCTCCTATCAACACAATTCCTGCCATGTTCTCTCTTTTGACTCATAAATCTATCAAAGTTTAGGTGATCCTAAACTCGTTGGGGTAAAGCTTCCCATTCATCATGTAATGTCATGATGTTATTTGTGAAGACCATGTCACCTTCTCCCTCCTCCATGTTGCCATCAATTGGATCACGCCTGGCAAAGATAGGACGTGTGGGTCTCTCATAGGTATGTGTAGGAGTAACTCTTTGGTGTGCAATTCCATGCACACTGCCATCTTCCTCCTATTCCTGTGGTCTCTTGTGGATAGTCAACTGTTGCATTGCTGTGCTTAACTACTGGAGTGCGTTAGCCACCTGTTCCTGTCCTACTGCTAGGCCTCTCAGAATGTCTTGGGCCTCCCTGTCCTCATTCTAAGATTGGTTGTGAGGTTCCCCAGTCTCCTCTCTATCAACCATTTCTTTGAATGGATTGTCAAAGGGAAAATCCTCAAATTGATTTCTCTGACTACCAGGCCTCCTACGTGAATAGTACCTATTATATCTGCCTTGATAAGGACGCATATGATATTTACCCCTTTAGGCTGGTAGGATTATGTGCTCTGATACCACTATGAATAGCCGAGCTGGCTCCAACTCAAACCCCTGATGTTTTCTGCTTATCTCTTGTGTTTTTTTAAGTTTTTTAGGAGAAATTCTAGATAGAAGTAGAAGGGGCGCCAAGCATAAAATGCATATAAAACTGAAATTTAAACTAAATCTGAGAAACAACTTATGTATTAAGCATTATTCAACTGCTACAAATAGATCATGAACAACAAACGTCCCTGAATCTCTCTAGAATAATTAAATAAAGAATTTTTGGACTTGCCAGGCAAGAATGGCTGAAATTGAATAAAGGCAATGCTTAGAGCCTGGATCTATCTTCTCCCTTGTAGAAATTGGAGGAATGTAGTTGTGAATGGTAGGCGTCTAGGATAGAACCCATACAAGAGCCAAAAATGAAGCGCTTTGGCTCACAACTTCACATGCCGCTCCCATAAGAGCACGCCTTTCAAGGCAAGGTACGACCACTGAATGCTGAATGGTAATCTTTATTGAAAGTTGAGAAATGTGAAGATGGCATCCCAGATCTGTAAGCCCTCTTCTTATTTAAAACCTGTAAATACTGAATAGAATAACTTTGATAGCACAAATGAACTTCTGGATGAAGCTCCCACAATGGCAATCATTCGACTGGTGTCTCACATCCTCACAATCACAAATTCAACGAAGAATTCTCGTTCTTCAATGAAGGTTTTCCTGAAACCCTTGTCCTCAGACAAAATCACAAAGAAGATAAAAAATTGCAATGTCAAATGATCAAGAATAGGGTTCGACTTGCAAGCTTTTTGCCTTATATCTCCTCAAAGGCATGACTTTCAAGAAAAGCACGCCAATTTGCCTTTTGCATTTGTTTTAAAATACATTTAAATGTATTTTAAGTTATTTCCATAGTTGGCGCCTTAAGTGATTTAAATATCACTTAATAAAGTATTTCATTATTTTATAAAGTATTTAAGTGGCGTTACTTTATAAAGTCAAGTTGACTTTATAATAAATCATTTAAGTTAATTTAACAACTTAACCACCAAAATACCCATAACTCCTTCCCAACTCAGTATTTTTCCGTGCTGTCAGATGTTGGCGAACATTGAACTCCATATGCCTGTACTGAAACCAATACTGAGGTGAAAGGGGTGGGAATGGCAATACCCACCAAAACGGTCATTGGCCCCCAAACCAGATCCTGTCAGCCCACGAGGGTCCAAGAAATAGGCTAACTCCACTGCTCCTGAATATTGACTAGAGTGGGGACATTACATGGTTCTAATATGAAATAGTCTATAGTTTCATTACTTGAGCTCATTTTATTCCATGACTCTTCCAATATCTTTAGAACTGGTGTGTTTCTTCAATTTTATCAATTTGGTCAACGATTTTTTGTTAAAAAGTTTTTAGATTTCCACGGGCTAACATTGTGATGGGTATGTTTGAATCCAAGTGTGTTTTATCATTTATTCCCAGGCAATCATTTCAATACATACACTTGGAAACAACCATGTTTTGACAAATTGAAATTTTTTGTTTGTGCCATGATCACAGTGTCGTCCATCAAATTCACCAAAGCTATCCCATCAAATTCATCCAATGCTTGCACCTGGCCTAGCTGTAGGTTATGCTCATGCAGTGTGTGAAATGCAGTATTTTATCGAGTTTCAGCACTTTATCATGCCTTGTGGGTTCTAATCTTGGATCCCCAGTAAGAAAGCCCATTAGTTTCTACCACTTTAGCTCATCCCATTTGACTCTTATATGCAGTATTTTACCTGGTTTCAGCACTTTATCATGTCTTGTGGGTTCTGATCTTGGATCCCTAATCTGAGAGTGCATTCTTTTCTATCCCTTTAGCTCATCCCAAATATTTTCTTAAGTAGTTGTGTTTTTCAGCAATTTTATGTTTATTTTCTTCTTTCTATCTTGGTCATTTGGATTTCTTGGCAAGAATTTCTGTTAAAGATTTTATATCTCCACATATAAGTTTTTGGACATAGACATCTGGGACCAGCTGTGTTTTGATGTGAAAATGTTTTGAATTAAGTATCCAGAAATAAAGAGGGTAAGGTACTGTTGGTTCCGGATATACATAAAAAATATGTCTTTTTTTAATTTTATGGCAGAATATATGTGCAATTTTTGTCTATGTTTATAATTGGTTTGTCTTTGTTTATGCTTTTTTATTTATTTATTTTGGTTTGGAATGGACTTGATTCTGCCTTAGGCAATGGTGCATGGTCCTATGGAGGTGTTTTACAAATTGTCAGCATATTCTCAGTTGAAAATTGTAGTTATTTAAAGTGGTCCCATCGATGATGAAGTTTTTAGCTGTGCTACCAGCATGAAATTATTAGTTAGTATTTCCTAGGAAATTTCTGAAGGATTTTTTAGTAATTTTGGAAAAAATTAATTCCGAGATATTTGAAAGGCTGCCCAAAATGTTCCCATCCTTCCTCCAGCTGACACTTAAAGTTTTCCTTAGAAATAATCATAGCTTCAATTTTTCTTAGCAAATTTTGTGTTTTTTCATCTGCACAATATGAATGTACCCAATTATCAGTAATCAACGAAGTTGCTTATCTAGTGGTCTCATGGAATGGACATATTTATTTTCTCCAGGGCTGTTAAGAGATTGTAGGATATGAAATTTCCAGAGCCCATAGTGCATTTAAAGCTTCTGGATTAAAACCGTGGAAAAGTCTTTTGCATCAGTGTTTTGGATCACACTTGTTGATCCATCATCAGGGTGAGGATGAGATTGTAGGAGGCTTTTTGATATAAGAACAGTCCTGTGCACATCTACAGAATTATCTTTGTTTTACGAAAGGTAACTTTGGTTAAACTTAGGGCCAAGTCAGTTTGGGGAAATGCCAACAGACCAGCTATAATTTGTTGATCTGGTCTAAAAGTGAAATCAAAGATTTTTGATTCACTAATAACTGTGAGCATTGGTGCTTTGCACTATCAGCCCCATACATCCCATTCTACCCATTACTGGGGGAAGTTTGTCAAAAAGGCACATCTTGGCCACATAAAGAAGTGGCTTCTTCAGGAGGGCCTAGATAGCTGCATCATTTTACCTCTTCACCTGTATATGGGCTATCATGCAGCTTGTATCATACTTTTCAAGGCATATATATAATATATTTAATCCTGAGTATGAAAGCAGTGTGCTATTTGTTGCATCATATATCCTTTGTGTTCAACATTTTATGGGGAGTTTGGTAGAGCAGTATGATGTCATTGCCATCTTTATTAGTAAAGATGCATTGGACTGTATATTACAAGAAGTGCAGGAGTAGATTTCATTCAAATTTTATAGAAAATTAGCTCAAACACACCAGCAAATAAAATTTTCACAAGATTAGATAGTACGCAACAGTCCTTAGGATGGTGTCCTTCCTCTATCATGTAGGGAGGCTTCCCTATTCGATATTTCAATAAAATTGAAGAGCATTTTCAATATAAACAAATGTACAAAGATAATAATAAGAATTTGTCATTTTGAGATTTTTAGCCTACTTGACAAAGAATATAGAACTGCATTTTTTCGAAAGTAAATATAGAGCTTTTTGATGGATGTGCAACAGATGCAAATGTAAATAAACTCGACATTCCACACATTTCAACTAGCAGTTAACGGCATGGGACTAAAAAGATAACTCAGTGATCATCATTTAAATTGTAAGATAATCACCAAGACAACAAATGCAGGCACAAACTTCTTCGTCAGCTTCTATTAAGGAAATGTTTCAGCATGCAACTAGATTACTGAATTTGGATTTAGTAAAATGCATGTTGTGCTCCAGCAGAGGATGTATAAACAGTTTTGCAAACATTGCCAAGGCAAATTCAAACTGCTCTCTGTCCACAATTTTATTTAACCAACTTTTTAATTCTCACTTTATGAAATAAGCATGAACTGAAAATGAGACTCACAAGGATTCCACTTATAAGATGTGGCTTCTTTTTGCCTGACTTGTCTGCGTCCATGTGCTGGGTCTCATAATCTTGGTCCATGTTAATATGCCGTTTCAAAGCAAAATCTTTCTTTGTACTACATCCACAATAGTTTTCTGTGCTCTCTTTCAATCTAGTATGGTTAACCATATTTGGGTTTGGTGTCCCATCCATTAAGATAACTAGTATTTGTATGCAACAAATTCTGAACATTCTTTTTAACCGAAGAGGTGCCTACTTCTTGATATGTCCTAACTTCATTCACATGGATGATGCTCTGCAGTTTTTTCTTTCTCTTGAGTTATCTTGCATTAACAAAGATATGTACCTAAGTTGGAAGTGCTGGATTTGACAGCACACTTCTTTTGATTGATCATCTCTTCAACCCATTGAGGCGCTGAAGAGATTGATCCTTGTATAGAGGTGATGCTCCAGGAGGAATTCCGTGGATTTATTAATAGGCTTTGTCAGAGCTTGAGAATTGACAGATTTTTTCCATTTCCTAAAACCTAAGATTCTCTCATTTGCTTTCTCATTTCAGCTATCGTCTTGAAATCCAAGATTTCCAATACCATTATTGGAAACATCAAGAATGTGGAGTGCTTCAGGTAGTTGTAGGAATTATCAAGTGACATATGGTGCATCACATTCTTGGGTGGTATTATCAATCAGAATTTAACTCAACCATCTAAGACATTATTCATGTTTGACACATATGTGGAAATGGGAGCAAAATGGACATTCACATTTGAATAAAGATCAAGTCCTTTTGTTGACCTTTTGTAGCATTAAACTCTTCGTTACACCTCCAGAATTTGTACTACAGTGTGATCTTATAACTTCCTTTTTTCTTAAGCCTTGATGTTCACCATCACTTCTGCCAACTCTACTAGTCTACTAGTTGCGTGAAAACATTGGGCTTACTGGAGCTAGAAGTGGTAGAACTGATTTTGAGCGTACTGGTCTTGGGAATTGAGGTGTAAAACTGAAATGAATCTCCACCCATGCAAGTACTAGTTATAGTAACTTTTGATATGCATTCTCTAACTGTTTTTTCCACCCATAAGATGGTATGCACTATCAAAGCATCAATTTTATCTTCAACCCAGGAGACCAATCCACCTTCTCCAAGGGTTGCAGAAATCCTGTTGTTGGTAATACCTGTTAGATTTTAATGGGCTATCTTCTCTACATGAGGAGACACATCTTGGATGTTATAGGAGGGACATCCTAGGTGTTATATCGAATCTGCATCTTACTTTGTTTTTGTCTTCACAATTTGCCCAAAAATATTCAATATGAGTTACATTGGAGTGATTTTAACCAATATTTCCTCTACCATGACCTGCCATTAGACAATCAGGCCTTGAGTTGTTTGAAATTATGTAATGTCCCCTTTTGGGAAATTTGTAATTTTAGGCCTGCAAAACAATAATAATCACTAAAAACTGATACTAGTAATAACAAGTACCAACTTTATGGTTATATTCAGATTAACACATAAAATATTATAATATTGAGAGCAATACATCAGAGCTAAAACATTATAATAATTAGATCTATAGTTCATAACATTATCAATATTTGAATTCAAAATAACTTAACATCATTAATGATTATTCCAAAGCATATTCCTATAGCCAATCATATTATGAATTAACTTGAAGTACTTGCAAACCACAATCTCAAGGATGGTTGTCCTTGTATTGCGAGAGCATGGGTGGATCCTTGTCCATCCATCTTGGGGTGGTGTACTTGAGAAGACCCTCTAACCCAGGAGCACTCATATGCCTCTTGGCCCACGAGCGCTTCATCTCGGGATGGTGTACTTGAGAAGACCCTCAAGACCATGAGCACTCATCCGCCTCTCAGCCCACAAACATGGCAGGATTTTAGGTCCACTCCATCACTCAATCCACCTTGGAGGTGCTCCATCCTCCATGATCAAGCCTAGGAGCACTCATTTGCCTCTCAATCCACGAGTACACCCTCTTGAGGTGGTGTGCTTGATAAGATGCTTGAAGATTGCCTTCCTTAACAAGCCTAGGAGTACTCATATGCCTCTTAGCCCACGAGCACTCCATCTTGAGGTTGCGTGCTTGATGAAGGAAAGGTCGGTACTTCATCTCTTGTGAACACGGAAGGTTGATCTGCCTCCCTATTTGCAAACACTTTTATAAATTCCAGTGTTCCATGGGGACGCGTCCCCCCTAAAAATCTTGCCGTTTCTAAGACTTGGACGTTTCCGAGACTCAGAGACTTCAAGGAAATGTCCCCCCGCCGTCCTCCCATTTCTCTGCCGCCTCCAAGACGTCTCTCTTCTGAGGGGACTTCTGGATGTCCTTGAGACTTCCAAACGTCTTGAGACTTCCAGATGTCCCTCGAATTGGTAGAAACTTCCAGGCGTCGCCCTTAAAAATGCAATAAATAATGATTTAAAAAAAAACAAAAAGTAAAAATTATAAATTATAAATTTTAAAGTTTTTTTAAAAGCCTAAAAGGTTAAATTGACCATGCCTTTTGACTTTTTCTTCTATTTTCATTTTGCTATTTACACAACTGAGCCGTGGGTGTTTGAGTTTGGGCGATGGAAAGTTACAGGTATGTAGGGTTTTTTTTTTTTGGTTTATTTTTGTTTATGCTTTGCTGGATGTCCATATCCTTCCCAAAGCTCCGATTCATGTTGCAACTGCACAGGCAAGGAGGGGTCGAACCCTGAAAATGTGCTAGCATGGGCAAGGCACGTGAACTGTTAGACTGAATGCCTCAAAGAGATGTCATCTTGTGGGATACATTGTTGATTGTAATTATGAATCATGATATGATGATTATGAACTTCAAATTATGAAACATCTAGTTCTCATCCAATGTCTATCAAGTATATTTTCATTTTGATTTTCAATGTTCACTAGTTCAATGAAATCATTGCAATGTGTTTAAAGTTTAAAGTTTAAACTTTACTTATTCCCAATAGTATTCTTGCTGAAAATTATAATATCATTAATAACTATATATATATATATATAGTTATTCCTAATTTATATTCTAAAACTTACTTCCCAATAATATTCTTGCTGAAAATAATATTTATTTCCAATAGATATCTAATACTTCTTATTGTCTTTTTTTTTTCCAATCTCATTCACTAGATGATTTCTCCACAAGGAAATGATCTCCCTTTTATATCTTATTATTGAGGGAGTCACAACCTTTCACATTAAGAGTGACAAACTTTCACATTAGGAGGAGTCACGTCATATTTATTCTTAATTGATTGATTGATGTTATGGATCTCTTTCTTGAATGAAATGCTCTCCCTTTTATATCTCAAGTTTGAGGGAGTCACACCTCTTCACTTCAATAGTTACAACTCTTCATTGCTGCACTTGTAGAATAATAATTTAATTTTAAATAAATCAATTTGTTAGTGCTGCTGTCTATTACTTGTAATCAGTCCTAATAATTCCTCCCCCTTACTTTCCTTCCAGGCCTACCTTATATACCTTATCTTGCTTAAGGGACACAACCTTTCATATGCTGGTTGACCATTCTTAACAACTTAATCTTTGTTTAATGCCAGTTTGGTGTAATATTAATTATCTTTTATTGATTTCTTTTGAAGCATAGGTTGCAGACATTTAGGAGTTAAACAAAACATTACAGTCCACCTTGCCCAAGATTGCTTGTACTCAAGCAGTCACAAGCTAAGATGCTCCTGAAGTTACCAAGATCCCAAATTAATTTTGTAGATTCGTAATTCTTAGACATGGCTCCTTCTTGTGATGTAATTAGCAGTTGCGATACTTTGATATAATTAGGAATTGTAAACTCTATAGCTAGTGGTAATTGTCTTGGTTATGCCTGACTCTATGCTACAATGATGTCCCTAGAGAGTATTTGTTAGTATACTTGCGTCAACCTAACTATCAATAAGGTTAATACTATCCTCTAAAGTATGAGGACAATTTATTGTCCAATATTCTTTTGACTCATGTACTACTATTTTCCAATAACTCTCAACAACAAAACCAAGAGATGGAAATTGGCAAGACTTGTTATTTAAGACAAGTTTTCTCTCATTTCATTACCACAAACATCCTAGGCAATGAATACAAACTCTTGATTACCCTCGTTGAAATCTAGAATGATACAAAAAATGTTGCATCCTCCATCTTGATGAATTATGAGAGTGTTGTGAATATCAAGATCCCACTCCTTTGTGCAAAGCCAATTTTGCATTTGAGTAAAAGGATCTAGGTCTCCTTTACTACAGGTCATATTCTCTTTCCCTAAACAATCGAATGGAAACAAGTACACAATTTCCCTTAAATAAAGTAGATTTCATTTCACATAAACATTCAAACAAAGTTTTGAGGCATAAACATTCAAACAAAGTTTTGAGGCAAGTTTTGATTGAATCTAATGAGGATGTAATATAAAATAGCTTATAGGGTGTTTGTAACACTTAACCTAGTCAAAGCCATAATTTACATAATTGCCGATTAATCTCCAAGTGGCCGATTAATCGCCAAAAATCTGAGAAAATGATTAATTTCTGCCTTTACTCATGGATCACTATAGCGGTTTTAATTGCCGATTGTTTGCCAATTAATTGCCAGAAAAAATGACGAATAATCGCGGGTTAATCGTGCAAATATTTACTGCGTTTTTTTTCCCTCATTTTCATGCGGAAATTTCAGACATTTCACGTGTTTTTAACCATTTTTGTTCTACTTAAACCCTCAATTTTGCATATTATTCCACACCCACAATTTTCCCTTCGTTTTTGGCGTGATCGAGGCTTCTATTTCCGCGCGAACTGGTTGCTATTGGCATCGCGATTTGCAGCAACAGCTATAGGTTAGGGTTTTTTCTCTTTTCCCAGTTTCATGTTTGGTTTTGTGGCTTCATGATTTCATATCATCATAAAAAATCATCAGAGTTGTATTCAATGTGTTCAATATAGCCGAAAATAGGTGTTCCTAGATTCTTTTGCTTTTGAAAATAATTTATTTCTTGAAATTTAATCCTTTGTGACATGTCAATGAAAATGGGTGTTCTCAGATTCTTTTGCTTTTAAAAATAATTTATGTCTTGAAATTTAATCCTACTTGAGATGGCCTTGAGTCTCCATTTGACATTGTTTAAGTTTAAACAATGTCAAATGGAGACTCAAGGCCATGTCACATAGGATTAAATTTCAAGAAATAAATTATTTTTAAAAGCTCTGTAACAGTTAATGATTATTTTTAAGTTTACAATGTACATACTATGCCAAATTTTTTTTTTTATATGAATTTCGCTTATAATGAAGCCATGAAATCAGATATGAAATTGAAAACTATAGCTGGGCTGTGAATGTGATGATTCAAACTCAAAGTAACAATGAAATTTTATAACTTAATAGACTTCTGCTTATTAAACCCTCGTTTCGACACTACTTTGTTTCAAACTTTCATGATTCATAATTTCATCATTCATGTTACATTACTGTTACTTGTTACATACTCTGCCAAGTGCCAAGCGTCAAATATCTAGGCATACAAATACCCAGTTATAAAATTTCTATGCATGAATGATGAAAGTTTGAAACAAAGTAGTGCTGAAATGAGGGTTTAATAAGCAAAAACAGAGCTCATATCATCATATTTCATCATCATTTTAAAAGTTGAAATTTGAGCATGTTTTCTCATATGTATGCAGTTGCACTATGCACATTATCACATTGTATGTAAAGTTGAACAGACCTCATATGTATGACACTTTAGTTTTAAATTTTTAATTGTTCATCATCATTTTAGTCTTTTAGAAGTTGAAATTTGAGCATGTTTACTCATGCGGAGACATCTACCTCAACATCTATGGGTTGAGGTAGATGTCTCCGTATGAGTAAACATGCTCAGATTTCAACTTCTAAAATGATGAACAATTAAGACTCATACCTGTCATAGATAATTTAATCTTCAAATTTTTAAACTTTAATCATTAATGAGTAAACATGCTCAAATTTCAACTTCTAAAATGATTGATGCTAATATGATATCATGATACATTGATATGAAACAAGAAATTGTGTGACTGTGTGTGTATAGATATGTTTGACTGTGTATATGCATGCAAACTTGGCATCATGTGTATGTGATGTGTATAGATATGTATGTGTGCACAGTGCATTCTTGACTCTGCATACATACATACCTACACACACAAACATCATACTTACAAGTTACACACACATGTTGCAAACTTTCATCCATACACATACTGCATACATATATATATCCACACACATACACACAACTTTTGTTCATCTGCATAGATTACTCACCCATCTACGAACTATGATTGAAAGTCTCAAAGTACTTTTATAGTGGAATATCTGCAATAAATTATTAAATATAGTATGGAAATTTTGAGCAATTGCTATGTAATGATAATCTGCTGCTCCCACCTGCAAATTTTCAATAGTCAACAGGGTTAGGACAGCAATGCCAATTTGCATACAAGTAAATTAAATCAATGTGCATCCAACAAAAAATACAAATATAAGAATGAAAAAATTGAAATTAGATAATGATTGAATAAAGTTAAACAATTAGTTGATTGTTCCTTTGTACTAGATTTGTTACAACTTCTAATATATTTATTATTCAACTTCTAATATTGTAGGTTAATATTTAATCACAATGGCATCCCCCTCTGCATCTGGTTCGGGCTCAGCTGCCACAAGTCAGCCCATTGAAAGGAGACCCCCTGGGAGCTGTGATCCTACTTTGAAACATGGTTATTAAAGGCCAGTACCAGTGAGTGTTATTTGTACTCATTGCAAGAAGAGGATTAGTGGAGGCATCAATTGCCTCAAATACCATCTTGCTGGTATTCCATGTCGTGATTCAAGGGCATGTGAAAAAGCCATTGAAGAGGTGCAACAAGAGATGTTAGTTGTTCTTGCAACACTTGAAGAAAAAAAAAATAGAGAGGGAAAAGACAAAAGCAGCCATGCAAGAAGCTATTGCTCCTAATTTGGCTGAAGATTTTGGGGTGAATATGCAAACTCAAAGCATTGCGGGCATTAGTCGCGGTCCACGTTTACATGCTGGTCGCGGTACCCCATCCTCTTCATCCACTTTGAGCAAATTCCAATTTTTTGTGCCTAGAAATGTTCCAGGATCACAACCTTCATTGGAAGGTATTGGGTGGAATAGGGAGGTGCACAAAGAAGTAGACATGGCTTGTGCAAATTTTTGGTTTTATAACAACCTTCCCTTCAATGTGGCAAGGAGTCCATATTGGGAGTGTTTGGTGCCAACATTGACAGTTGCAGGGAAAGGGTACAAGGCCCCTAGTCCAAGAGATCTAAGTGGGAAGTTACTTGAAGATGCTATTGTAGATGCAAAAGGAATTGTGGGAGATGAAAAGGAGCAACGACAAAAGTATGGATGCTCAATTCTTTCATATGGCTAGATAGATGGAAGAAACCGCACTCTAATCAATTTTATAGTGGCTTCAAATGGTGTAATGGTTTTTCTAAAGTCAATTGATGCCTCCAGCATAATAAAGAATGCAGAAAATTTGAGCTTGATCTTGGAGTAGGTTTTTTTAGAGGTAGGCATAAAAAATGTTGTCCAAGTTGTTATTGACAATGCAGCGGCATATGTGGCAGCTGGTAGATTGCTTCAAGTGAGGCATCCAACAATTTTGTGGATCCCTTGTGCAACTCATTGCCTTGACCTTCTTTTGGAGGACATAGGCAAAATTGACTGGGTGAAACCAATTGCAGAAGAAGCAAGAGACATAAGAAAAAATATATATATATATATAATCACCCATGGGTTCTTCAAGTGATGAGATATCACACCAAGGGGAAAGAGCTTGTTTGATTGGGTGCTACAAGGTTTGCAACTAATTTTCTAACATATATATATATATATATATATAATCACCCATGGGCTCTTCAAGTGATGAGATATCACACCAAGGGGAAAGAGCTTGTGCGATTGGGTGCTACAAGGTTTGCAACTAATTTTTTAACATTGCAAAGTATCACTAGTTTATTGACTTCCTTGAAGCAGATGTTTGTGAGTCAACCATGGGTAGACTCTCACTCAACTTACTCAAAGAAGGCTGATGGAGAAAAGATTGTAAAAATAATCTTTGATGGTCAATTTGCAACTAGAGCATTAGAGATTGTCAAGGTAACTTCAACTCTAATGAATTTTCAGATTTAATCCTTTATTCTTAATTGAAAATTCTATAAGTATTTTGTTTCATTGTAAGGTGTAATTTAAATTTGGTTTACTTTGTACTTTATGGGTGATTGAGCCATTGGTGAGGGTCTTGCGCTTGGTGGATAGCGAGAAAAATGTGATGGGATATCTTTATGAGGCAATGGATAGGGCCAAAGAGGCCATCCAACACTATTACATGGGGGATGCAAATAGATTTACCCCTATTTGGATGATCATTGATCGAAGGTGTAACAATCAACTCCACCAACCCATTCATGCAATGAGGTACTTTCTCAACCCCATGTTCTACTTCTTTGATGGCTTCACGGATGTTAATGGGGAGGTTATGGAGGGCCTATTAACATGTATTGAAAGGATGACACCTGTATCTAAAGTGAGAGACCTCATCCTTTTAGAGTTGCAAAATTATAAGGCAACTAGGGGGCCTTTGTTTTCTTCCAATTATGTGAATGAGGAAGAGAGATCCAAACACCAAGTAAGAAAAAGTGAAGCCTTATATCTTGCAAGTTATGAATTACAATTATTATTACTTATTACAATATTCTTCATTAATATTTACAAAATCTTGAATATCTTATTTGTGGGTTCTTGGTGGGAAGATTGGGGTGGAAAAACCCCAAATTTGCAAAAGCTAGCCCTTTGAATTTTGTCTTAACCTTGTAGTTCTTTTGGCTATGAACAAAATTGGAGTTTGTTTGATGCCATTCACACGAAGAAGCGTAATAAGTTGACTCAATGCCACAATGATCTTGTTTTTGTGCAATATAACCTTCGGCTTTGCACAAGAAAGTTGTAGGACTAGTTAGATGAGCTCATTGATTTGGATGACATTGATCCATACAGTGAATGGACTGTGTAGGATGATGAGGCCTCCTTGTTTACAAAGGATGAGATTGCTGATTTTGAGAGGCAAGCTATGGAGGATTTGCGTGCAACAAAAGCAGGGGAGATTGGATTGGATGACATTGATGTGGTGGAGGAGGAGCCACTGCCACCTACTAGCATGGTGGAGCCACTACCACAATCTTCTATGGCAAGCAGGGAGCCAGAATCAAGTGCAAGGACCATACCCTCTACCTCCCAATTTTTCACTAGGTTGGAGAAGAGGAAATTGTAATTGCCTAGATATGGGATTTATGATGATGATTTTCAAATACAATCATCATAAATTCATTATAGTTATTAGCAATTTTACTATGCGGCTTCGTATAATGATGCCATTTTGTAATCCATATGTATTGAACAATGAAATTTAATATAAAACACCCCCTCATGGTTTTTAGACTCATGTGATGCATTTTGTAGTTGAATTTTGGAAAAAAAAAAGTGTTTTTTATAAGAAATTTTGCTACTTTTTAAGTTGCCGAGTAATTGTCAAGACAAAATTTTTGGGCTTGCCGAGTACTCTCTGATTCTGAGTATGTAAACTATGGTCAAAATATCTTTCAACATATATCACCTTGTCATAGACTCAATAGGTAATTATTGACATGTTATAACCTTCTAAGACTATATTTCTTAGATAATACTCAAGTACAAAATTATTGGATTGATCAAGTCCAATAACAAGTACAATGAAATAAAAGATGTACAAAAGTCATAGAATTCATAGCAAAAATTATCACCCACAAACACCTCATAGAAGAACTTAACTTTATAGGTTTACACTAATATTTAATTTTTATCCAACTTCCATATCAATTGGAAGTTGTCACTACTATTGCAAAAAATTGACATATCCCCATGTTTGACACTAAGATGAATTTCATATTCTAGAAAAGTATTGTTTTATTCCATCTGGTTCATTTAATCAACATCAATTTTTTTCCAAAGTTTAAGAGGTGAGAATGATCCTGGGACTTGTGGGTTATGGGCCCACATTATAACTTAAAATAGACTTACGTAACAAATTTGGGTGCACCTTGATTTGTATCAAATTTATCTAAGATACCTGAGATTGATGTCCTTGATCTTTAATCATGGATGTCGAGCTACTCTAATCAAGAAAAATGACTTAGGAGAAGAAGAGCCTTGGATGAAATGATCTACTCAAGACATTTTCTATATCACTAGTTCTTACTGGTTAGAAGATATTAAATATAAAAGTGAATTTGGTCACACAAAACAAAGTTTACTAGATCAATTTTGTAGGTTACAAGGTCGATCCCTGCATCGCAATTGTTTCTATGAGTGTGGGATAGATCATATGTGTTACGGGTTTGATTGTACATTATGATCTCGTCTAAATTGAATAGAACACGTTACTCTATTAGAACAAATGTGTTCCTGCCTCAATGAAGCTCGATGAATATATCTTAGGATAATTCTCATAGACCTCAAATTATAGTGCCAATGGTTCTTTCCAAAATTTCTCTCAAGGTCTCTCTAAGAGTCAAAATCTGTTATTTGTATGTTCCTAAAGAATTGAGCTGTCTTCATTACATTAACTCAAAAATATTGTTTTGGCATATCAAAATTGATTGAATTTAGACTTAGATGTCTATTATTATTTCTAATTCCAAAACATGGCATGTTGATTGTGATTCACTCTATGATGTTTCAAATTGGGTGTTATGGGTAAGACCAATATTATAGATAAATTATTGTACATTGTTTTGGAATATTCATGTGGACTTGGATGTGCTGACTGTACATTTGTAGGTCATGCTTTCTATGCTTTCAACAATCATTATCTAAGGAATAATGCAGCACTTGGAAATTATGGTTTTTTGTGATATGTAGTCATTACTTTGTGTACTTTAATGGGATTGGTTGGCTTTTAAGTGATTGACAATCCTAGGTCAAGATGATATCTCTGTGCACTTATCTTGAAATTTAGAAGTAAGATAATCTAAATCCATCTTTGTATCTTAGTTATGCCTAAGTTCTAGTGACAACTAGTGATGGCAACATGTGGATTTCTATTTGAGGAATTAAAGTCAAGTTATATTGGTTGATATTATTATTAACTATGTTGAGTTGTTAGAGAATGCCTGATTGTTCCTTCTTTGGGAATCTTACAATCTAATAACTTGTAACCAAAAGAACATGTAGGTCTCATAGTCTTGGTCTGAAATTCCAAGACATAAGGTTTTTTTTTGATCCTTAGGCTGGCAAGATAAAAGCTCTAATACCAATTGTAATGCCCCCATTTGGGAAATTCCTAATTTTAGGCCTGCAAAACAATAATAATCACTAAAAACTGATATTAGTAATAACAAGTATCAACTTTATGGTTATATTCAGATTAACACATAAATATTATAATATTGAGAGCAATGCATCATAGCTTAAACATTCTAATATTTAGATCTATAGTTCATAACATTATCAATATTTGAATTTAAAATATCATAACATCATTAATGATTATTCCAAGGCATATTCCTATAGCCAATCATATTAGGAATTCACTTGAAGTACTTGCAAAACACAATCTCAAGGATGGTTGTCCTTGTATTGCGAGAGCATGGGTGGATCCTTGTCCATCCATCTTGGGGTGGTGTACTTGAGAAGACCCTCTAACCCAGGAGCACTCATATGCCTCTTGGCCCACGAGCGCTTCATCTCGGGATGGTGTACTTGAGAAGACCCTCAAGACCATGAGCACTCATCCGCCTCTCAGCCCACAAACATGGCAGGATTTTAGGTCCACTCCATCACTCAATCCACCTTGGAGGTGCTCCATCCTCCATGATCAAGCCCAAGAGCACTCATTCGCCTCCCAGCCCACAAGCGCACCCTCTTGAGGTGGAGTGCTTGATAAGACGCATGAAGACTGCCTTACTTAACAAGCCCAGGAGCATCCATACGCCTCCCAGCCCATGAGCGCTCCATCTCGAGGTGGCGTGCTTGATGAAGGAAGGGGCTAGTGCTTCATCTCTTGTGAACTCGGAAGGTTGGTCAGCCTCCCTATTTGCAAATGCTTCTATAAATTCAAAATAGATTGCTACAGGAATCTATTATATTAATTGGTAATAAAATATCATTATGCAATTATAATACCTATATATATATACTTATTCCTAATTTATATTCTAAAACTTACTTCCCAATAATATTCTTGCTGAAAATAATATTTATTTCCAATAGATATCTAATACTTCTTATTTTCTTTTTTTTGTTTTCCATTTTTTTTCCAATCTCATTCACTTGATGATTTCTCCATAAGGAAATGATCTTCCTTTTATATCTTATCATTGAGGGAGTCACAACCTTTCATATTTGAAAGAGACAACCTTTCATATTGGGTATCATGTTATTTGGAGCCTATTTTTTATTTGTCTGATACCCAATAAAGGGTGAACATGTTTTGCAATTGCTTCTTGGATGATCAACAAGGTACAAAATCATATAGAAGCTCCTTGTCTGTTATACTTTCAAGAGTTTCTTGTGTAGGCAATTGCCAAGATAGCACCCTAGTCAAGTATTCCTCTGCCTGCTAGGATCAGATAAATGAATTCATGCATGCAATGATGAAATTCCCTGTACACTGTTTTCTGCAATGTGATTGAGCAGGATAATTACTTCTGCAATCACTGAAGTCACTTTGGAGTTGGGTTTTAGGAATATGCTTTACTTTACTGTCATGCTTGATTTTTATTTGTCTGAAAGGCAATATAGAGCAAATATTTTTTGCAACTACTTCTTGGATGATTATCCTACTACCACGAGTATATATTTTTTATTTTTATATCTATGAATGACAGTACTTCGATATAGCCTTGTTTTGTTCAACTGAATTTTTAAAACAAGCCCCAAATGACCCGAAGAATCTAATAATCTGTAATGCTTTGGAAGCAGTAATGCTTCATTTTAGAATGAAATAATTAATAAACAATCCTCACCAAAAATATAAGATGTTTATGTAATGCTGCAACTATTTTAGTAATTTTGAAGAATAATGCTTCTATAAATTAATGTGTAATTTTGATGACCGCAGAATGTGAGAGATATTGATAGCAGGCTGCCTATATTTGATGCATTCTAATTTAACAGACAATACCACATGTACACAATGTCATGATTCTTTCTACTATATTATATAAGAAAAGGGGAAAGCATAATTTTCTTGACATTCCACACAATCACATACCATTATATTTTTATTGTTGTAAGTAACATCACTTTTGCAATATCTAGGGTAATTGGCTTGAGGATGCCACAGGCAAATTTTTTTGATGATGAGATTAAAGACAACTAAAGAGACTTAGTTGAGCGCCCAGAGTCAAAGGCAGTAGATCTTGCTGAAGAAAAGAAATTCAAGTGAATAATATTTTCATTCTTCCATGAATGAATATTTAATTTTAATACCTTAATTTAGCTTGCCAACATTTCATGGTGAGCCAGTTATGTACTGTGTAGTGATGTAGGTCATAATTATGGTTGGAATATAAATGAATGCATAGGGTGGTATTTCCACTTATTGTATGCACGTATGTCCTATTATGTACCTTTGAGTAGATAGAGAACAAATTTTGAAGTGGAGGTTACCTGTGTAGACAGAATAGTTTCAAATTCTTTTAAATTATCATTTCAAATTTCTGGAATCCATAATTGTTAGAACAGTTTCATGAGAAATTCAATTTTCTTTGATTTTCTTTGATATTGTATATGTGCTTTTATTATTTTATATGATAGTATTTTGAATGTAGTGAGATCAATGATAGTGGTATTTGTGTTTTAAATGTTTGAGTCACGTTGTAATATTAGAACAAACTTTAAATAATGGTGCCTATCCACTTTTCGTGAGCACCTATAAGTGCTCATTTTCATTTATATAGGTGATACTTGGTAGGATTGCTGTCCCAGTAATCTTGCCCTTCCTTGAGATTTGTTTATGTGTCCTTGTCTTGGTGTTGTACTTAAAGTCAATTTCCAGGTATCTCTTTGTATGTGAGCCAATACAATGCCTTGAGGATTGTGAGTCTTGTGGCTTCTAGGTACATTGTGCCTTGCACAGGTGAGGACATTTTTTGGACGTTATACTGAAGGTGGAATGGTGGCTGCATGCACTAGGGCAGCGTTATATAATCAAGAATATGAACTATTTCTGTCACTGTGTTCTAGCCTCTACATCAAATCATTGAGGCCAAGGTGACCAATGATGGTATCTAAAATTTGTTATACCTTTGATACCAAAGATAATTGTTTTTACTCCCTGGAACTGGTAATACATCGGCAGCCAGCAACCTTGATGTGCAATGATGGAAGATGGTATGAAATTGCACTTAGGAAAAAAATGGTGGTGGAATGTAGTAGTGACAGCAGGGAAGTAGGGAGCAATGGCAACTAGACAAAACACACAGGGAAAAATGCTTCAGAGTATGGTAAAGTATGAACCAGGGGAAAAGAGGTTGGTGAGGGTATTAAATGTTAAGCTGGCAGGAGTGCGAAAGGTCCTTGCATTTTTAATTGTAGGGTTTTGGTGGGGATTTATAGTCCTTGTGCACATTTTTAAGGTGCAAAGAGTGCACCAAGTTCCTTGTTCGCTGTCTCTTTTAATTGCATAGCCATGGTTGAGTGTTTTGGGTGGAAATGTAAGGTAAGAGTCATGTTTGCTTACTGCAAACCATGTGTTGACATATGTGAACTTCATGTCGATTTTAAGCTTTAGCCTATTTTGTGAGACTTGTAGAGAAAGCAGCACTTCTGCACAGTTTATATTTGGAAAAACTTGGAAAGTGGAGGGAGAACAGAAGCTTGTGTATACAATTGCCTATGCAAGAAGTTCACAAGAGTCTGGGAACCCCATTTGTATCAATTATTTAGCAGCTTTTGCAAGAGTTGTGGAAATCCAAAAGTCATATGCACATTGTTGAAGAGGTGCATAAGAGCCTGCGAATACTGTTCAATCTTATTCCTTTGACAGATTGTGAAAAAAGACAAATTATGTAAACTGAGTGCGGAAAAGACAATGCACATTTTAAAGGTGTGTAGTGTGTATGAGGCTCTGCTTTCTCTGTTCACGATTGACACTTATACATTTGATACAAGATTGATTTGAAAAAAGCCTAAAGGGAAAAAGGAATGTTGGGTGACTCTGTACTCAAGTTTGAAGGGTATCTCAAACTTGTGTCTGGGTAGCACAAATTCGAGGATAATAGAACAAGTGTAGACAATTTTATCAGCTGTCACTTGTTCATAATTGTGTTCATGAAGCTGACAACTTTTAGCTTCTCTCTTATTGGGCATGCTCAAGGTCTGTGGCCAGAAATATTGCCTTTGTTTCTACAAGACAAATTCCAAGTTCTCCGATAGCTTTTCTAAAAATATTCACATTACTGTGTGGACTGTGAAATTAGAAGTGGTAGCCCCTCCATTGGTCCCTATGCTTATATTTAAATAGTCCAGAATCTCCTTTACACATCCCCTGAGGTTTAGCCCACCTTGTTTTGGTGTGTGGGTTTGAATCCAGGTCACCTAATTAGGAATTAATTATTTACACATCCTCTGAGTTATGGCCCAGAATCTCGTTTACACATCCTATGGTTTATGACCCACTTTGCAATTATATCACAACCCTGGGGGCATTTTCTGATCTTTGAACTTATTTAAAATTTTAAGGTGTTTAAAATTTCATCTGCCTCTTTTAGTCTGGAGAATGTGTGTGGGCTAACCGTTTTTGTTGAAAGAAATGTAATTTAGTTTCTGGGTCTAATGAATTTCTAGTTTTTGAACTTATTTATAGTAGATTAAGTGTTTCTCATTCTTTTGGATTTTGAGTATTTTGAGCATACTAATTGATTTTTGGTAGGAGATTTCCAGGTTTTAGAGAGTGCCAGTCTATATGAGAGTGAAGAGCAGTCTACATTGAGGGTGGAAGTTCTCGGCCAAATAGAGCAGGTGAGGATTTTGAATTCTAATGAACTGTAGTATTACTAGCTTTCATATCTATTTATTGTGTTCTTGGATCTCAACACTGGTGTTTCTTTGTTTGTTAAAATCACATGTGGTTGATATGCCAATGCCAATAGAATGCTGTTTGTGTCATACAAATCTAGTTGTTTTTTATGGCACTCTACTTACTCTAAGGGAGTTGTGAGCTCTTGTGATTTGTGTAGACCAAGGTTATTCCGAAAGAACCAAATTTTTACTTAAGCCTATAGAAATGAATGTTGTTTTAGATAAGGGTTTTCTTTTTTCCAATGAGATGAAATTTATAGTCTTAATCATAGTCACGTGGAAACTCTAGTATAGGGACGAGGACTCCATTCTCATCTCCATACCCACATTTTCTGGTGATTAGATTTATGTAAAATATATGCATCCTTATTCATTTACTCTCATACATTGATTTGAAATGGCATTCCAATAACTGTATCCTCATGTGTTCTCTTCTACTTTTCCTTTTTATTTTCATCTGATTGCTCTATACCATTCCCTGAATTTGAGTGCCTATCAATTCCTCTTCATCTGATTGCCTATACTATTTCCTTTTCTTCTTTATCTGATATGCCTAAATAGCGACACAAGTTTTCCTTTAACATCTGCCCACTTCCAGCATTGAATGTAAGCTCTCATATCATGTATCCAAGTCTGTTCTTTTTGGCAAAAACATAATTAGCCAATAGGCTATTACGTGGGGAACCTGTTGATGTGTGTTTTGTGACCTACACCAAACAGCAGAATAAAGTGTCCAACGGCTACACTATTCTCTCTTGATCAAAGTATTTCGTATGCTAAGATTGCGAGAGAGATAATACGTTCAACTCCAAGGTTCCTTCGATGCAATGGAGTACACTCAGTTGGTCCGTTGTGATTTGCTGTTTTCACGAGGGGACTTACACAATTGTTCACAAGTTCACGATGCAGTAGACAACAGGCTAATGATAAAGAGGATTTTCATGTGATGTGGATGATTTAGCAATGAGGTACGAGTTTCCTAATACTAATCGGAAATGTGTGGAATTTAAATGAGTGTAGGGTTTAAAAGGTCTAAGTTCTATCCTAAAGTGGGACGTGGGATTAACTTCAGCAAGCTTCAACCAGATTTGCTTCGCCTCACGTTGGACAGCCTCTACAAAGTCGGTGCAATCTTCAAAGGGGTAACAAGAAATGTTCAAATCACGATTTAGCATAAGGACACCATCACAGCGACGCATGCCAAAACATGAATCATAACCGAAGTTAAGCTTAAAAAGTATTTCAATCGACCACAAAAGGCAAACTTACCATCAACAAACTCGCTAGTGGTATGGATTAAACGAAGTTGCTTTAATCAATCACCACAATCCACAACTATCTGCGTGCATGAAAATGAAAATTACTCTACTTTAAGTCCTACTTGAAGTAGAAGGACAAAGAAACCTCGCTAGCTACTCACAACAAAAGATGAAACCATCATCAATGATAACTCTTTATATTGGGAGAGTGTTCACAACAATCTCTTACAAAGCTTTCAAAGGAAAACTTTCCTTCTTCAAATGATGCTAACAAACTAATGCTAAGCTATCTCTTTGCTCTATCAGAGTGTCTACTTTGTCTGTTTATCTATGATCTAATCTCTAATAATTACAAATGAGGGGGAGTCCCCTTTATATAGCTGACCAATCTCAATGGATGGTCCAGATCAAATTACAATGGACGGCTCAGATCAAGCCACATTAGCCCTAGACTAGATTCTGCCCTAGTAACTGCCAGAAGGTGGAGGAGTGGTGCAATTAATGAGCACAAAATGACAGATTCCTCCTTTGACCACTATGGGCAATTAATGCCCACTACCCTTCTAGAAGATTCTTGTCCAGGATCTTGTTCCCATTGTTCTTCTCTCTGACCGCGAAAGCAACAAACTGGGCCAGCACTGCATCAACTTCCTGTTCAGAATTGGCTGGAGTAAGATTACGCTGATACTCGAGGATGGCAATTGATTGCTCTTGCCGGATACAAGATTTTCTCTAGGCCTCGATGGATTCCTGAGTGCTTTGAATAATGGCGGAGAAAGTGGAGATATTCTCAAAGTCAACTTGAGCAAATATTCTCATTTCGGAGAAGAATCAGTGCAATCTGCCCTTTAAACCATTCACTGTCACCTCCTCAGGTGTTAGCTGTTTTGCGAACAATGCCTCAAACGTGTTGAAGATGCCCTCTTGAATGTTTCCCATGGCCTTCTTGATCTTGACTGACTCTGTCCTTGCCATGTCAAAGAAACCTCGGCCGGTGAATGCTGTGGAATATCGGTTGGGAAAATAATATCCATCTCCAGCCTGAATTACCTCTCCTTCAATCAAAGTCTGCACTGGCATATGCATCAGAGCAGCTAGGCATGGAATAGTCCTGTCTTGAAAAATGTGAGTATCACTCCATGCCTGTTCAATGTTTTCCGTACAGGAGAGGATGCTGGAAGCATGTTGGAAAGAGGAGACAAGATCCTCAATGAATCTCTCAGCCTCAACATGAACACTGCTAACCCGCTTGTCTCCTTCCTAAATTGCCCTCTTCATCTCCTCGAGCCCACTAGCTGACTCTCGTGGAAGCTCGGTTGGAAGTTCTACTGCTGGATTTTCCTGAGCACATGGACGTGCTAGATGTTGTACATAGCCAATTAACGCCTTATGCTCCTTCTTCAGCCTCTTGTATTTTTCTCCTTTCCGAAGCAGTCTATCCTTCAATGCTTGAAAGGAGTTTTCAGCTTCCTCAATCACATGTGCTCCAGTAGGATGTCCCAGTGCAACTGTAGTGATCGTGAAATTCTCAGGCATTGTTTCATCTCAATCACATTCTTCCCTTGGAACCACAACATGAAGAGTGCGGGAACCAGACTCATCTGTTTCAAACCTGGAGTATTTTCTGGCTCTTTTCCTCTTAGGCGACCCGCTTATTCTATTAAGGAGCTCTTCCATCTCTATTGCTGGGTTGGTGTCATCCTCTTGATCTCTCCTTATCGCATTTGTGAGCCAATTCGGAACATCCTGTTGAGTGTTGTAGACAACAAGTGGCTGCTCCTTCGTTGCTTCTACTTCACGAACCTCCTCTTCAACAACATTTGGTTGAGGCTCATCCATCTCCATGTGCTGCATGTCTTCCTCAAAACCTTGAGCTTCAGGCTCTGTAGTGTTTTCATCTTCAAAGGCTGCCTCAATCACACGATCTAGGCGTGTGTCTATTTTTGTTTCCTCATCTCCATCTGGCTGGTTAGCACTCCTAGGAGCATTAGCACTCTGACTATCGGGCTCCCTAGGAAATGGCTGATTGACTTCCTCCATTTCTTGCTTTTCATTCATTCTAACCCTATGACTTGCAAATAATGAAACTTCTTGTAAGCTGGAAGAGTGAGTCAACAGCTGTGTAGGTGATGCTTCCTCCGTCCTCTGAGGCTCTGGCTGAACTGGTTCCTCCTCTTGTGGCTCTGTAGCTCGGGCGGCCTGTTTTCTCTTCCTTGTTGATGTCGGTGGCCTTTGATTGCCCATGAGGTTGTACGTGAGGGCAATTGATTTGCTCTTAAGCCTGTGAACATGTCTATCCACCCAGCTCCTTGTGAATGTTAAGACTGGCATAGACAACGTGTCCAAGTCCGTGATCTCCGGTTCCGCCCAATCAGGTGGTGGGACTAGCGTGCCTCTCACTGATTCATAATTGGGTTGTGTAACATTGACATCCTCATCCACTTGGTCTGGAACTTGGACAACCTCACATTCCCTGATCAATTTCAGAGGTAACCTAGAGAACATCCTCCTTCTGATCTCAGCTTCATCTTTCGCATTCGCCCAAAAATCCTCAACATGAGCCTTGTGTCGATATTTTTCACCCTGTACTACTCCGATCTTTCCGTGAGGATCAAAGTCTTGTCGGCTGGTGTGGAGAGTGAGGTGATAGAATTGTAATTCTTCCTCTGCTTCCTTGGCTGCTTGCAAAGATGGGCACTCCTCAAGTGAATTTCCCATAACGATAGGGAAGTGCAATCCTCCTTTCTTCTTTTTCCTTATGATTTTGTAGTAAGCAATGAGTTGCCTAGACACTTCAAGCATTACTATCTTGTCCGTGGGGTACCTTGGCAATCTGAAGGCGTATGAATGGAACCTCGACAGCCTTATGTAAGTGAACTTCCGGAACTGGATAAACCAATACCCGTACTCTTCAATCAACTTTTGTGCATCTTTGGATATTCTTTGTTGTGTTCTTCGTTGAAGAGTCCTTGTGATGTGCATAGTGAAAGCATCGTTCACTTTCTTGAAGTTGGAGGTATTTGTTAGATGCAACTGCTTGCAAGCTTCATGGATTTTAAATTGACCGGGACCGCATCCAATTGGCTCCTGGTATGTCAATCCTTTATACTTCGTCATCCAAACCAGCGTATAGATGACATACGGGCTCATATAAAATGTCCTCGTTCTCCTCAAACTTCTGAATTGCTCATCTATATTGTCGCTGATTATTCTTGCCCAATCTATATACTCTTTTCCCTCCAACACTACGCTGATGTAGAAGAATATCCAAGGCTCAAAAGTGTATGCTTGTGGGCTGCCATTCACTCGGCTGAGCATCATGATTAAATCACAGTACTCCTGTTTCAGCTCCTCTGAGATAATTTGCTTAGGCAACTTAGCGCCAGGAGGTTTTGGCTTCCTCATCCATGATGTATTAATTCTCTTTGTAGACCTTTCGAAAGATGAGGTGTATATTTTATCAACCCTTTCTTTTGACTCGTACAACATTCTTTCCACAGCTGGAATCCTAAACGCCTCTCCAATAGCCTCGGGTGTGAAGTTAGCCAACAACTTGCCGTTCGGAGAGACAATCGTTCGGTGGTTTGGCCTATAATAATTTGCACACTCCATTATTAACTCATGACATCGAATTGCTAGTGGAAAACCAACAGTTGCATACAATCCACTTCTCACGATGTTGTGCAATGTCTCTGATGGACGATGACCAGTCTGCCCGTATATTATCCTTTTGAATGCCTCGAGGTTGAACAAACTAAGGTTGGTATCAGTCAACCCTCCGAGCTTCGAGACAAACTTTGACTCAGGAAGAAAAGATTTTTTCAGCTGCTTGATGATTGCCTGCTTGGAGGCATTCTCTTTGCCTGCTTCTGAATTTCCAGCTTTGCCTACAACTCTGCTTGTTCCGGCAGCATCTCCCCTTCGAACTTCAGCCATTTGCAAAATAAAATTCAAGCATTACAATTCCAACCAAGAAAATAAAATTACCACGAGATGGCTGGAAATATGGAGTTAGCTTCGAAAATGAAATTCTTCAACACTAAACTACCAACTCCAAACCTCGAGATTTCTGACTTTGAAATTCAAACTTCAAACTCCACGCCTAGAACTTTCAGCAACACTACCCAAGCACTTAGAAAAATCTTCACTCAATTCACTCACTTCATAATTTTCTTCTTCTCAGCATTCACTTCAGCTTCAACACTCTCACAATTTCCAACTCTGCAAATTGTGAAAAAAAAAGAACAACTTCTTAGTTTATATAATTGTGAGAGGGCGCTTGGTTTAGCAGTTGCATTTAATTCTCTCCTCCACCACTTAGTAATTTTCCAATTTAGGAGAGAAGACTGGCGAGTTGTCACCAAGATTATGCCTAGCCGTCATAGAATCTTCTATTGCTGGAGATTCCTTCCTCCTTGAAAAATTCGAAATTTCCCAATTGATTGCATGTAACATTCAATTGGCTCAAAAACTTCTGGGAAGATTATTAAAATTATCTCCAACACTTAAAATATTTCTTTTCCTGACAAGGGCGTACTTCAGTTTAAATATGCCAAGAGATTTTATTTTAAAATGCCTTAGAAATTTTTTATTCATCTTTAGACTTAGGCATATTTTATTTCCTTTGGAAAATTTCACTAGTTGTAACCTCCAACACTTACTTTAAAATTTCAAGGCAACATTATTTCCTCTTCAAAACATTTTTCAAGACCCCCAGACCTTAAGAAAAACATTTCCCCTTAGAAAATATTTCTCAACTTGATTAATTCATGTGTAGACATGAAGGGGTACATTTAATTTTTCCACCCTTGGAAAATAATTTTTATTAATGTTTATCTTGACTCTTCCAGACTTGGCGCATTTGGGGTATTAGGCTTTCATATTGAAGCACATAGAAAATTCTTCAATGCTTCTTCAAGTTTAGGCGCATTTACCACCTTGAGGTTCTATTTTACATCACTTAGAAAATTTTCATCAACTCATCTTTCACTCTATCTCTAGGGCGCATTTGGGGGTAGGAACTTTCATTTCAAATGCCTTAGTAAAATTTTCACCTCCTTGTCATGTTGGGCGCATATGAGGGGGGCTACTTTCAATTTTCCAGACTTAGAGAGATTTCAAGGCTTCCTCCAAGCTAAGGCACATTCAAGGGGTTGTACTTTCATTTTGTTACACCTTTGTCAAATTTCTTAACTCACCTTCAAGCTGGGCGCATTTGTCATAGTGAGCTTCCATTTTACAGTACTTAGACAAATTTCAAGGCATCTCCCAAACTAAGGCGCGTTTACTACCTTGAGCTTTCAATTCTCATCACTTAGAAAATTTTTAGGTTCCTCCATTGACTTTAGGTGTATTTAGGGGTCCCTACTTCCATTTTTGAGGACTTAGTCAAATTTTCCACTCACCCACTTGGAGGTTAGGCGCATTTGGCTAGAGGAGCTTCCAATTTGTGACTTAGGCAAAATTTTCACCAATTCTCAGTTGCTCTAGGGTGCATTTACCCAAGCCTACTTCCATTTTGTGATACTTAGAATATTTTCTATCTCCTCTTGACTTAGGCGCATTTCCACCCTTGAGCTTTCATTTCCAATACTTAGACAAATTTTCATCACCTTCAGGTAGCTTAGGTGCATTTCACTAAGGGAGCTTTCAATTTCAACACTTAGAAATTTTGCTTCCCAGTCTCCTTCAAGTTAGATGCATTTAGCCCCTTGTGTTTCCATTTCTCTCAGGCTTAAACAAATTTCAAGCCACCTTTCCACTTGGGCGCATTCTAGAGGGTCTGCCTTCAGTTTCAATGCCTTAGTCAAGTTTCAAGCTCATCCATGTTGCTAAGGCGCATTCAAGGGGGTCTGCTTTCATTTTCCCATACTTAGCAAATTTTCTGATGTATCCTCAAGCCTAGGTGCATTCTAGGGTGTGAACTTCCACTTTGTGATACTTAGAATATTTTCTATCTCCTCCTCTTAGGCTAAGGCACTTTGACACCCTCTACCTCCATTCTCCATGCCTTAGAATTTTTTATGACTTCTCTCTCAACTTGGGGCGCATTTACTAGGTCCTACTTTTAGTTTCCATGACTTAGAAAAATTTCAACACTCAATCCTTGACCTAGGCGCATTTGGAGGTGTCAACTTCCACTTTCAATGCCTTAGTAACATTTCTTACCCTTCTCAAGGTCCAGGCGCATCTCAGGGGTCCTACTACAACTTTCTTAGACTTAAAACATTTTACTACCCCCCCCTCTTCAAGCTAGGCGCATTTAAGGGTAGCTACTTCAAGTTTTCTTGCCTTTGAAGAATTTCTTGTCCCTTCTCAAAGTCAAGGCGCATATGAGGGGTCTTACTTCCAATTTGGGTGCCTTAGAAAAATTTTGACGTCATCATGGATTGTTGGGCGCATATGGAGGTACTTACTTCAAGTTTTCTTGCCTTAGAAAATTTTCAAGGCTAACTCTCCACTAGGGTGCATTTAGGGGTCCCTACTTCAAGTTTGCAACACTTAGAAAAAACTCCAAGCATCTCTCTCTTCCTTGGGCGCATTTAGCCTCCTGTACTTCCAATTTCATTGACTTAATCAAATTTCCATCAACTCTCCTTTACCTTGGGCGCTTTTGAGGGGTCAAGCCTTCAATTTGCCAGACTTAGTTAAATTTTCACCACATCCCTTCAAAGTTAGGTGCATTTCACCCATGGAGCTTCCAATTTTCTAGACTTAAACAAATTTTGAGCTCTTCCAGGTTGCTAGGGCAGATTTGAGGAGGGCTACTTTCAATTTCATTAGACTTAGATGATTTCCAAGCTTTTGTCTGACTTAGGGTGGATTGTTCATGTTACCCTCAGCTTGCCCTAACCTGCTATTTTTAGAAAGTTTTGCAATTTTCGCATTTCAAGTTGATTTCAGGCTCCAGAAGGCTTGTTTTTCGTTTTGCCCTGATCCTCGTGACGTGATTGAGTTGTTGGCGCCTGATGCTTGCATGTACTTGCTATTTTTAGTGACTCGCTAAAAATAGTAAGTGTTCAAAATGAGCTCAAAATTTTGTGAGCAGATTGCCTGAAAGATGTTGATCATGGCTGGACGAAGCTTCTGCGTGACCTTCGTGTTTCGCCCTACTTTTTAGGAAACCGTAATTCCCCTGCATGGACCTACTAAAAACAGTAAGTGCCTGGTTTTCAAACTTCTGTAACTCCATTCGATCTGAAATTTGCTTCATGGGGTCCTCGTGGGTTAATTGACCTGTTCGCTGGTGCCTCACGTTGACTTGCTATTTATACCCTGCCTCAGAAGTGACTCACTATAAATAGTAAGTGCTCAGATTGCCTTCAAATTTTACCAGCTGATGCTTGAAGGATGCTGATCGTGATGGGATAAGTCAGTTTTCAGACTTCTTGAGATTTACCCCTTCTTTTTAGGCACGGAAGTAGGGAACCCTAATCTGACTTGCATGTGTCCCAAATGACCTTCGTTTGACCCCGTTTTTGTTGCATGCCACTATGTTCGTGATTTTGAAGTGTTGGGTAGCTGCCATAGTGAACCTGCTAAAAATAGTAAGCGCCTGAAAAGTGGCCAATTAGCTGTTGGATGAGTTTGCATGTCACACAGCCCAAGAGATCTTAAAAACCCAGAAAAATGATCAACATGCGAGCACTGGCTAAAAATAGCAAGCCCCTGAAAAGTGATCAACTCTGCTTGCATGTTACCTCGTTGTGTAGCTCTTGAAAAACCCATAAAGAATATCCTGACATGCACTGAAAAATCTTGCATGCAAACCCTAAAAATAGCCCCTGAAGCTTGAGTTGTTGAAAATCAATATCTCTGCTTGCATGTTATGTCATCGTGAAGGCCTTGAAAAACCCAGAAAGATTCTCCAGACATGCATTGAAAACTCCAACATGCAAACCCTAAAATCTGCTCCTGAAGGTGATACTTGTAAAAATAGAAAGTTGTCAGATCTAGCTCAAATTTTGCAGGCGAGGAGTCCTAAGGGTTCTAAGTGCAGTGTAGCAGTCAGAAATTGAAAATCCCAAGAAAATAGGCCCCAAATTGGCACTTACTAAAAATAGCAAGTTGTCAGAATTCAACGAAAATTCAGTGGGACCCTGCTTGAAGCATCCTAACAGCAGTGCTAAGCTCAGAATTCAATTAGCCAACTCAATTTGCCCTCAAAGTAGCTTGAAGATTGTAAACCCTAATTCATCAGAAAGCCCTCTAGACTTAGCCAAAATTCAAATCTAGGTCAAATGGCAAGTACACCACTAGAAAAAAAGAACAGATAGAGAGAGATAGACCCAAAACCAAAGCCAAAACACCCAAATGGAGCAAAAAATTTAGGGGGTCCCCTTTTTGAATGGGGTGATGTGTGAAAAGGTCACAACAGAACCCCACTGGGATCTCCTCCAGTCTGACGCCGGCGGGAACCCCACGGAACTTCGGTTGTCACGAAATTATGTACACACCATTTTGAATACCCCCAGCCCTTTTGACTCCCATTAAATCTGCCAATCAGCCTAGCGGCGTAAGCATTGCACCTCATTGGTGCAAGTGCTAGTTGTATGTTTTTTGGGAAACATGTCTTGAATTATGAGTTTCTTTGCATCTATATGCCTTTGAGAAGAATTGCCAGCTAGTAATCAGTGGTTATTAACTCAGTGTCCATTCTTTTGTTCTGTAATGACTATAGCACATCATATCTAAGCGTTGAGCCCTTCTCCTAAAGCAAAGACAACTCAAATATAGAGGTACTGTCAACTGTTGAGTAGTGCTTGTAAGTTCAATATCAATTCAATGGTTTCCAGTATCTGCAAAGATAATGTAGTCCACAATTCCAGTAGCAGTTAATGCCATAGTGTTTGAGATTTCCCATTAGGAATACTCTAATAGATAAGCTAATGAGGTAAATACTTGACATGTTGCAAGTAAGTTTGTGCTTTTGGTTTTCTTCTTAATTGGTGCAGGTCCTTGTTCTGTTAATAATCATCTTCCATGATAAAGATTTTAGATTTTCATTGGCAGACATAAAATCATCTTTCATAGTAAAGTTTTTGATTCCATATTACTGGTAAGACAAGCTTCTGTGCTACTATAAAGTTTTGAGTTTTATACACTTGCTGATACTTTCAGTGTTGTTGATTTTACCTAGGAAGTGTATACAAGGATCCTTAACAGATCCCGGTTTCACCACTTCATTTTGATTTTGACTCTGTTTCTTTAATTATCAATTGAGAAATCTAGTTCAAATTCATAAACTCACTTGCTTTCTTAGCTGTGGTCACTTCCGGTTACCCAATTACTTCTCTCTGTTGGTTTCTGACATCAAAAACTTGTTTCCTTTGTCTGCAGATAGTGAATTTATGGGTCAAACAAGTAACGCGGGATAAAGGTTATACTGAGCAAATGGTAGAAGAATCGAATGCAAAGGTGTTTACATTTGGTTCATATCGTCTGGGGGTAAGCATTATATTGTATATTATGTTATTTCATAATCAACAATTTCTTTGGTATAGTTGTATTCTTTTTAAGCAGATGACTGTCAGGTTGTAGCATTGACCCAATATCCAGATAAACAAAGTTGATCTGCTTTTGTTTGAGTTCTGGATAAACTTAAGTTGTCATTTTCCATGCAACTACATTGCATAGACATGGAAATCTTAGCTAACACTTGGTTATTTAGTGTGTCATATTCTAGTTTATCTTTGCATGTGTAGGTAAAGTTTGGTTCAATTTTACATTATTGCTTCTTTCTTGAGTTCACTGTCTTATTTGTTGACTTACATGCTGCCTGTGTAAATAGAGGCAGTTGCCACTTTTTGTATACTAACTGGCCCTATGTTGTCAATCAACATCCTATCTTGCAATCTACCTGGAGTCCTGGATAAACTGTGTTAAACTGTGGAAATTTCAAATTAGTAATTTGCTATTTACTTTGGTTAGTCTGGCCACTTCTTTAGTCTTATAATTTTTTACAGTGGTATAAACTGAAATAATTGTATCAAATAGAATTCTTACTGCTGTCACAGTATGTGGGGTGATACCAACTTACCATCTTCTTGGGTAATTTCAGTCTGTTAGCCTATCTGGCTATTCTTTAGCCTTACAGTTTTCTACATTGTGGAGAAACTGTAACATAATTGTATCAAATTAAATGGTTACTTCTGAGAATGTTAACAACAAAGCAAATACAGACCTTCCTTGTAACTATGCAAAGTGCAAGCTTTTATGTATGTCACAGAAACTCTATTTTTTATAATACTCATTGAAAATACTAAAGTAGTGAATTCTATTAAAGTAGGTCCTCTCAGATGGTGGATCGATGTGATCTGAAGCCTAATTGGTCCTTATTAGTGTCCATGACATTTTTATGGTCAAACATATTTGGACTCGTTAATATCCTTTCTGTTTGCTACTTTTAATTCTTTTAATCTGTTGCTTCTTCTTTCCTAATTCATTTGTAGGACTAAATATAATCTTGTAAGTGTGGACAATAATAGAGTCAAGTTACCTAAAAATGAAACTGGATTGGATACATTGCTAATCAAGTTCCTTCACATCCTCTCAAGTCTCAATCATTAAATAGAAAAACTACCTTCTTAATTTAATCTATCAAAGGTTAAAAGTTGCTTATAGACATTGTAACATCAATGCTACAGATTTTGATGCAGCAAGAAGTCCATTGTCCTGGGTGGATTACTGTTTCCATTTAGCCAGTCATACACAAGTCATGTTCATAGTTGATTGTCTGTTTTAGAATAGAAACAATGTTTCAGCCAAAGAAAGTTAAAATGCAAAAAATGTTTTTGGTTAATACAACTACTGTTATCATACATGCAACCTGCAACCTTTCAGCTCTATTTGTGTTTTGGATGGTTTAATTTTGTATTTTGAGTAATGCAGCCATTTATTGACTGTTGTTTCCAGCTGTTGAATATTTGTTTCTGAAGCAGTCTAATGGTCACTGTAATGGTTATTTTATGATTATGACTAACCCTTAATGGTGAATGTCTGTTTTGCACCAATGGATTACGCTTTCTTGCCTTTTAGTCCTGTCTTGGTAAACTAGCAGTATTTCTTAGGAAATGCAACTGCTTTTTCTAAAAGGTGCAGTGCCACCCTTAGGAGACATCTCTCATGTCAAAGGGCACAATAAATGGCTATTTTCTGTGATTTTAGGTCCTTTGTTTGTAGTTCCATAGTTCAAAAATTCAGCTAGCATAAATTTTGACTCAGACTGGCGACTTGGCTAAATGTTGGCATATTAAAAAAATTACATAAGTTCGTAAACTGACGTTAAAATTACATGGCTTTGTAATCTAAAGTTAAAAATAAATAACTTCATAAACAAAAGCTAAATAAAATAGTATTAAAAAGCATAAGAGCTGAATATAATTCTTGCAGAACTAGGAGTCTACGACAATTTTTGAAAAAATGTTCAGATCCATAGCAGTAGAAAGTGCTTTGAAAAAATTTGGAAAAAATGTTTTAGCCATCCGTAGAGTTTTTGTAGAGTACTTGGCAACTACTTGATAAAATTCAATGGGTACTTGCCAATAACTTGTGGTTTGTTTTGATCCATAAGTACTTGTGAATCAGCAACTTACTTGCAGGGTTTTTGGACAATGGTTTGTACTTTTCAGGATTTTAATGCCCAGGTGCATCTCCTGTTAATTGGAGACATATATAACCATCTCTTGGAAATGCTTTTATCCCTATACAATCACACTACATTCTTTTGTTTGCAAGCACTTGCTCTCGTTAATTCTATATCTATCAGCTCTCCTGCTTACAGAGTGGAGTTCCTGGATCACTTAAGCAATCATCTACTGCACTTGTGCCTTGCTCTTGTACAACTCTTCATCTTTCTGCTTGTCTTTATGGATAGTCTAATAGATTTACTAGTAGGGTTTGGCAAGGAGTTGCTAGACATCTATACCAAAATGCACACCCTTTCTAACATGTTGCTGCATAACCTTTAAATTCTTGGAAATTTATTAGTAGCCTCCATTCATACTTCATTAGAATGGATTGTGAGGGATCATACGTTACTAAGGTCAGAGTTGTTTATGATATACATTACCACCTTTACATATTCAGGGCTCGGGCTCTTATAGTCTTTGGCATGTAGATCTTCACTGGGGCTTTTATTTCATGTTCATGGAAAAACACATAGTGTCGAATGGTGCATTTTTCAACCCTCTTCATTTCATTGAAAAATACAAAAATATTAGAGTAGATTTTGGATATTGTATTGTAACTTACTGTTACAAATAGTGTAGGATTTTCTTTTATTGGTTGAACACTTACCTTTCCATACTCTAGATTTTTGTTGTGCCATGTTTTCAGGTAGATCCCTGCTCTCCCAATGTGTAGTGGTGCAACATGTTACTATATATCTTAGTAATTGCAAGCTTTGTGAAGCTCTTGGTTATTTTCTCTCCTGTTCTTTAACCCATTTTCTAAGCAGCTTTTGACTATCTCATTTTTAATAACAATATTTTTACATGCGTGGTGGAAGCCGTGGTTCTTTGGCAAGTCATAAGTCCCACCATTGATGATCATGCTAGGTTATGTTAGGGATGATTGAAGAGCATAGGCATTCTCTTGGCAAATCATGCCTTTGCTTTAGATCTTCCAAAACTCTTGGTTCTAATTTTTTTAACACCTCTAATGATGAGTCCCATTTTAAGAACAATCCATTGATTAGCACCATCAAAGTCGACAAACTCAATGACAACGCTAAGCATGAATAATTTGATACAACCTATTCAAGCCACGTTTGTTAGAATATTATATTCTTCCATTGTATAATGGTCAATTATATCTATTAGTTGTTGGCAGGTAGCTGGTAGGTAGACATTTAATGTCTACAATATTTTACCTCTCCTATATATTGTAATCTATTCTTCAAGTAATATCAAGCAATTTCTAGCCCAAAATTGTTTCATGGTATCAGAGCAGGTCTGAGTCTCCCTTATGGGAGGGCTCAGGATTTTGGGAGGGCATTTTTAAATCTGTAATTCGTGATTTATCACGTGAGATTTTTGTGAGTCCAGATCGAGGGTTTTGAAGACGCCATAGTTTCTGAAAAAAATAAAAAAAAAATTCGTGGGTGTTTCAAGGCTGTAATTCGAAATTTTTTCTGAGGAATCCGTCGGTTCGTGGCTTGGTTGAAAGAGACTAGCGCCATTATTAAATCGCGTTTTTTTTTTCTGATCTTCTGTGGCGCGATTTTTCAGACCCTAAATCTGCTCGCGTTTCTCTCTTCTGAAGACGTATTTTTCTTGCACATCTGGGCGCGCGATGTCTTCTTTTTTGGACGCGATTTCCGACTTTTCATGGTCATGTTTTTTACCAGTACCTGCGCGTGATTTGCAGTGTTTTTAGGCCGCGTTTTCTCACTGTATTTGGTCTCCTCCTGGTCGCCTAGGGTTTGGCGTCTATTTCGCCAAATTTTCGTGCAGATTCGAGCCATTTTTCTGCAATTTCTGGTTCATCCATGGCCACCTAGGGTTCAGAAATTTTTGTCTAGGGTTTTGACCCTCCGTTTCAAGGTGAAATTATTTTGCTTGTAGATTCCTTTTGGGTTTTCTGAGATCTCAACTGGGTCGGTCTTCAAATTTTCTGGGTACCTCGTTTTCTGTGCCTCAGTTTCAAGTCGATTTTTTTTTTTCTGACTGCAGATTCCTTGTGGGTTTTTCAAGATCTCAAATGGGTTGTCGTCCGATTTTTCTGGGTGCTTCGTTTTCCGTGCCTCGATTTCTGTGCAGATTTGTTCTGGCGGCTAGGGTTCCAAACCCTCTGTTTTTCAGCCGACAATCGATGGCTACCTGTTTCTGGGCTTCTGTAATTCACAGTGTTGTGTGGGATTCCTTTGTTGGGTTTTTTAAATATTTTTTCCCTTAAAAAAAAAAATCTGCTTAAGGGTTTATAATTTTCTCCTTAAAAAAAATTACGAGTTTTTCCTGTATACCCTAGTTAGGGTTTCTGTTGTTCAGGAGGGCTCTCTGGTCTTTGGTTTTTACCGTTTTTCCCGAAAAAACGATGATTTGTAATCTTGGGTTTGGCGATTTTTTCCTCAAAAATTGTGGTTTGTTGCAGTCTGTTTTGGTCGCACCTCAAGTTGCTGGGGCGAACATCTGCACAACTAGCTTCTTGCAGTCTGTTCTCGGGCATCGTGCTCCTCTGCAAAAGTTTTGATGGTTTGCCGATTTTTCCTCAAAATCGTGGCAGCTGTTCTCGGTGTGTCTCTAGCGATAGGGAAGGACAGCTCTATTATCCAACGTCAAGTTGGACATTTTGTGATGACTTCTGGTCAGCAGTTCTGCAGATTCTGGGAGGGTTGGTGGCAGACTCCTCTCACGTGGCAAAGTCAATGGCAGACTCTTGTCTCTTGTTGCAGAGCTTTCTAAAGAAGGGGCAACCTTCGCTGTTCTTTATCAAGACGGTTTTTTGTACTCTTGGTCATCAACATTCTGCAGATCCAGGGAGTGTCTCTGTAGCAGCAGAGTGTTCTAAAGAATTTGTGACCAAGCGACCTGCAGATTGTATTATGTAGGCTAGTTAGACGATTGACCATTAAGGGAGGGTGTTAGAATATTATATTCTTCCATTGTATAATGGTCAATTATATCTATTAGTTGTTGGTAGGTAGCTAGTAGGTAGACATTTAATGTCTACAGTATTTTACTCCATTGTATAATGGTCAATTATATCTATTAGTTGTTGGTAGGTAGCTGGTAGGTAGACATTTAATGTCTACAGTATTTTACCTCTCCTATATATTGTAATCTATTCTTCAAGTAATATCAAGCAATTTCTAGCCCAAAATTGTTTCAACGTTGCCGGATACCGAGATGTTAGCAGCACAGGACCTCTAGCTAGATTGCAATGCCCTTTAACCCTAAAATTCACTTGGACTTTTGATGGAACATTCTACCATATGCTTGGTAACATCGATATTATGTTGCATCTTTCTTTAGGTTGAAAGTATTTCATTCTCAATGACCTTGGTATTGTTAAGGGGACTTTTCCATTAAATACAACTGAGGTTTATTGAACCTCTCATAGTTACTATGAAGATGCCGTCTTGAGTTTCAACCTATTGATGCTTCTTGGTCCATAAATACTTCAAGAGAATGCTACATTTTCCCTTCATATAGAAATGTCTATTAAAAGTCATTGGATCAAAAGACATGTAGTTGATTAGGGTTCTGCTTGGAACATAATGCCCATGTGCATATTCAAAGCTCTTGGTGTTTATTAACCCTCTCATAATAGTGTTGGTCTTAGTAATAACTAATAATTGAGTTCACTGTAAGGGCAATCTCATGCTTTATCAAAGTTGAGTTTAGTGTTTGATCTAATCTATCTTATAACCTTGGTTGTGTTCAGTCTTGGATTGTTGCTGTGCAAGCAATCCCATTGGCTTCATTCCACATGGTCCAAATTTGAACATGTTACATAATGCAAAAATCCATGCTATGAGCTATTATACCAACATTTGCAAATGAAAATGAAAAATTGAAAGATTTTTTTTGATTAAAGCAACACTAACAAGCTTTTTTTGCACTACACATGATAGTGAAATGTGCGAACTTGGTGATGTTGCACGTGCACCGTTACGAAGAGCATGCTGCATGAAATGATCGGTGTTGCAAAACCCATTATGCATACCTTACAATGATGAGGATAAACTAATTATGTGCTGAATTGCCTGACAGCATGTCTGAATGATGGATCTGAGAAACTGTATAATACAAACTATTAACTGTTGGAAACCACCTTTATCCTGTTTTCTTTCATGCTGCTGTTCTATAAAACTTTTGTATTTCCAATTTCCGGCAACATATTCACAAAGTGCACCCTAGTTATCTGTTCAATGCTTTGAAAATGCTGCATGTGTAAAATCAGCTGTCTCCCTGAAGTCAAACATGCATTTTTCTCTTCTGTGAGAGCCTCCTCTAAGATGTCCCATACCATCCTGAACATTCTCCAGCATCCAATTATAATATCCTTTTATGAATCATTTTTGATTAACATTGAGACTATAGCAAAATGGAGAGATATTTGGGTGGTTTTCCAGCTGAAGAAAACTTCTGATGCACTATCTTCAGACTTGTGAGAAATGGATGTTTGAGATGTGTCTGTTTCAGGTTCTTTTCAGGCCCCTACATTTCTAAAGCAATATCAAACAGAAAAATACACATTACAAACCTAAAAAGCTAAAATACAATTATTTTGTTTTTCAAAATTTCCATTGTTAAATAATTCGGTTTTGTTAACATGAATGTGAAATTGTTGATTGTGATACGAGAAAATGATGTATAACGTGATCATGTCCAATTGTGTACATGTAAGCGATCAATAGAAAAAATCTATCACATGCACACACACACAAGCATATGCTTGTTATTGGAAACCTTCCTAATCGCTCTCCCATTATGTTTCCTTTTCTTGTAATCAATAGTGCTATGCTTTTCCTGATTCTGACAACATAGCCACAAAGCACACACCTGGTTGAGTTCTGATACCATAAACTGGAAATTTTGACCAATTATCTAATAAATGCCCTTAAATGACTTTTATGTAAAAAAGTGGTGTGGATCAGGCGATTGACCTATAGGCAGGTTCTGAATGGAAAGCTAGCTCCACGATTGGAATATATTTTTGTTTGAAAATTAAAATAAATATCTGATAACAGGCTTCCCTGGATTTAATTTTCACCATTTAGTTTTAATCATCAACTTTGATCCATCCTTACATCATACGGACAATGTGGGGTCTGTAGAGTTCTCTCATAATGCTTTCTGCCATTAATGTGGGCTGAGAGAACATAAGACTATTAATTCTTGAATACTAATGGATCTAAAGGGCTGGTTTTCTGCTTGTTGATTTATACATGTTGCTGTTGCAATATTGGTTCTATAATCTCTACATTTTCCTTCAATTGTTTGAAGTGCTCGACATGATAATAACATCCTAAAGAGAGAATGATAATCTTATTTTATATATATCACGACTAATTATGAAATGATGGACTGTTGCCCTAATTTTCTGATTTAGGGTTTGTGATTGAAACATTCTGTTTGATGCGAATAAAATCTGGAAAACTGCTAACCCTACTTCCACTTGACTGAATGCACAGATCATATTAGAATTCACTACTGCAAGGAAACAACAGATCTGAGAATCACCCAATTTCATACTGTATATGTGAAAACATGAAAGAATCCAGGAGACAAAATAGAATAATCTGAAATTAATAGTGCTGTCAGTAGCAAACAGTTCACATAAAGCCTGTTATGGGAATGTATAATATCAGATCTGCAGTTAATATATCTTTGCCTCTGGTGTAGACAGGGTTAAACATGTGAATCAACGCCTCCAAGGTTCACACAGGGGTCTGCTCTAGGCTTTCCTTGTGCTGGCGACTGGGTCAAAACCATAGGAATGCCCCCCAAATGAATCCAAACCCTCTGTAATGGTTGGCACTGGGAATGGAATGTTGGTGGCAGGTCACGCTCTCCAAGTTGCCCCCTATTCTGCCTCCAGATTGCAACAATTATGGTGCATTGGGCCTGATCTATCTTCAAGTTCTCTCTAGTGATGTGATGTTTTGAAACTGGAACCATTCCTCCCTCACAGCAATGATTACCAAGTCTGGTCATGAAATGGCCTCCTATTTTGCACTCTGTTTTAGATTCACGAATTTTCAAGATAGGCAATGATGAAAACTAGGACTGAGGATAGGGTTTCCATCCTACCTCAGTAAATCACCCTATGTTGGGGGTTTGTCCCTGCTGAGCAGAATACAAATTGCAGCAATCAATTTTCCAAAAGTACTCACCGAAGATAAAATTCAAATGCTTCTTTTATACCAACTTGGATTGGACGTGGGGGCTCAAATGGATGCTGACCTGTTTTATTTTGAAATTTTATTATTATATTTGTTAGTGTTAATAAACACTTTTATTTATTATTTATTATAATAATCTAAGTTACTGGTTCGGGTTTGGTTCGTGTGTTCAGTCAAATTTTTTTTTGGGGTTGGGTTCATTTTTTGGTTTGTCCATACAAAAACATATAAAAATAAAAAATATATACATATTTACAACAGTAATTAAGTTCAAAATACCACACATAGCATCATATATTGTATCATAAACAAAACCATCATAAAAATAGAAAACATTAGAATGTCAATTAGTCAAACTCGAATGTCATGATATATATTATATATTAAAATTAACTACATTGCTGCATTTCTCCTTGCAGCTAAGCATCAAGCAAGATTGCCCAATTGGATGATGATATTATAGATGAAGACTTGTAGGCAAACTTGGAAACTCGGACTTGGAGAGTGCATGTCAAATCAAATGAATTCAATGGGAGTTTGGGGGCTATGCCCCCAATGGGGTCGAGGGGCAGCGCCCCTCGCAAGGGTCTGGGGGTAGTGCCCCCAGCAGGGTTGAGGGGCAGCGTCTGTCATGGGTGTCTGGGCGCAACACCTCCAATGGGGTCGAGGGGCAAGGGTCTGGGGGTAGTGCCCTCAGCAGGGTCGAGGGGCAGTGCTTGTCATGGGGCCCCTCGTGGGTTTGGGGGCAATGCCCCCAGTGGGTATGAGGGACAGTGCTCCTTGTCGGTCCAAAACCACGCAAACCTTCATGGCGTATGTCATTTTGCATTCACAATAAGACCCAAATTCAGACCTTCAAAGCCACACAAACCTTCATAGTGGACATCATTTTAGGGTTAGGGGGCGAATTGGACTTTTCAAAGTTAAAAAAAATAAAAAAAATAAAAAAAATGTTGAAACGTCCAAAGATGCCTTGGGTCCGCCCGGGTTTGGCAGGGCCGGACCTTGTCCGAACCCATAGGAGTTTGGACCTGGACCTCGAACCCGGGTCGGACTGGAGCAAGACCTGGGACTTACCTGCAGCGAACCGGTAACATAGATAATAATATTACTTATTCTTTGGCGAGAGGGACATGACAAATCATCTGATTATCTTGTTCTTTCATTTCATTCTTTGGTGAGAGGGACATGACAAATCATCTAATTATCTTGTTCTTTCATTTCATTGTTCAAACTGTGGCGTATGGTAAACTGGGCCAGCTCTATTGCTGTTCCTTTCATTTCTATGTATAAATTGCTGAAGTGGAGGTGGTCTATCTGTAATTCAAACATTGCATGTTAAATGCAACAATATGTGGTCAAGGAACCAGCTACTTTGGTGTTGGAGTTGCAACTAAATACAATCTTTTTGAAATTCCAAGTATTGATGGTTGTCTTCAATGATTACTATTTAATCTTATGTACCAAGTTGGTTGAATGAAAAATGGATTTTTTGGCAGGTTAAAAAGCTTGCACTGTAATAGTTTTGGTCTGTTTGATGACAAGTATTTTTATCAGGATCCACTGATGTTACCGATTTTTTATGTTTTATGTTATTGATATCTTAGGCATCTGGATGGCTCCATGCTGAGTATCCATGTTACCGATCTTTAAGGTAAATGCAAGCATATCATGTGTCAAAATGATCATCTAAAGAGGTTGAACTGGCATATAAGATCATGTGTGTCCATGTTGTGGAATGCAGGCATGACTTGCAGTTGCTTCAGTTGGTAGTTAGAGATGACTAATGAAAATTCACTAACTTGCACAAAATGCCATATTTTATTTCTTGGCCTATTGCCTATTATTGCTATATGTTCACAAAGATACCTGGATTACACATATTTGTGAACCTGTGTATATTATATGGATGTATTGAAAAATACAAGTAAAATTGTAGTTTATTGGCATGCTATGCTCTGTTTGTTTGTTAGAATTAAAATGTATAATCTAATGCTAGTGAATGTTCATTTGTCAAGTGTTACCAAGGGTTTTTCTGTGAATGGCGAGAGATGCTCTTGGAGCTGTGTGTAACGAACCATTAATTCCTAACAGGGAAATTGATATATATAAATATCAGGGAATTGCACAAAATATGCAAGTAGGCCATAGGGCCCAACAATACTGTTTGATTTGGGTACAATTGGGGGAGCCTGGGATTGTGATGTGGTTTTTGCTTGTTTACAAAGTCTACTTGTTTGGCATAAGTGATAGATTTTTGTTATCTATCTTTTTCCTTAGGGATATTGTCATTGGAAATCTCATAGTTTTTTGCTGTAATTGAGTTTTTTGGCTTAATAATATTTGCATATATATTTAATGGTGTTTTCTGACAATGATTTACTCCTTAACTACTTTAATTGATTCTTGTTAATTGTTGATTAATATATATCTTTCCAATGGAACTTGGATCATGATATGTATTTTTTAATGTAATTCTTTATATTATTTTATCATGAGAGTTGTCAACTTATCATGTCTGGATGAACAGGTGCATTGCCCGGGTGCTGATATTGACACATTGTGTGTTGGTCCTGAATATGCAAATCGAGAGGTAATTGGGCATGAAAATGCATTTTGGGTTTTACAATATTAGTGTTGTTGATAATGAGATAAACGGAAGTTCATTTTCAGTGAGAGAAGCTGTTCTGTTGATGCAGGAGGATTTTTTCATTATTCTTCATGATGTTTTAGCTGGTATGCCTGACGTGACAGAGTTGAATCGTGTTCCAGATGCACATGTACCTGTAATGAAATTTAAGTTCAGGGGGATTTCAATTGATATGCTTTATGCTAGCATTGCTCTTCGTATTCTCCCTCATGTGAGAGATTGATCCTTTATTAAGCTTATGTTGTTGTTCTTGTCTATAATTGGTTTCGCATCAAAGCAAGAAATGTTTCTCTTTTACAAGCTTACATGTTCCATGTTTATCATCTTTTGCTCTGAATTTCTTTGCAGTTAAGCATATGTTCTATGTTGTATGTTCACATATTGCTATGTAGTCCTTTAATGTCTTTGCATCAAATCAAAATTAATCCTTTATAGAGGCTTAGTTTTTATCTCGTGATTGATTGTTCTGAATTACCTTTGCAGTTAGTTATTTGTTTGTTCTGGATTGCTTTTGCAGTTAGTTCTTCTTTGCTAATTTGTCATCCCTATTCCGTGGGGAAAAATGCCTGAATTTGTATGTAAGCTGATTTTTTGTGCGCCTTGTTCACCATGGAATTATTATTGACTGTGAATTGTTTTTGACCATCATATTGTCTCTCAAAAGAAATTTAAAAGATTCCCAGCTACCTTTTAAATCTTCCTATCAAATTTGAGATGTGAAGCTGAACCTCAATCCTATGAAGCATCCTCTTGTACTTCCTAACCCTGTTAATATGTGATGTCTGTAACCCTTAGCTTGTTTCAGTTACCCGACACATTTATGGTCACAGCTTACAGTCATGTTGATGCTACTAGGCTATGGGTCACCATAACCTCTGAGGTTCATGGGCTCATAGTAGCTATGTTTGAGTATGGATACAGGTATGTGGATAAGGTACATTGGTATGGCAGTTTTTTTGGAGGACTTGGTTATGTCTGTACAAAAACCATGTGAAAATCATAAATATATACATATTTGCAGCCTTAAAAAAGGAATAAGATCAAAATGCCACATATCATGCTAATGCTAAACAAAACTATCATAAATATTACAAATTTGAAATACAAGATCCTAATTTGATATCAATTTATCAAATATTATGTATAAATAAAAATTTATATTTTTAAATCATTAATTTATTTAATAAATGGGAATCACATATTGCCTTGTTACAATAAACTAAAATATGAAATAGGAAAAATGCCTGAATTTGTATGTAAGCTGATTTTTTGTGCGCCTTGTTCACCATGGAATTATTATTGATTGTGAATTGTTTTTGACCATCATATTGTCTCAAAAGAAATTTAAAAGATTCCCAGCTACCTTTTAAATCTTCCTATCAAATTTGAGATGTGAAGCTGAACCTCAATCCTATGAAACATCCTCTTGTACTTCCTAACCCTTGTTGATATGTGGTGTCCATAACCCTTAGCTTGCTTCAGTTACCCGACACATTTATGGTCACAGCTTACAGTCATGTTGATGCTACTAGGCTATGGGTCACCATAACCTCTGAGGTTCATGGGCTCATAGTAGCTATGTTTGAGTATGGATACGGGTATGTGGGTAAGGTACATTGGTATGGCAGTTTTTTTGGAGGACTTGGTTATGTCTGTACAAAAACCATGTGAAAATCATAAATATATACATATTTGCAGCCTTAAAAAAGGAATAAGATCAAAATGCCACATATCATGCTAATGCTAAACAAAACTATCATAAATATTCCAAATTTGAAATACAATATCCTAATTTGATATCAATTTATCAAATATTATGTATAAATAAAAATTTATACTTTTAGATCATTAATTTATTTAATAAATGGGAATCACATATTACCTTGTTACAATAAACTAAAATATGAAATAGAAAACATAAAATAAAATAAAATAAATCAAATAAAAGCAAAAAATAAAAATAGACGAAGCAAAAGAAGAATTAAACAAAATATTTGAATGCATTCCTAAAGGAATTTAAATGCATAAATGAAAAAAGGTAAACAAAATAATACATAAAGTGAATAGACAGAAAAACAAAATAACATAGGGGTTCGAGCTTCGGAGTAAATGCAAGAAGATGTGTGTGAAGTAATCATAGTCACAAGACTTGCTTGGACTCGCCAAGACTTGGTGAGTCTTGAGGCGAGTGGGTCAAAACATGTCCTAGGGACCCAGGACCTTGGTACCTGGCGAGTCCTGCAGGGTAGACTTGGCTACGGTTGGGGAAAAAAGAGTTTAAAAAAGATAATAAAAAAATTGTGAAGTGTTAATCTGACATTTTAATTCTTTTTTTATTAAAAAACTTACAACCTTTCAATGCTTGTTTGGTTTATGACATGACCATCTAGGATTTACAGAAAAAATATGAAAATGGTGTGTCATGAAGGTCTGTGTGGTTTTGAAGGTCTTCATTTGGGCTTAGTGGCCCCTAAACCTCCAAAACCCCCATCAAACTATAAGTCTAACAAAGTAATAGACCAATGATGAATCATGATCATAAAATCTACAAAATACATATCTTTTGTTGCAAAATCTCTGCATCTTCACAGTCAAAGCCACAATCAAGGATTATCTTGTTTCATACACTGGACAACCTTTTAGTATACAAGAATTGCCATAGGCAAAGTTGGCATGCTACAGTGATTGTAGTGTTGAATACAAGTTAAGTCATAGTTGGTAAGAAATGTTGTTTTCATAATGCAAAAATGTATCAATCGTGCCCTGCACAGACAACTCATAGAAAAATCCCATCTATTAGTATCTTAGCTAAGGTCAAACTGGAACATAACCATTTATCTTTTTACATAAACATGTAGAATCCTTTGAGCCATAGGCTTATATTTTTAGTTTTGATGCCATGGATTTCATAATTGATGAGATATTGTATATATTTGACAATATTTATAATTTTAAATTTATATATCTAACAATGTTGTTCCCTTCAGTTAAAAATTAAAATTCATTTTTATACTTATGTGATCGATATATACTTGTGTATATGGTCAAAGTTGTTTCAATTTGATTAGTTTATTGCGTCTTAAAGTTTATCTTTAAAAGGTGCATGAAACAAGTTTTGACTTTTGAATCCTTAAAAGTCTCTATATTTTATGGTTTTTTCAATTTGCTGAGTCTGAGTCTGAGTCAAAAATCCGCTTGCCAAGTCTGAGTCTTGTAACACTGGAATTAATAAAGTGAAAACAAAAGAAAATGGGGGATGAATATGGTAAATAAAGATTATTGGGAATGGTTGTGGACTAAAAATTAAAATATTTTTAGAGTTGGAGGCGAAACAAAATTAAATGGTAAAGTTTGCTGCAGGTGCTATCTCCTTGACTGTTTGCTGTAGGCTGCCCTATCAACATGAAGACTAGTTGCTTTCTCTGTTTTCTGTCTGCTGTCTTAAACACACAAAATGCCTTGTTCCTTGTTGCCTCGAGGCTTAACACATGAAATGCATCATATGCCAGTTGTTCAGTGTTTGGAGACTGTTATTTAGGGCTTCACTGGTCAAGAAGTAAAAAAATATTCTTTGAAAGCAGAGTAGCCAGATACGCCCCCACCCCTCACTAGGTGTGCGTATCTTCGTATCTGTATTGGACATGGTTATGATATGGCACAGATACATGTTGGATACCGTACCCACATGTGCCCAAAAAACTCTGATTTTCCAGCTGTGCCGGATACTGCGATTTGATTTTCAAAAAAAGCTGACGTGAATCCTCCTAATCTTAATCTTAAAAAACTTCAATTGTGCAATATTTTTTTTGTTTTGTATAAACAAAACCTACACCAAATGAGGAAGACAAATGAAATATTTTTCTATTTTAGCGAACCATTTTTCTGGGTCTTCTTGCAGTGCTACTCTACTATTTTTTATAGATTTAAGAAAGTTAATTATTTATAATTTTATATTTATATTATGTTGTTTAATTGTTAGATTTTTTTAAAAAATTAAAATTTGTTCTTTAAATATAAATAAAATTTATTCATATATATTTGAAAGTTTATTCATATATATTTGATTGTTTATTCTTTACTAAGTTTTAAATTATTAATATTTAAATTTTAAATTTTTAATATTATTTTAATTTATATTTACTTATTTGCTTTTAAAGTAAGGAAAATCTCCTCTAATAACTTAGAAAATTGTGTTAAATATATTTGTGTGATTTTTATGAATGTCGTATCCAGCTGTATCCATATTGGGGGTCTTAAAAATGGCTGTATCAGATACCGTATCCGTATCCATGTCCATGCAACTTTGCTTGAAGGATTCACTGGACACTGGAATCAATCTGGAATTGCTACATTGACCCTGAAATTGCCTGGGTTTCCCCTACACTGTTCTAACCACTCAAATCTGAACCCTGCCTGATTCCATAGGTGATATGGATCCATTCCTGTTTCTGGTAGATTCATACCTAGAAGTGTTATATTTTCCAGCCGATCTAGTAACATAGTATAAATGGAATCCAGTTCCCAGGGTTTAAAATGGGAAAAACCTAGGAACTAAATAACAATATACTAGTTGTCAGAACAAGGAAAATTTTTAATTTGTTATTTACGTCAAATATAGTGCATATAGATAAAAACAGATGTTATACAATTATAAAAATTATAACTATAAATTTTTTTATGGAACTTCTAAAAAATCTATTTTACTTTCACCTTAGAGTTTATGTAGAAAGCATATGCCTGGCCCTAAAACAGTATGCCCTTCTGTCATGAAGCATGGTCTACTATTTTTGGGTCAGCCATATGTTTTTTAACCTAAACCTCCATCAGGGTATGCTAAAAAAATAACTCATTCTGGTAAATTTTAAAAGAAAATTTTCAAAGTAAAACAATGAAATTTTAAAGTACCCTTAGCTCTAAACCAATACCAAAATTGTTTAGTCTGCCTTTGCTCTGTATCTATTTAATCTTGCAAGTGTAAACATGAACCATATATAAATAAACCACTTTTGAGAAACTTAGGAAATGAAAGGGCTAATGTAGTGGGTTGTAATTACTAAGGGTTAATTGTGGGTTTTCAAGTGTAATTCTTATATCCTTAGGCTTGTTGAGCTAAGGCTATTTATGGGGGGTTTTCATGTTGTATTGTTTCTTTGGGAGCTTGTGCTTCAAAGTTGTCTATTGCTTTAATGGAAGTGGGAGGTTGCATCAGGAAGTGGATTAAAAATGATACCATTGTTTTTCATATAGAAGTATCTGCCCCTTGTATTCACTGTTATTCTGCTTGTAATACTTTGAATGCTTCCCCCCCCTGCCCTAAAGTAACATCTCTTTATCCATCTATTGGGAATTTGAAACTTAAACAAGTGATGTGTCTTGTAGTTGATGCTATATCCATTTTTCTTGTGTTTCCCACAGTTTGAGAGCAATTTCTGTACAACTATTTAAATTTGGGGTTTGAAATTAGTTCTTGCTGCTTGTTCATTGTGTTCATTCTATTCTTAGCAGGCAACCATGACACATAATATCCCAATTTAAATAATATGGATATTAATTTGTCAGTTTCCTGGCTAGTAAGAGTTGGCAAATTTTTCTCTGCAGGACTTGGATATATCACAGGAATCAGTACTATACAATTTGGATGAACAGAGTGTTCGGAGTTTGAATGGTTGTAGGGTTACTGATCAAATACTTCGTCTTGTTCCAAATGTTGAGGTGCAACATTTACAAGGATTCACTTGTAGTATTTGGCTGACAATCTTGTTCTAAGGATGCACAGTTGACCTGATAATGCTTGATGTCTTTCTATTATTTTTGGTTTGGTTTGTGTGTGTTTGCAGAATTTCCGCACTACACTTAGGTGCATCAAGTTCTGGGCTAAGCAACGAGGTGTATACTCAAATGTGAGTTAATCGCATGTTATAAATTACTTATTTTATTTTATACTTTTCTTTTAGTAGGATGTCAGTCCATAAATTTTGTCAGTTTTGTGTAGGTCACAGGATTTTTAGGTGGTGTAAATTGGGCATTGCTAGTTGCTCGTGTCTGTCAGCTTTATCCCAATGCTATTCCAAGCATGTTGGTGTCTCGTTTCTTTCGTGTTTACACCCAGTGGCGCTGGCCAAATCCAGTAATGCTTTGTTCAATAGAAGAAGATGAATTGGGGTTTCTGGTCTGGGATCCTCGGAAAAATCCTCGGGACCGAACTCATCATATGCCTATCATAACACCAGCTTATCCATGCATGAACTCTAGTTACAATGTATCAACGAGTACACTTCGTGTAATGACAGAGCAGTTTCAGAAGGGCAATAAAATATGTGAGGTAGGTGTTAAATATTTGCACATTTTTTCTTTGCATTAAACTGTATATTGTTTTCATTTTGCAATTTTATTTATGTTTCAACTTTCTTTTCAAACAGGATATTGATATGAATAGAGCACAGTGGAAAACTCTTTTTGAGCCTTACCAGTTCTTTGAGGCTTACAAAAACTATTTGCAAGTAGACATTTTAGCTGTGGATGAAGATGATTTACGTAATTGGAAGGGTTGGGTTGAATCCCGATTAAGGCTACTTACTTTAATGGTATGGAAGTTTTGCGCTTTAGACATTGTAATTGATAGTGATATCTCCTGTAAAGCTTATTAGTTTGACATTTACTTGTGAGCATCCACTTGCAGATTGAGCGAGATACTCATGGGATGCTGCAATGTCATCCCTATCCTTGCGAATACGTTGACACATCTAAGTCATGCTACCACTGTGCATTTTTTATGGGTTTACAACGCAAACAGGGAGTGCCCATACAGGAAGGTCAGCAGTTTGATATACGTTTTACTGTGGATGAATTTAAGCAGTCAGTTGGTATGTATATATTCTGGAAACCAGGAATGGATATTTATGTCTCACATGTACGTCGTAAACAAATTCCATTATATGTTTTCCCTGGGGGAGTTCGTCGGTCACGCTGTGGAAGGGTTCCAAATCAAACTGGTAGGACATCTCCAGGGGGTAGAGAATGTTCACCAAAGACTCCTAATGGGAACTGTGAGGATGATACAGTTGAAGAAGGTGATGGTAATTCTGCTGAGAAGGCAAACAAGAGGAAATATGAGAGTGTGGTAGATGTGGGCAAGGCAGAAAAACGAGCTGCTGTGAGCCCGAATGATGCTAAATGCATACATTCTTTGGTCTCTGATGTTGTAAACAAGTCCGAGCTGTTATCTCAGGCTTGTTCTGGTGAACAGGCTGATATTCTGAACTCAGATGTTGGAGCTGTAACTGTTTTGAAACATGCGGAAACTATAGAGAAGCCAAATGAAGTTTGTGTCGTGAGTGGTGATCAACTGCAGCACAAAAGTTATGGTCAGAAAGAAAAGGCAGAAGAGATAGATTCTGGCACAGAACACCCAAACAGTTGTATGTCAAGACCTGGAAAATATCAAAATGCCCTGGAAGAGTTAGAGGTCTAACTTCAAAACTTGTTTTTACGAATTGTTATTTTCTGTCTGCTTTATCTGTTATTAAATTTTGACAATTTGAAGTTGAGGCACAGCAATTCTATGGGAAAGCCATACCTTGTCATTACATGTATTTTTGAATATGTTAGATCTGTTGTTTTTAATGATTTAGATTGATGATACTAGATTAATATGCTACCTTCAAAGTGTTGTCTTATTTTAATGTATGGTTGATCATTTATTTTATGATTACTGCATGTATTTTCACACATCTGATTTTTTCATATTTGCATACATTCTCTAATAGGCACATAGTTTGGTTTGGTAACTTCTAACTTCTGTAGTTCAAGTTTTCAGTGATATACTAACTTAAGTGCTAGAATGGTGGTTGTGCTGGTACTAGATTTGTAATATACATTTGGCTGGTAGTATATGGTATCTACTTTTCAATGATTTGTATGCCATTTGCAGAAAGTCGTATATTTTCATGTATTTTGCTAGGCACATGTTTCAGTTTATTTGGGTAGTTGTAACTTCTGCAGTTAAATTTTTATAACATTACGCTGACTTGATTTGCTGGCATGCTTGTTGTGCTGGTACTCAATTTGTATGTGCATTTGGCGTGCTGATGATTAAGCCCTCAGTAAATCTTGGTGTGGTCTCTACAGCTCAAAATGGACTAAATCCAGAAACTGTGCAGAAGCCAGTTTTAAGGCAAGTTACAAGTCTATTTTCCACTCAAGTAGTATGTTAATTTTCCTTGAGGATAGAATTTACAAAGAATTGTTTGGCAATGATTGCAGAGTAAGTCTTGCTTCGACAGCATGAAGAATTGCTAACGTCTTTTGAATTTCTTTCAACATAACTGCCATTGATGTGCCTTCGAGATTTTTCCTCCTGATGAAGTCACTCTAGACTTTGACTTTGTTAATTGAATCTTCAAATTGCTATGCAGCAATTTGAATTTATTGTGGACACATGCACGTGACTATTTAGTATTTTGATTATTTGATGCGCATAAAGTATTCACTGGTTCTAAGGGAAAAATGGTAACACACTTAAGAAAACCAAACAAACCCCTGCCAGTAAAGTTGGTTGATGCACTGCAGCACTGCAGCTCTTTCAAACCTAAGATGACATCTCACTCTGTAATCATGTATGGATATTTGTAGTTGACATCTTTCGTGCCTTTATGGTCGAGAATGCATATATATATAGCAATTTCTTCCCATTTTGTTATATGTATAGCAATCCTCTTTGCTGCAGTAGCTCAATTAAGTGTGACAAAGGACAGTCAATTTGCAACCTGTTCAGCTGCGGTGTATCTGTGCTGAAAAGTTACATTTTTCTATAATTGGCAGAGGATTGAAGGATACTTGAAAGTGTTTTATCACTTTGGAATTTTCTCTTTGGAGAATATATATGTTGTATTTTACCATTAACTAGGTTTAGTGTATTGGGTAAATGTTGTGTAGTATCGAAGAATATCAGAACACTGTACAAACCTCCTTGTAAAATGATTTAAACTAACTCTCTGTTGGAATGGATTCTCATAGTTCTGAATGTTTTCTACATTAAATCATTATTTCTAGAGTCTACTGATATGCATATAACACAAATTAAGTAGCTTTTTAAGAATTCATTTTGGACATAAAACCAAATTGGAAACTGTTAAAGACACCTGAATATGAGCTGGTAAGAAAATGCATTTCCGGACATGCTTACTTTAAATAGTAATTGAATTATTTTTTTTACTTTATTTTATCCGATTGGAGTCTAGCATCAGCAAAAATTAGTTACATGGGTTGACCTGTTACAATATTTGAAACCTTCTGTTACTTGGTTAGATGCGGTGACCTGTTACAATATTGATATGCATTTAACACAAATTAATTAGCTTTTTAAGAATTGATTTTGGACATAAAACCAAATTGGAAATTGTTTTAAGGCACCTGAATATGAGCTAGTAAGAAAATGTATTTCTGGACATGCTTACTTTAAATAGCAATTGAATTATTTGTTTTTGAGTTATTTTATCTGATTGTAATCTAGCATTTCTGCTTGTTTGTTTTGAGAGGCACATATTACATCGAACGTCAACATGGACTGTTTCTATGTGGGCGTGGGTATTGACAGCTATTATTTTTATGGATTGAAGTTTTAGTTATAAGAAAATGAACTCGTAGTTATAAAATAAAAGATTTTTTTTGAAGCATGTAGTATAGTCATACGTTTAGAAAGTAGAAAATGCAAGCTGATTGTCTCAGAGCTGCAGCCATGAAGAATTTTTAGTAAAATTCTATTACTAGCGTAGGTCCATGTTATCAAAGACCTTACCAAAAAACTTGAGTTGGGAAATCCCATAACAAAATAAGTCTAAGAAATAAGAATTGGCACCTAAGCATTATGGAAACACCTTGTCACTTACTGGATCAATGCTAAGATGAATATGTGCTAGTGAGATTAATATCCACGGCAATTTATTTACTGACGCTCTAAAGTAGTTTGTACCAGTCTAACAATTTCAAACTACGCTAGCACAGTATGGATTACACGGATATGATTAGTTCCATCGCCTTCCCAAATTGATAAATCTGATGATGTTTTATGCCGTCTATAAATTTAGCATCAGGAATGTCTTACTGGATATTCAAGGCCATTGTATTCTACTGAAATGGAACCTCAAATTTTGTCTCTGATTTTGGAAATTGCAGCTAGTTATATTCCTTAGATAAGTACTGGGGTGTGGTGGTTAAGTAATTTACTGGACATTGTAGCTAGTTATATGCCTTAGATATGTACTGGGGTGTGATATTTACTGGAAATTGTAGCAGTCATATTCCTTAGATATGTACTGGGGTGTGATGGTCTTTCTTCCATAGGTCTATTTTTGCTCTTTTTAAAGTAATTTACTGAAAATTGCAGCTGGTCATTTTCCGTAGAAATAATATGCCTACCTATATTTCTTAGAGACGCTGAATCTGATTTTTAACCTGGTTTATCCAGGTTCTTAGATTTTGCAGTTCAGAATTTTTTAACTAAAATATATCTTCTGTGTTGCTCATGAGAAACTTAAAAAATCATTAAACAGGGTTTGAAAAAGAATTAGCTTTAGTGATAATAGATTTTCACAATCCATGAAGATTATTGCTGAGTGCTTCTGGCTTAGATTGTGTTGTATTTTTTTGCATCAATGTTTCGAATCACACTCCGTGATTCGAAACGTTGATGAAAAAAATACAGCACAATCTAAGCCAAAAGCACTCAGCAATAAGAATTAGCTTTGTGAAAGACCACGCCTTCTAAATTCATCTAAGTCTCTTGAAAGCAGACCAATTTTGAAAGTACCTAAAAATTATCAATTTTGAAGTATCCAATTATATGATTTGATTGTTGAATTTATCACGTCTTAACAAGCGGTTGTTTGACCTACCATTCAAATGCTCAAATCTTTCTAATCAAAGATAGAGGCAGTTAGAGAAATAAGGTATTGCAGTTGTACTAAATAATTTTCCTTAGCATTTGTTGAGCAAAGTTTAAAGTGTAGACATTTAAATTTGTAACACTATCAATTTCATCACTGATCTTGCGTTATTCACAATTAATTAAATAAATTAGGTTATTTTTCTTGTATTAAATAATTGAATGGATCATATTTATTTAATTTATTAGATCAATTCTCTTTCATTAGGTAAATAATTAAATCATAATTCTTTAATTAATGTAGACTTTCTTTCTTCCATCAATAATTAGCCAATAGGCTATATATAGAGTGAAGTTTCACTAAAACCTATCTCACGCCGTCTTACAACTTTTGAGTTATCGTTAAACAACAAAATGGTTTCAGGTTTTCGTTGTCAGATGAAATCAAAACTATCATCAAACTACTATTGGATTATCGTTGAATTGTGGTGGTTTTAGTCAATGATCAAATCAAATAAAATTGTATCTTGAATCAAATCAAATCAAATTAGATTTGGGAATCAAATCGAATCGTATTTTTAGTATGTGAACAAATCAGATTTTAACTTCCATTTAAAAGGCTACAAAAGTCTTTTGTCTAACTCAAGAATCATCTTTTTGCTTTTTAAAGTAGTACGGAGATTGATTTTTCCACAAACTCTATCCATTTTTTAATCGACATCATTGACGAAATGACACAATTTGTGCATAATATTGAGGTAAGTGAATTGCCATGGTTTCAGTTAGTTCATTTTTTTAGAATTCGTATGTGGTCAGATCATTTTTTGCTGTGTCTTATTTAATTTTGTAAAACTTGTGTTTCTAATGTTAGATGAAAGCATTGGTTCTGTGGTTTTATCTAAGTCTATTTTTAGCACTCGTCAACTTCCATAGCATTCAGTGCTCCAAAAATGGAGGTTAAAATTAAGGACGTTGAATGATCTAGCCTCTATGCCTAGGATCAGAGGCTGCTCCTCACAAGCCCCTTAAATGCAAATCATCTCAAAATAAATCAAAACACTGCTCATTCATCATGTGTGTGAGTAATGGACATTCCACTTAGATTATCCCATTTGTCGTGTGATGACCTTGTCCTTCACGCTTCTACTACTGTCCCTATTCAACCTCATTATCCCACGACTTTTTTAGCTTATATACGTTCCTATTTTTTTCGTTTCGATTAGTCTATAGAAAAAAGCTTCATCGATCTTCAGAGTTTGGGCTGCATCTCGTTTGAGCAACATTGTGGTGTGATGTATTCATTGCGTATACGACATGGTATCTAGGGTTTGTTATTATGATACGGTGTGCAAGATTAGCCGTGGAAGGAGAAGAAGACTACCGTTTTTCCCAGGACCTCCAAACCCCAACAGAGGCATAGAAAATCATTCAAAAATTCCTATTCATCTAGAGGCCTTGATAAATTTGCTAGGCTTAGTGATGAGCTCTCTACCAAACGAGATTTTTTTGTCAACCAGACATGATGAGCTCTCTGCCAGATAGGAATTTTTTGCCAACCAAACAGGCACCCCTGAGGAATTGGTGAGGTTTGCTTATTCTAGTAAAGGATGGGTGCCTGTGGTGTTCCAGAATGCTAGTCATGGTGGCCCTTGCAGGGTTTTTAGTCTTGATACCCATCAGAGTAAAAGAGCACAAGGAAATCAAGAATAGGACTGATACAAATAGGGGAAATGGGAATGATGTTGCTGAAGGTTAGATTAATGGGTCTACAAAGAAGGAAGAGTGTGTGTTTGTGATCATGCTGACATGGTGGTTTGGATATCTAGAGATAGCTCCCTTTGGAGTGTTTAGTGTGAGTATCATTTTGGCCAAAAAGTCTCCATTTTGGGTGTTGTAGCCATGGCATTGGTCATTGAGGTGGGTTATTTGCAAATACGGCTGCAGGGATTTGTCACATTGGTTTCAGTTTTCTCAAAGCCTCTTTTCTACTACACGGGAGCAAAAAGTCTACCATGGGGATAGTACAAGCATCTCCAGAGAATAAGGTAGCTGGTGAATATGGGTCTCAAGGTGACCCTTAATTTTTGTTGATTGCATCCAATAGCCCAACCGTGTCTTCGAAGGACAATACAAGCCAAGAACCCAATACCCAACTAGAGAATAAGAATACTTATGATGAGAAGAATAAGTTTGAAAGGATTGTGTCTGTGGATGGTCGAGCTGCAAAGAAGCCTATCAGATTACAGGAGGCAGATACTTTTCTGAAAAGAAGGAAAGCAAGAAGTGGTACCATTGATGCCACTGCTATTGCTTTTGCCATGATTATTGTTCTCTTCTTTCTGATTTTCTATTGTAGGCTTCCTACAATCTACTTCACATTTGCTTGGCGGTATGTGCTGCCCAAGTTCAAAACAAATGGGTTTAATACTCCTACCAACAACAAGGTGATCATGGATCTTCAATCCAAAATATACATGAAGAAGATCTAACCCCTTGAGGGCTTCCTTCCAAGTTTGTAGATTGCAATCATGTCAAAATTTACACACCCTATGCAATTTCAATTTCCTTACGACTTAAACAACTCAAACATACTTAATTGCTGGCTCAAAAAACCCCTTAAAATATTACATTCACATAGGTACCTACAAATAGGATGTAGAGCAGTTGCAAGACTACATTTTCCATCATTGCTGCAAGCTCAAATAAATAATAAATGTGCATAGAGCTTTATGAAAGTTTATAAAAATTTACAGCATGTTAATTTTGAAATTGTACATAAAATTGCAATTGCATTGGATCTAAATGCATATTAGATTTATAAAAATATAGTGCCATGTTCTACATATGCCTACTATCCTTCACTTGTTTTATTTATGTATATAATCACAATATTTGTTATAGTAGTGGTTACTCATTCAATCTAGACACAGTTGACACTACTTGACAATAGTTAGTGTAGCAACCTTCATATATTTAGCCAATACCTATGATAGAAGTCACAACAACTACCTCAACACAATCAGCTTCTGCCTACGTAATGGCTTCCTTTTCGGCTATTGGTAAACAATAAATGCCAAATATTTGATGCCCAACATGAATGAAAATTCATCTTAGACAATTTTCGCTTGTACACTATCCCACCCCTCTTGGAAGCTTCCTTCAAACTTCCTAAGTTACAAACATATATCAGAATCTAAACACACCATTTCTTGTAACTTACATAAACAATACAAACATGTACTTAAATGTGTACCAGTGGTTCACAAAATCCCTTAAAATATTACTAATCACACAGGCACTTGTAACCAAAATATATAATAGTTGTAAAACATTTTTTTTTCCATCGTTGCCGCAGGCTTAACACAACCATAAATGCATTTGAATTTTTGACAAATTTAACTTTAACATTGCAAATTGCAAACATGTGATATTGAAACACACAAAGACTTCCTTAAATTTCTAAAATGAATAATTTTAAAGTTTTGGGAGCTTCCAACTCCCCTTTACATTCATCTTCTCAATTGGCATTTCACAAAATTAATTGAAGAAAGTACCTTAGAGAAGCATCATACTGCAACCTACTAATATAAACGACAACAACTGTAAGACTGACCTTGCTTGCATCATAGCTACTTAAAATTTTGTTTCTTTAATCTACCACCCATGTATGGTACTCTTGACTACAAAAAATTGGTACCATACTTCAACAATATAAAAATTATTAATGCATCAAGCAGAAGAGAAGCATTTATAAAAAAACCAATCTTGGCATGAAAGAGGAAGAAAGTGACATTGACAGACACAATCATGTAAATGTAATTGAGGTAGGCATGTGAATTGACTTAATCAATTATAAGGAAGCTCTGGTAAATCTTTATAACTTCTTAAATAGGGGTAACTAAGTTGGGAAAGAGATTCCATAGCATAACTAAGACATGTTTGTTACATATATCCTCATGTTTTGCGGCACAACCATAATCATCTCTACTAGCCATTCATCATCTCTACTATCCGTTCTCCTTTTGAGGTATGTTATGGATATCAACCTCTTGGTCCATATGAGATTCTAGTTGTTGTTCCTCCACCTCCTTCATCACACCAACAAAAGGAACAACTCAAGCATTTCTTTTTATTTACATTTACAAGAGCAAGCAACTCTTTAGACACCTTAGGCTAAGTATAAGGAGATCCATTATAAGCATCACATTCCATCCAACTTATAAGTTAAGATTGCATATATTTCAAATTATACATCCTTACCATGTTTGTTTTTATATACTATTCTATCGGTGTAACCCTTGCATCCCCCTGATACAAGTGCTAGTTAACTATTATTAAGTAATTAGATTAATATCTTCATGCACTTTTCCTTTTTCATCGAATTTAAAAATAAAATAAAAATCTATTTCCATTCCTCCACAAAAACCAAAAAATAATCTTTTGCATCTTGACAATTCATTCAAATTAAGGTAACTTGACTATTCATTACATGATTCAATCTCTCTCATTTATTTGTATTCATTCTCAGTCTCCACTTGTGTGCATCTCATCTGCCCATGCAAATTAAGGTAATCTTAACCTTTCAATACTTGATTTCATTGAATTTTATCTTTCTAATTCAAAATTGAATTTTAGTAGTTATCTACATTCCTAAAAATTTATAAAATCATCTCAAGAACATTCAGATATTTGTTTCTTTCTTTCATGATTTTATGCTATTTAATCTAAAATAGAAGTCTGTTTACATACATTTTCTATATTTTTATGCTTATTTTTATCTTGTATGCAAAGAATTCATGATAAATTTGGTGGGTGACTTGCTTTCTCCATGCTTGCTTACCAAGTATTGCTCTAAGTGAAAATAGTTAAAAAAATAGGCACATAATGTCTTTCAACGAAAGACAACAAATTTGTAGTAGTACAGATAATGCTTGAAGTAACACATTGAAAATTCTGTAAAATATCAGAAACATAACTGATGATGTAGAATACATTGAAAGATGAATCATATCAAAGCGAGATGAGAGTTAGCGATAACTACAACAATCAATAAGTTGGTAAAGAAATTCAAGAAGTAACACATTTTAAAAACTCCACAAAATTGAGGAACACAATTGGAGTGAATAACAAGATTACAATGGGCAGCCACAAACTAAAAGTACTAAAAAAGTAGACAAATTATGAGCCAACTACGTGTTAGCTATAACACAGTAGAGGTCATTTAAAGTTCAGAATTATGTTATAAATTGTATTGTTGACAGATTTGTAGTACGTTTGCTAATTACAAAAAAAGTAGAAATATCTGAACCAAAAGTTCTACAATTGTGGTTCAATTAGAAGTTACATTAGAATTTTAATCGAATCTTCGTCTTCATAAAGGAAATTTATGAATTTTCCAATTTCTATAATTGAGGAGCAAAACATTGATTATAACTGCCTGCTTGCCTCCCATAAGCAAGGACTTCAAAGATTATTTAGTTATGAAGTTTGTTGTACAACCACCAACATGTAGACATTTACAGAATTAAAGGTGCAAATGGAGGGAGAAATGATTATTTTATAGCAAAACAATTGTTTAATGGGCTTAGTTAAGCCATTGTATATTTGAATGTAGGGAATTTAACTGGGTGGGTAGGAGAAAATAATTTAATAACAAAAAAATTGATTCCAAAAAAGGGAATTTAACTTGGTGGGGTAGGAGAAAATCTTTTAATAACAAAAAAGTTGATTTAAAAAAAATTCAATTGTAGACCAAAAGACATGATGATTCTCAACTTGAAACCAATATTTTTCTAACCAAATGCATTTCAAGAGGAAAGGTATGTCAAGTTATTGTTGATAAAAGGTGCTTAATTAGGTTTTCCATAGGAAATACTTACAAGGATGAAATATGGTGTGATGCCATTCTAGTGGATGCATGTCAAGTTTTGTTGGGAAGGCCATGGCAATATGAATAGAAGGTAATTCATGATGGAGAAAAGAATACATACACCTTTTGGAAAAGATGGTTCTAAGGTGACTTTATTACCCCTTAAGGATTAAGATAAATTTGAGAGTATATTGTGCATGAGATAACTCATCAAGGAAATGAAGGTGATTAGGCTTTATTATGTACTTGTGGTGCATAAAGGAGGAGGTGAAGAAATACCAATACCGACAAAAGCTACAAAGCTATTAAAATAATATATTGATGTGCTATATGAGTTGCCAGATGGTCTACCACCAAAAAGAGATATTCAACACCACATTGATCTAATTCTAGGAGCATTCCTACTTAATCAAACAACTTATAGGATGACTCCTACACACCATGTAGAGCTCAATAGGAAAGTGATAGATCTTGTAAGGAAAGGTGTGGTGAGGGAGAACATGAGACCATGTGCCGAACCTATATTATTAACTCCAAAGAAGGATGACATGTGGAGGATGTAGGTTATTTGGAGTTTGTAGTATAGTAACACCAATAAAAAGTTGCACCAAAGGAAGGGAGTTTGTATGGGTGAGGGAGGCTGAGGATAGTTTTAAATTTCTAAAAAAACGGTGACAAAAAGCTCCTATTTTAGCATTACCAGATTTTGATAAAGCGTTTGAAGTAGATTGTGATACATCACATGTGGGTAATAGAGTCATGCTAAGTAATATAGGTAAGCCTATATCTTTCTTTAGTGAAAATTTGAATGAGGTAAGAAAAAATTATTCAACTTATGATATAGAATTTTATGCAATTGTGCAAGCATTGAGGTATTAGAGGTATTTCCTAGTGCCCAAGGAATTTGTGTTGTTTATAAACTATATTGATTTAAAATATTTGAATACATAGAAAAGGTTGAATAGTAGGCATGCAAAATGAGTATCCTTTTACAAGGATACACCTTTGTTTTGAAGCATAAGGAAAACATAACCAAGTTGCAGGTTTTAAGTAGAGATTTTGTACTATTGACAATAATGAAGAGTGAGGTGATTGTTTTTGATGCTATCAAGGATTTACATGAGTCTCATGATGATTTTTTGGGAGATTGTGGAACAACTAAAGACCCCAATAGCTAGCAACATGAATCACCTTCAAGGTGAATATCTAATGCAGGATGGCTACCTCTTCAAAGGAAAACAATTATGTATTCCAACTGGGTCAATGAGAGATAGCATTATTAGAGAGATTCATAGTAGTGGGTTGGCTAGACACTTTGGAAAAGATAAGATTGTATCCTTGGAAGAGGACAAGTAATACAGGCCAAAGATGAAAAGGGACATAACCAAATATGTAACAAGGTGTAGAATTTATCTAGTAGCTAAAGAACACTCAAAAAATACAAGATTATACATGCCATTACCAATTCCCCAAGAACCATTAATAGATTTAAGCATGGAATTTTTATTGGGTCTCCCAAATACACAACGAGGTTATGATTCTATTTTGTGGTTATTGATAGTTTCTCTAATATGACTCATTTTATTTCTTGCAATAAGACTAATGATGCAACTAGGGTGGCGGATTTAGTTTTAAAAGAGGTTGATAGATTGCATGGTGTCCCAAAAACTATTGTATTTGATAAGGATGCCAAGTTTTTGATTCATTTCTGGAGGACCCTCTAGAAGAAGATGGGGACTAAGCTCTAGTTGAACAACTTGCTTATTACCCATGAATAGATGGGAAGAAAAATGTACTGAATCGGAGCTTGGGAAACCTATTAAGATGCATTATTGGAGAGAAACCCAAGAAATGGGACTTAACATTATCACAAGTTGAGTTTTCCTATAATAGTTAAGTGAATAGATCAATAGGTAAATCACCATTCCAAATTATTTATGGTAGAAATCCTTAGAGTGTTTTATATTTGATGCAACTATAAATTGAAGACAAGATTAGTGATGATGGTGAAGCATATGCATAACACCTTCATAGGTTGTAGGAAGACATGCAAAAAATGCTACAAGACAATAATACTAAGCACAAAATTATAATATATGCTATTAAAAGATATAAAATATTCAATTAAGGTGATTTAGAGATGGTTTATCTAAGAAAAGAGAGTTTTCCCACAGGAACCTACAATAATTTGAAGTACAAGAAAATTGGTCCTTGCAAGATTACAAATCTAATTAAGATGAGGTAGAATTACCAAATCTTGAACTTTGATATTTCTCCTATATTTGATGTATCTGATTTATATGATTTTCATGGAGAGGCTCATGATAAAGAAGGGCACGAAGAATTAAATTTTCAACAATGAGTTCCTAGTAGGAAAAAGGAAAGGATTGCACAAATTTTGGGCAAGAAGATGATATCCACACACCAAGGTCAATACGACAAGTACCTGGTGCAGTGGGAAGGGCCAACATAAGAAGATAATACATGGACTACAGAGTATGAATTGAAGAAGTTGGATTAGGATAAGTGGCACAGGTGCCAAGAAAGCAACTAAGTTTAGGAGATTCATTCTTTTCAACTAAAGGAGAATGATGTAGGGATTTTGAGATATAATTTTTTACTCGAGATTCTGTTTGGGATGAATTTTTTTGTGGAGGAGCATCTTGAAGAGTTGAGTCCAAACCTAATCAAATTTTTTCTATTGGTGCATATCTTGACACCTTTTCAAGTATTTTCTCAACCATCTAAGGCCTTAAAATGATATTTTCATGTTTTTCTAGTAGTTTCCAAATTTGAGTTTTTTCATACAATTAGAAGTTTTTAGTTCACAATTAGTCTTACGAACTAGTTAGACTCAAATAATTGGCATTTCATATCCAACTGAGTAAGCATGCAATAGTACTAAAAATAGATAGATTTTTAGGAGGGATTTTTACCAATGAAAGATTTTTTTATTATTTGAAGATAGAATGGAAGGAGAAATGAAATAAAGTTATTTGAAGTATTTTGAGTAATTGCACTTATTTTTGAATAATATTCTTTAATGAAATCTATATTGTGAATGTGGTTTTATCAAAAACTCTATATGAACATTTAGACCTGTAGGGTAAAGAATAGGAGGAAAATGAATTCCTATTCCTATTCTATCAATCTTATTAATCTAATCCTCCTCACTCAACATAGCTTCATCATCAGTGATATCTTCATCAATTTCTAGCCTTTTAGAAGTAACAATTTTCTCTTTCCCCTTCCTCATAGAATGAGATTTTCCTTTCCCCTTAACAGTAGTTGTCACCATAGTCTCTTGTTTACCATCAACCCTTTTTCCTCTCCACCACCTTTCCCATTTCCAATCCTAGAACCATTAGACCATGATAAATCAATTTTCCCCTTCCCCTCTTTTATAGGAACCTTAGGAGTATCATCCCTATTCTTCCTTTTGTTCCCGGGGTAAGTAATATTCTCTTCATACACCTTTGAGTTCGAAGGATTTCAATGAAAAACTTTGACTGAGTTCCCTAAATCCTTCGTATCACCCCAACCCTCACAAGTCTCCTCCTAGGATTTTGAGGAATCCTTATCCAAAGTTTTTTCAACGCTAGGCTCCTTTATCTTTCTAGGATTAGTGTTTTTGCCTAGGGTTTCTCTGCTAGGATTCATAGCTTTCAAATGATTGATGATCAACATTATGAGACCTTCATAGATGATCAAAATTTTAGGGTTTCTCTTTTTCTCATTGATGGAGTGCTCTATAGAGACTGATAGGTAAAAAGAAAAATAAATATGTAATTTATGCCTAAAATGGTCCAATAGAGTAAAATGATACTTGTATATGGACTTTAACCTCCCCTCAAGGGTCGCATACCTCATCACAATTTCCACCAATGTAGCCTAGATAAGTTTAATGGATGTGTTTTAGTAGCCTAAATGTAATTTAATCAACTTTCTTCTCTTATTATCCTTGGAAGAAAATTTAGAGAGCCTCTTCCCTAGCCTTGTGGTCTTTGAATATTTTTCTACCTTCTATAGAAAGGCTAGTCACCCAGGTTATGAATTCCTCATTAACAATAGTCTCCCACTCAAAATTTGAAACCTTTCTATTCTTCTAGCTATGAATAAAAACTTTAGTTGCCATAGGGTCACAACCATTAAGTTTTTCCATGTACAAGACTAAGCCACCTTCTTTCAAAACATTCCACACATGAGGTTTATGGTAGACCCCAACATAGTTGGAGGGTTCAATCCTGTTATGATCTCCCACCATCATTCTCAAACAACCTTTGTCATTGTTAACAAATGACCCACTTTGCCAGATATTGATTAAAAAAGGCATCAAATGATTTATTTCCTTCATGATACACATGTGATAATTCCACCTCATCAAAGTATTTTGCTAGTTTGGTCATATTTTGATCAAGGTGTCAATGGTCAAGCTAGGATTTTGATTCTCTTTAGGTATTTAATAATATTTAGGGAGTCCCCCTCAACCCAAATTTTTTAAAGCCGAGAAACCTTTAAGTTATTGTAGGCTACAACTTATGTGTAAAGGTTAGTCTAAAATCCCAAAGGGAGTGCCATGAACGATATAAATCATCCCTTGTCATTTCTTAACACTCCTCCGCCCCCCACCAACCTAGGGTTACCTTTGGCTGCCCCATAAAATTTTATCTTAATCCATCTCGTAGGTGAAGGCTTCCAAGACACACCCTCTCTAGATTTCTTCACGTTCTTGAAAGGTACATAAATGTCAAATTATAAATTCTAACCTTTCACAATTTGCAAATCACTATTAGAAACCCCCAACTTAAAATCATTAGAAACTTTCTTAGAAATATCAAACCTCAAAATCTCTTTAATAGCTACAATAATTTTGTTCACCACTCTACCTTCTCTATCCTCTTTTTATTTAAATATATGATTATTTCTCTCCCTCCACAGACTCCCAATAGCATGGGAGAGCATAAGGGACCACAAAAACTTTAGGGATTGGAGGAAGAGGAACCCCATTGTTCCACAATCTCTTTGATGGAAAAAGGGAAGATCCAACTAAGATTCCAAAGGTTGAACAACTGAACCCAAATGATTGAAGAAAAAGAAAAACCAATCAAAAAAAGGAAGGCATCCTTTGAGTCATTCTCATAAAGGGCACATTTTTTGGGGAAGGTGAAAGCTCTTTTGCAAAGGTTGTTTGAAGAGAGGATTTTGTTTTGGGCTAAGATCCAAAACAAAATTAATTTTAGGGGTAATCTCAGGTCACCACAAATCAGCCATAGAAACTAGAGTCGAAATTTAACTACATAATAGAATCAAAACCTAAAGCAATAGATTAAGGATGAAAATGATTATCATACCAAACCAATTCATCATTTCTTTGAAAAAGGGAATATGAACCCAAGAAAGCAAGGATTGAAGCCTAGAAATCCCCAACTAAGAAGGATCAATAGTAGAAATAATATTCCAAGATCCTTCCTCAATATAATTCATTACCCTCTCCCTAAACAATCTCAAACAAGAATCTTTGAAAGGTCTGGCCCAATCACAATCTAAGAGGGGGATATTCGTAATCCACTTATCATTCAAAAATTTATGGAAGCACCATTTCCTTATTTTCATTTCACACCTTTAAAAATAAGATTTATGCTTTTCATGATGTTTTTATAAATACAAGAACCAAAGGGAAGGTCTAGGTTACTTAGAGATTCTTTCTTGATAAAAAGATAAAAATGAGGTTAAGTAGGCAACTATTTAAATAGTAATTTTTTTCCTTCAACCTTTTTTTATTAATAACTTGAAACTCTAGTGCATCCATTAATTTTTCTCCTATTTTGATAAGTTTTTTTTTGTAAATATTGAAAAGTTTTTTATTAGATAAGGTGGGAAGAGGGCCCCACATCCACAATTATTTGTAAATATTGAAAGTTGTATATACTCAAAGTATAATTTTTCAATGGGATACAATTTTTTGTCTTAACTATTATCCAAAATAGTAAATTATTTTATCACCTCATCATAGAATCTCTCCTCAAGAACATCATATTTTTTTGGTTTAAACTTTAGTATTTTTTCTTGAGAAGAAAATCAACTTTATATGTTAGCATCGATGACTTAATTTTAGTAAAAATAAAATATATTAATATAAAGTATAACACTAATTAAAATACTAATAAATTTTTAGTTTTTGAAAACTAAACTTATATATCTACTAAAGGTATATTTACATTTAAAAAAATCTTATTTACAAAGTAGAGGTTATCATAATGTCATGTTTTAAATAATTCCATTTTTTGATAAATTATCCCCTAAGTTGATACTAGATATGATTTTAAGTTGGGAATTCTTAAATTCATTTGTGCTAATAAGTTGGCCTAAAGGGGTACACAACTTTAAACTTTCACCCATTACGTTGTGACTATTATTGTTTTGTTCCTATGTTGTGTTATGTGAGTGAATGTTCATTTGATCTATGTACATGTTTAGATGTGTTTATAGCATGAATCTATTGATTGGTGATTCATGTTCGTAATGTGGTATTAACAATAGATAATCAAAGGATATTCTCTATTATTGGTGTCTCACCTCCCTTATCATAGGATTTACTTTCATGAATTCTTTTCTTTCCCTTTTCCTCCTTAAAAAAATATAAGAGTTTATTGCATATCTATAAGGATTCAACCTTTCAACCTAGATATTTCATTGTGATTCATGTCTCACATTCACAAGCTTCCCACATTTTTGTCCTCTGGAAGGTATTGGTTTTGAGTAGACCAAGATCATTATATTGGTTCTCTCATTATTTGAGCAACAATAATGGCCACATTTGTAGCATACATATTTTTATTGTAAGGTTTGTAATCTCCTTGGATATATATTATATACAATTAATTGAAGCTATTGTTACATTCATAATCATAATGACATCTTGTGGGCCTTCAATGTCACTTAAATATTTGCTTTCCCTTAATCTACCCTTGGCCCCATCATCATTCCTCCACTAATCACATGAATAAGTAGATAGTTGTTGAGAGGATTCAATATAATGAAGGGAACTTGCCAAATCCCATCAACATATTCTCATTATAACATGTCATCATCAAATTGCAAACCCTTATTCTACACTCTGTAAGTGATTAGCATCACACGAGTGGAGCCCTTATAAAGTGTAATCCCTTATATTCTCAATTTATGTCATGTATGATGTATATGGAGAAATAAAATATACTTAGATTGTTGACAAAAAATAATGTTTGTTTAATATAGAGAAAAAATGAAAGTAAAATTTAAATTTATTTTATATTATTTATTCAAAAAATGACTAATTCATTAAAATAATTTAGGGTACTAAACTAACATTTTACGTGGTTCTACTAGTGTAAATATTTTAAATACATTTAATCACACAAATAAGAAGATAGTTGTAAAGAGGAGTTGATCTTACAAAGATAACTTATCAAATTCTATTAATATAGTCGTGTCATAACACCGCATCATCAAATTGCAAGCCCTTATTTTCGATTCTAGAAGTGATTAACATTACATAAGTGAAGCCCTTATAAACTATAAACCAACCATTATATGCTCAAATTTTGTATCATGTATATGATGTATTTGGAAAAATAAAATTTACTTAAATTATTGCAAACTAAAAATGTTAATTTAAAATGAAAAAAAATAGAAGTGAAATTTAAAATTATTGCTATGTTATGTGTTGAAAGAAAATGATCTATTCATTAAAATAATATTGAATATTAAATTAATATTTAACCTATTATATATACAAATACTACTAACATAGATATCTAAAATATATTTGTTTAAAACATATCAAGAATATTGATTTCCAAATATCTATAACAATCTCTGCACTAATATCTCTATCATCTTTTTATTAAAATATCTATCTTGGTTATGATTAAATATAATGATGAAGGCTTATGTGTTATAAAGTGAAACATAATTAAATACCATGATGAAAGGTTATGTGTTATAAAGTGAAACATTATAAACAACAAAATTAATATTTTTGGGGATGGGATATGTTTGCTGCAATTAATGTTTTATTATGAAGTCAAGTTACAAATTTAAAAAATTGTATCACCGTCTCTTAGCCATTATCTTCTTTGTTTAAACTTGGTTTCTCATTAAAATACTCCTTGTCAACATGTTTGAATAAAAAACATCAAATACAATTAAATAAATTCAAAAGAAGCCATGAAATATAACAGAAGAAATTATTGTTTACTGTGATTTCTCTTTTCAAAAAATCCTTTCAACCAAGTCTGTGATTTCTAACTACTGATTACAAACGTGACACTTTTTTCAAAGCTCTTCTTTATTCTTTTCCATGGCACTTTCCAGATCAGAGCAACGTGTCTTCAAAAACAATGCAGGAAAAGCACTCAGAATAAGCACATTCTTAAAAAAAAATCACATTCTTATAAAAAAATCACATCTTGAAAATGGTTGTCATGGAACAGAACTTGCAGAGGACAATATTAAATGAAAAAGAGGAATATAAAATGCTGTATCTGTGCAAAAAAATATGCCGTCCTTAACTTGCCAACCAAAAGTTCAGTATTCCTGACAAAAAAATAGAATAAAAAAATCTCATATTTTATGTTAGAATGAAGTGGTTGATGGGTTTGATGGAAGCTTCATTTAGTAATGAACAACTTTCAAAGAATCTCATAAAGTTTTGAGGGAAGTGAAGTGAGTGCAGTGGAAAGACTGACTGTCAATGCTATTAATGGAAATACCAGATGTTTACTTCACTTACATTGGACAGATTCTATTCTCACAACCCTCCATGTCCAATCATAAAACTTAAAACAGATTCCAAAACAAATAGTTTTCTACTTGTTTCAGAAGATTGAATATGAAAATATCAGACGTTCATTTATGATTGGTTGAGAAGGTAGGACAAATAAAATAATGGCAGGATCTGGATCTATTCTGTTCCACACTTCCAGTTCCACTCACATTTCTAATTGTAATCATCTTTAGTTTGCCTTTTGGTGAGCTTTTATCTCCACCAATAAGCATTTTTCCTATTTTTTATGCCTGTCATCTTAAACATCTCAAGAAGATAACATTAGAGAAAGAGAATATATTTCTTGATGAGGATGAAGAAAAAGTTTTGATTACAATGGCATTTTTTTTTGGTTTTAAATTCAAAGTTGTCCTTTGTTAAAGAAATTTATGTTTTAAAGGCTAGGTTCAAATATATGTCAATATTTTATTTAATAAAATTTGGTTAAATTAAGATGTTTTGTTGTCTTCTTTAAAACAAGGTGATCTAGTTAAGTAGAATATATTTATTATGAGAGTTTACTAAAGAGGAAATAGTCAGTTGAAGTTGGGGGCTATAATATAAGGACAAGATATCAATAACTATAAAAAGAGAAAGAGTTTGTAGACTTGGATAATGGGATCTTAGAGGATCACCTAGGGTTTCTTAATGAAGAGTAGGATTTTATTGGTGGATTGAAGGAAATGTTATCTTTCTAAAAAATTGTTGTCTTTTGAGCCTTTTGTTGTTGTTTATGGCTATTGGCTATTGAACTTTATCTTTAGTGAAGTTCAATTAATTATGTAATTTTCTTTCAAGAAATTATATGAAAAAGGAGGAATGAGGGAATATCCAAGGAAAAAGGAGATACCTTACTGAGTTTCAATGTGAACTCACCCTTAATAACATTCTTTTGCAAGTCATTATGATTTTGGAGATTCCTAGATAGAGATTCCTCATTCTACTAGAAGGAGGACTAACTATCATTTACATAAAGGATATTAAGAGGTCCCATTTTTCAAGCCCCAAGACATGAGCAATCTGAATTAAGAGGAAATTATTGCACTCAATGATTACTTGAAGACCCATAACATCGCAAGGCCTAAGAAGAAGAAAAAATCCAAGCCAATAGTAAAGGAAAGGTATGAACCTGTGGCGACAGACTCAAACCCAAACGATCTACCTAATCCACCAATTGCGACCTATGATTTTGATTAGTATGAGGCTAGCAACAAACAAAGGTGTTGTTGGGAATGATGTTGATCTCTTCTATATTGGAGGTTGATATATAGTTAGAACTATTAAATATATACTATTGGTTTTATAGTGTTTTGGTCAAGCTACGTTCCTTTGTAGATGGAGTTGTTGCTCCATATATTGTAATCTCCTTTTGTAAACGATTCATAATATATATAAAATGTTTTGAACTCTTTTTAAAACCCACCTTTTTACTCATTATCAAAAAGGAAAAAAATCTAATTATATAAGAATGTGTATATTTTTTTAAATAATATTGTTTTAAATCTATCATTGTTTATATTATATACATTTTACATCTAATTTTTTTTTTAAATATCTTTTGGAAAAAAGACAAATATATTAATCAAATGAATCTTAGAAAATTGCACAAAGAATTTTCGATAGCCACAACTATCTCTAAAGCCTAAAGAGTAAAGATTCAAGGAGTTTTAGTTCAAAAACCCTCCACCTTTAGGAGCCAAAACTCTCCACCTCTAGGAAATAGAACTAGACAAAAGACCAATATAAAATAGAAAAACTGAGATACTGCAAATCTATCAAATCAAACTAAATTATTATGAAGGATCTATAGAAACTACAAAGATTGAGCATAGGAAAGGGATGCCCAATCTATGACCTTCCTAGTATGATTTTACACTAGAGATCCATTTAGTCAAAATTTCACAAGAATTTGAGGAATATGAAGAAAAGAGATAGATTCAAAATTTCACAAAAGTCAAAGAATTTTATCAACAAAAAAAGCCATCATCCATGAAGATTCTTGAAATCTACCATTATTCAGAAGGGTTCCCAATATCGTAGAATCCATCACACAAATTATCTTCTTCCAAACTAGCTCACAAATTTTTTCAAGAGCCACAAGGATAACCAAAGTCTCCATCTATTTATTCGTATCAATCCCTGTAGCAATAAAAAAAGAAGTGAACTAAACCAACACTATCATGTCCAAGCTCACATATCCTCACAACACCTAGTCCATCAATATCAATATTCAATAAAAAGAAAAATACCCCAAAGGAGGAGACCATTTACCTACTCTATTAACCTTATTAGAATATCTAAGCCTAGAGCTAGAAGAATTAGATTCAATCAAATGGTCCATATCAAGTTCCTTCAAAATTTGAATAGCATAGGGACCAAAGTGATAATCCAAAGAAAACTTGGTCACAAATATTTCTCTTAAAGAGTCCATAATATTCTATAAAATATATTGAATAAGACTTTGGTGACCTTAAAAAATTCAATGGTTTTTTTCCAATCAGACTTATCATATAAGAAAAATAGGACTACTATGTTAAAAAAGTAGAAGAAAAAGTAAGAGGATGTCCCAAACTGACCTGAAATTTGGATAGAGAAGTAGCATGATCAAAAGGTTGGTCCTAGATGTGCCACCACTATCTCCAAAGACCCTCAAAGAAATGACATTCCAAGAAGAGGTGATTGGTACACTCCTCATTAGCATTACAAAGAACACATTTGGAAGGACCATGAAAACATCTATTTCTTATGTTATTGCAAATAAAACATTTATTTTGGTAAAGTAACCATATACATAAATTATAAATAGGCCAAATAAATTATTTCAAACCTTTTTCCACTAGAAAAAAATTCTATACTCTTTTTTTTTGGGTCTAGGATCTAATATCCGCTAGAAACCCAATAAATTCCTTTTGGATCATATCCCCAAGTAAGACTATTAGCCCCATCCAAGAAACAACATAATTATCCATAAAAATAATAAGGATTCTCAATATTTTGGATCTCCTCCTAAGACTAAGAAGAGATTTAAAAAAAAAATTATACTTACATAAAACTAGAATATTTGAATATTTTTTAAATTAAAAATTCATATATTTTTTCATTTTTCACAATACTATTTACACAATTAAAACTTCTATTTACAAATTTTAATTAATTTATAATCTTGAACTCTTTAGATAATTGTAGTTTTTTTATTTGAACTTTATTCTCAATAAAATACTTATATATAAACACAATTTCTATTCTCACAACATGCATCCCCCATTTAACTCTTCTTATGGGGTAATATATATTTTTATTTAGTTCTTGAAAATATCATAGATGATTACATTTACTAGATGTAAAATTATAAATATTTTTTAAAGTTAGATTTTATTTTGAAGTCATCTTTTTATTTTGATTTATGATATTTTGTTAATTGCAATATTTTATTATTATTTAAAAATAAATGATATATTTATGAAAGCTGAAATTTTATTATTTATTTGTAGAAAACTTTTACCAATTTTTAATTGAGAGAAGAAAGTAATTTTTTTCTAGTTTATATTAATTTTTTATTACAAATTAGTAAATAATTATTAAATTAGTTGTAGTAAGTTATAGGAATTATAGGTTTTGTGATTTAGTATCGTTGCTTATCTAAGTCTATTGTTACCATGGTTGCAACTACAAATCATTTAGAAGAGAACTCATAATCATATATTTATCTAAATGAGTTATTAGCCAAAATATGACAATGCATGTGCACATGTAGTGGTATTCAAATATGTGAAATAATAGCTAGGAGTTTGAGTATTTTCTAAAATGTGCTCATAGGTACCATAAATAACTAAAATTAATCATATATTTGTATGTGTTATTGTAATCCATGGTTGACATTTGGAAAATGTGTAGGAACACATGTAGACAATGTAGGTATAAATTGCCAATAACTTTAAATTAGTAGATTAAGTGACAATGACTGATTATATGTGGTGAATATCTATATAAAGAAGCCATATTTATTATTAAGTGTGGTATGCTTGGTGTGAATAGGGTGTTTTACCTAATTATTTCACCTAGCAAGTCCTATTCACATGTTAATTTTACTTAGGGGCCTACGAATCTTTCTATAAGTCTTAGTTGTCATTAGATCTTATCTTATGTCATTTAATTCTTGTGTCTTAGGCCATTTAATGGTTGTTTTCTCATGTCATAGGGTTAAGAAACTTGCCATGATCTTGTCTAATCCTATCTCTCACCTTATCTATATAATCAAGGCCTTTTGTACACTTTGTATCATAGGGGATGTACTATTATGATCTATTATTGATCATTATACATTATTGCATCTATAATAAAACAAGTTATTCTCTTTCCATACTCTCTTGTGGAAGGTTATCTTTGGTTTTGCATGATATTTTTCTAGGTGTACTTTGGGACAATACAAACCTCACCATTTGTTCTAAAAGGCTCCAAACCCCTATTTTGATATTAAATACTTGTTATTTTGGCAAATTTTTTTTAGGGTATTTTGTGAGGGTTTGGCAGATTCAACAAAAAGTTTGTCCACATGGTCCATATAGATCCATATAAACCATATGGTCTATTCCATTGTTGGAATCATCTAGTGTAAAACCTGAAGTTTGTGATATATACTCAAAATATTCCCTACCCATGCAAGCTCTATATCACCCTACATCATCCTCATATAGTCAATTTTTTAATTTCATATTAAAAAATACTGGTGATTAAATTTGGTAGTTCAACAATAATTAGCAGTACACAACTCCATCACCACCAATTGTAGCCATTGCCCAACCTCCACTAGTGGTTCCTTTTGTAAGAAAATTTATAGTGTAGAATAAACAGAGAAAAAAAATAAGCATAAATTTCACACAATATTTATGTGGAAAACTTGGAAAAATTATACTAGGAAAAACCATGAGAAAAGATCTTTCATATTTTATTTCTTAGGAAATTTATAATTACAATAACCTTCAAAAGTTACAAAAAACATGACTTCGAAAGAGTAAGTAATTTGAGTTGTAGAGTCCTTGTTGAACAAAACTTCCCGAAAATAGAAAGTGCGACTCTTGCAACTACATGCCAAACATTTGTTAGTATCAATGTCGACTATTTGTCATTGTTGGAATAACAATAAAATTGATTTCATATTCTAACAATCTCCCACTTGAAGTCAAATTTCCCTCTTGCAAATAAATCCTCATACTGAAAGACTAATGCTAATGTTTCCAATCATAATGATGAAGCAAGCCTAGAGAAGTTCAACACCAAATGAACTTCTCTCTACCAATGGGCTTCATCAAAATATCTGTTTGGTCTAAATTAGTGTGTATCTTGGTGAAAGATAGTTGTCCTCCTTCCACCACCACACGTATAAATTAACATTGAATATCAATATGCTTTGTTTTGGCATGATATGTTGAGTTCCATGGTAAGTGTAAAGAACTTTTCCTATCACAATGCAACACCATGTTGTCCTGTTTTACTTACAATTCACCCAAAAGTATATGAAGCTAGATTGCCTCCTTGCTAACTTGTGTTGCTGCCATATATTCAACTTTAGTAGTGGACAATGCCACCACTATCTGCAACTTTGATACCCAACTAAGGAGAAAACATAACTTGTAGTGGAATTTATCTTATCTCTGTCTCCTCCAAAATCTACATCCACATACCTTTAACTTGAATACTACTCCCACTATAATAGACAACAACATTAGAAGTTCCCCTAAAATACCTTAGAATCCACTTCACAGTCGTCCAATGCTTAGTACCTAGATTTTCCATGTAACGAATGACTACTCCCACTGCTTGTGCAATGTTTGGTCTGGTGCACACCATGGTAAACATAATACTACCAACTATTGATGAGTACTATACACGAGACATCTGTGTCTTCTCTGATTTTTTTCTAGGGCACTATTTTGAAGATAATTTAATATGAATAGGAAATGGAGTACTAACTGGTTGTGCATTTTGCATATTGAAGCACTGCAAAACCTTCTCCACATAAGTTTTCTATGCCAACCATATTTTCTTAATATTTTTATCTTTGTGTATCATCATACCAAGAATTTGATTTTCTCTATCTAAGTCCTTTATCTCAAACTCCCTAGCAAGCTAAGCTTTCAAATGTATGATTTTATACATTTTGGGACCTACTACCAACATATCATCAACATAAAAAATAAAAATAATAAAACTATCATCATACCTTTGAAATTAGGCACAATGATCAACCTCACATCTGCTAAAACCCAAACTCATCATGAAGGAATCAAACTGCTTGTACCAACACCTTAACACCTATTTCAAACCATACAATTATTTTCTCAACCTACAAACAAGATTCTCTTGTCTCTTTCCTCAAAACCTTTTGGTTGCTACATATAAATGTCCTATGAGAGATCGCCATGGAAGAAGGTTGTTTTTACATCTAACTATTCTAACTCCAAATCAAGGTTAGCAACAAGAGCTAAAACAACTCTAATAGTCCTTAACTGTACAATAGGGGAATTTTTTTCATCAAAATCAATACCAAAATTTTGTGCATACCCCGTGGCCACCAATCGAGCTTTATACCTCTCTAAATTATCATTTATGTCCTTTTTAGTTAGAAGACCCACTTGTTCCCAATATCTTTTCACCCCTTAGGAAATGGCACAAGCTCCCATATCTTGTTCTTTTGAAGAGTTTCCATCTCCTCTTCCTTGAAAACTCCCCACTTGCTTGCACATTCATCTTCACAAGCCTCCTGATATGAACTAGGTTCACCAACATCAGTTAGTAATGCATAAGCAGAATTACAAGTAGGAGAGTACCTTTTATGTGGTTTTGATGTAATCTAGTGGATCTCCTTACAAGGGTTAATGTATCACCCTATGGCTCATTTTTTTACTATTCATTTTTGTGGATTTTCATCTAGTACTTGTAGATTATCATCATAAATTTCCACCTCAACCGGAATAACTTCTATAATTTGTTGTTCTTTACCTCTTTGCATTGTTTTTTCATTAAAATAAGCATCTTGGATAACTATAACCTTGTAAACAGTAGTATCCCACAATCTATACCCCTTTGTACCTTTTACATAGCCAAGAAAAATACTTTTTATGAATTTCACCTCCAATTTATTTATATTCTCTTTAGGAATATGAGCATAGCATCATAACCAAATACACAAAGAAAGGAATAATTAATATGTTTACCTATCCATACTTCTTCCAGGATTTTATTATTAAGAGCTATAGTGGGTGATCTATTGATCAATAAATAGGCTATAGAAACAACCTCAACCCAACATTTCTGCTCTAAACTAACAATGTTAAGCATACATCTAGCTCGCTCCATAATTGTATGGTTCATGCATTCAAAAACACCTTTTTTGTTGTGGTGTCCTAGCAACCATCATTTGCCTTGCAATTCCATACTCACTACAAAACTAGTTAAAATCTCCCAAACAAAATTCTCCTTCGTTATTTGTTCTTAAGGACATTTTAAAGTCTTACGCTTTTGATTCTCTACCAGAGCTTTAAAATTTTTTAAATAAGGAAAAGCTTCAAACTTCTTTTTGAGAAGATAATTCCACACCTTACGAGAATAATCATCTATAAATGAAACAAAATATGACAAACCCCCAATAGATGTTACAAGAGCTTCCCAAATATTTGAATGAATGAATTCTAAAACTCCTTACTTCTAGTAGTACTTCTAAAAAAATCAATCCATTATGTTTTCCAAACAAACAATGTTCATTAAAATTTAAATCTCTACATTTGGCACTTGGGAGAAGATTTCAATCTAGTAGTATCTTGAGACCGTGTTCACTCATATGGCCTAGGCGTTGATGCCAAGTTGAAATCAATGTACCAATAAGAACATCCATCTTTGTTTTTGCACCATTACCACTAATAGCAACATTTAAATTTCCCTAGATTTAGGTAAAAAACAACGTAGTAAGATACTTGTATCTTCCTCTTCAATTGTAAAATATATTAAAAGCAAGCTGATCTGCAATATTAATTTAAAAACATTTTAATATTTTTAATAGAATTGTAACGTCCCAAGCCATATTCTTAGGGAATTATCCAAATGATTTTTTTAAAGAAAAACATTATGCAATTAGATCATTACTAACATTAATTTTTATTGAAATTATTATCCTTTAAATTAATAAAATAAAGCTATTCCTAATTAATCCTCTCAAATCTTACAATCCCTTAAGCTCAATTTTACATAGCATTATTAAAACTCCAATGTGGAATTAGAACTTATTCCCAAGTCCCCATTCCTTTCCACCCCTAACTCTCCACCTTACAAAATGGGCCCTCCAAATGGACATGCAAACTATGGGCTTTGACTCAAACTTGGGACTAGGTCCAAGTCTAAGTTTCCACCTAGCCCCTAGGACCTCTAATGCCATTGTGAATCCCCTTCATCAATTTCAGCTTTACGTGTGGAATTGGGACATGTTCCAAGTCCTAAGTCCCTTTCAATGCCTAAACCTCAAAAAACATATAATCATGCATTGCATTCCTATGTGTTTTAGAACTCTACCAGATTTTATAACCTTTGGTTGTAAGTCCCTACTTACCCTCAATCCCCATGGCAAACCATGTAAACCACACAATCATTGTATGCTATACAAACTTCAAGTATCTACACACACTTAGGACTTGTTCCCAAGTCCCAAGTCCACCTCAAGTTATACAACCTACCATGCACTTCCACAGTGCAATACTAAGAATCAAAATGAAACTTATACATAGTTTCAAGTTCTATACCCACTCTAATACCTACAACTTTTCAATATGGAACCAACGGTCCAAGAATCCAAGCCATTTTGATGCCTATAGCCTATTGAAGTAAACATGAATTTTATTTCAAATGATAGAACTTGGAATTTTTCATAGACCTAGAACCTTCTTGAGTTGCAAGTCATAGTTTGAACTTGAACCCTAGAGCTAGCCAAATAAGAATTAAAAAAATTATCTTTTTAGTTAACTTATTTAATTCGCTCAAATTGACTCCATAAACTAATGATATCACACTAGATGGTTTTCTGTCACATTGCATTCATTTTAAGCTTAAATATAAAAATGCTCTAAGTTCATTTTAACCAACAAGAAAAAATGGTGAAAAGCATATACAAAAAATGCATATTCAACACCAACATCAATACCTAGTAAAAGAAATAATCATACTGTCACCACTCATTTGGGTAATTAGCATTCTTCCAAGTAGGAGATCTTAGCTTACCATTATAATTATAGAAGAGGACCCAAACAATCTAAAATTATGCAATTTGTAACTTGATACAATAAAATTTAAATTATAATATGAGACCTTTTCTCGTCTTGCATGTTATCTGATGTTGCTCCAATAAACCTATTATTCCCCAATGGTGGTTGAGTCTCACACCATGTGGTACCCAAAAGCCTACCCCACCATACTATGCAATGGTTACAAGGGACAAAAAGCAAACTCATAGAAAACAAGGGTATGGATTATATACATGGTGAATACAAAATGACATTGTGACTACACAATTAATGTCTCAAATGGACACAACACACATGGATATAGATAGGTCACTCATCAAATACCTAATCCAATGACAACAAGGACATGGAACCTAAAGGTAGGAAACAAGTGCCATTATAGTAGCACTATGGCTCTTACAAGGTTTGTTATGCATCTCTATCACCCTGCAACAATACCCACTCTATAATTTCTAGTAAGTTCTTAGATAGAGCATGACATGTCCTTGGTGCATCATACTGGACCCCTACAAGCACTCCATGTATCTCACCAAACTTACCTCTAGATTCATTTTATTTACCTAATGTGTTTTTAGTTATCACTTACTAATAACTCTCACAATTTGGAGCCTAGAAATTATTTCTGGATTTAGGACTATGTGGGAAACCACTCGTTGCTAGCCTCTATACCCTAGTCCTAAGTTCCTTACACACTAATTCATTAATTGACGATGACATGAAAGACAAGACAAAAATATAAAGATAACAATTTGGGCATGGTCTCACAAGATTCCACATGAAAAAATAACAAAGAAACTTACATTCCTCCATTCTAATTTTTTCCAAATCACTCTAAAATTAAAAATTTATAAAGAATTTGCTCATGAAAAAAGTAATATTTTTTTCCATTGATGAATTCTTAAAAATATAGCTTTTCACATAATAAGGAAACATGCACAACAATACACTTTTACACTCAATTTCACTTTTCTCAAATTTTAATTGTTTTCCCATAATATTGGCTTAAACATGGGCATTTAAAATAAAATACAGGTCCTTGACTTGCCAACCAAAAGTTCAGCATTCCTGACGAAAAGGAAAAATGCTCAGAATGAAGTGGTTACAGAAATCTGTCATCCAATGAGTTTGATGGGAACTTCATTTAGTAATCAACAACGAAGTGCTGAGATTCTTTCAAACAAAATTATAAAGTTTTGCAGGAAGTGAAGTGTTTCCAGTGGAACATTGGAAAGACTGACCGGCAATTCTATTAATGGAAAATACCAAATGTTTACTAGACTTATATTGGACAGATTCTATTCTCACAACCCTCCATGTCCAATCATGAAACTTAAAACAGATTCCAAAACAAATTAGTTTTCTACTTGTTTTAGAAGATTGAATATGAATGGAAAAGTAGAACAATATCAGACGTTCATTTATGATTGGAGGAGAAATAAAATAATGGCAGGATGTGGATCTATTCTGTTCCACCCATAATTCTAATTGTAATGATGTTTAGTTTTCCTTTTGGTAATCTTTCATCTCCACCAAGAAGCATTCTTCCTGTTTTTTATGCCTGTCATCTTATACATCTCAAGATATGCCCAAGTTGTATGCATCATATATGTGATGGATTGTCCAAAAAGTTTCCTTACATCATACAAAAGTTTTCAAATTTTGATTGTTTTTTTTTTTTAAATTATATATAATTTAAATAATTTATTCAATATATTAAAATAAACATAAAGTTTAATTAAAATAAGATGTTGTATTGTCTTGTTGGAATATGTTTACTGTTGTATCAAAAGATCGACCTACAAACGTTAGAGATAAACAAATCCATGGGAGGCTAGTCCATCGTTGGCGATTAGTCCAACATGTCTTTCCTAAATTAAGTGATATAGCTAAGTAGATCTAGAATTAAGAATTCAGATGTTAGATGCTCTATAAGAGTCCCATAAGGAGGAAGGAGTCAATTGAAGTTGGATCCTAAAAGGACAAGAACTCAACAACTAAGAAAGAAAAAGAGGTTGTTGATCTTGATAAATAGATCATAGAGAACTACCTAAAGTTTCTTCATGAAGAGTGGGATGCCATTAGTGGATTAAAGGAAATGTTATTTTTGTTGTTTATGTACTCCTAATCTATTACCGTTTAAAAAAATTGTCATGTTTTGTGGCTATTACATTCCATTCATTGTGGAGTTTAGTTTCTTATATATATTTTAAAGATATTCTCTATTTTTTTGGTGTCACATTGCAAAAGGATTCAAATCCTTTTGAAAAAACCATTTTTACTCATTATAAAAATAAATAAATCTAATTTTATAAATAATGTGAATCCACTTTTATTAAATAAAGAAACCAAATATTTTTCAACAATTAACTTGATATTTTTTTCTCCTACAAAATACTATTTCAACACCTCTTTCAATGAAGAAAACTAATATAAATCTAAATCTAATAAAAAAATTACACTAAATTCTATACTCACCCGTTAGAGACATCCAAAGCGTGAATAAAATTTGGTTATTTATTTCCTCAAGAATCCTATTGCTTCGTATCTTTCTCCTTCTTCAACACTTGAACCTCCTCCAATAGTGAAAATGAAAACTACTACTTACTATACTCAAAGTTCTAAATTGTTTGCAATGGTCATATAAAGAGTTGATAATCAAGAGCTTAGAAGCTCTAGTTTAGTCATAATTTGCATGAAAGCTAGAGTTCTCAAAACAAATCTAGACCCCTAATAATGATTTAAAATCAAGTATATACATTAAATCAAGATTAGGTTTAGAATTAGGGATTATGCAACTTTGAGTTGTAACACTAAACGAAGAAAAAAATCACTTAGCAAAGACTCACATGCAAGAGGCAAAAATAAGTGTTCACCCCTCTTGGAAAAAAAATATTCATTGAGGAAAATATGAAATTTTCCAAGGTATTCAATTCATTTGTTAAGGTAGTTAGGAAATTCATTAGGGTGAACCAATGACTAAAGGGGTCAACTCATAGTTTTTACTAACAATAAAAAAAATTGCTGAAAAAGAGGCTATGGGAATTTTATAGCTAACTTTGTCTAACTTATATGCAATACATGGAAGATTCTAAGAGTTCAATAAGGTAATTTCACTATAGAAGTTATATTGTGATACATATAAATTTCATGCCATGTAGGGTCATGTGGTAGATTAATAAATCATCATCAAACTATCATGTATGCATATTTATTTTTAAAAACTTATATGAATGACAATATAAATGGATAGGATTATTGCAATAATTTCATTATCATTAAATACAAGCATATTGTAACAAATCAATTGAAAAACATGCTTTCTAAACTATCTCTTCTCTCTACAATGAGTACTCTTTCTATATATTGATTAAAGGTATATTTTGACCTAACCTCCTAATGTTTCTATATTAAATAAATTTTATTTTATTGTATTTATTATATCTAATACTTGGGTTGTATAGTTTTAGTCCCTACCAAAGGAAACAATAATAGTTTACAGTGACGAGATGCTCAACTCACACTATGGTAGTAAATCTTGAACATAGTAGTGGAATAGAGACGAGGGGTTTTAGTTATAGGGAATCCGTTTTCATGAAATATTTGAATCTTTAATTTTTAATAATTTGAAAAATCATTAGGAACTCGACTATGAGCTTTAAATGGGTTTTGAAATATTACAAAGTGGATGGAAAACCAATAATTATTATATAAATTATTTTGCCAATTTAGAAACAACTTAAAGACCTTAAAAAACTACTTATTTACTAATTTAAGCATAGATTCAATGAGGGAGACCTAGTTATTGACATTTAATAAAGGAAGAAAACTTTGAAAGTTGTTAGTACGCAAATTCAAATAATCAAGGTTATTTACTAGTTTGGATAGCTTAATGGATTGATTAACTAGTTAAATGAAAGTTTTTGATAAAGGAAAAAATGGGTTTTACAGGGACCCGAAACCACAAAGTTTACAAGTTAAATAAAGATAAAGCATTACGGTACCCAAAAAATAGGACGACAACAAAACAAAAAAGACCAGAAGAAACCATAGCCACAAGCCTGGAGCCAGCGAAGGCTAGCATAAAAACCAACGCACAACCAAAACTATCCTAAGAACTTTAAAGTATCAACAACCTCAGCTTCAAGGTTGCACATATCCTGGGTGCTCTTTTTGAGAGCCTGAATCTCCTAGGGCATATAACCAACCTTTCTCTTTAGGTGAGCTCTCATCCTCTTCGAGATGCCATCATCTTCAATCTTGTTTTTCTCCTTGTCCGTATCCAAATCCACCACCAAAGAGCCCTGCCAAAAGGAATCCATTTTCTCAACCATAGTGCTCATAGCAGTTGCATTATGATTAGCAATTCTATGATTCTATCCAGGATAGTTTTATGGTGTCCCTGATTTTACTATTTCTCCCTCCAGGAACTTAATCTTAACCTCATTATCCTTCTTCATCTTTTCCATGAGCTTGATATTTCATTGAAGGCGCTCAGCCATCTCCCTCATGTTATCCTTGGTACACACAACCTCAATAGAATTGTGGGTAGCAACTTTAGCTTGCAATTCCTCCACTTTACTAGTAAGAGCCCTATTCTTTAAGCTGGGGTCCTTTATCTCATGAAAGACCCATTTCATAATCCAAAAAAAATTAATAGCCCCATTTCTAGCAATGGCAAGAATATCATTAGGAAACTCCCATTAGACTTAAAGAAGTGGTCTTCAGGGTTAAGGTTTCTAGGAAATTTGGGTTTGTCTTCTCTATCTGTAGCAGGGTAAGAGGTGTAGGAATCCTCACTAGCTTTAGGGGTTTCAATTTTATCCTCCAGGGAGTCCTTAGAGTAAGAAACCAATTTTTTAGCAGGGGGTCCTTAATCTTAAGTCTCTCTTTCTGATCAGAGACAATGGGGGTTTTCACATAGCTATCTTTTTTAAACAAGGGCTTGCTCAGATGGGTTTTCTTACCCAACTTTTTGGGGGAGGGAGGGTCTTCCTTAATCCAATCAGGGTCCAGGTTATCTTTTTCCTCCGACATGCTATTCTCAGTATCATAGTCTTTAGAGGCCGAAACCGGGACAGGGTTAGACAAAGCCGACATATTTTTAAAATGGTCATAAATAAGTCGGATGAGTCCAGTATGCATGACCAGATACTTCCTAGGATTATTTCTATGGTCTTCCAAGCTATTAATCAAGGAGCAATACAAATAGTGAGGGAAGGAAACCCTTACCTTATGGCGAAAATGATTGAGGAGGAAAAAATGGTAGCCGTAAACTCTTGTAAATCTGCCATCCAGCGTGATGTATTCCATTATAATCCTGAGCACCTTTCTCCATAAATCCTTAATAGTGTCAATTTCAAAGTAGCTGTTGGATATTTTAACCAACTCTCTCTTTTCCTTATCTTTTTTGGGAAACCTAATAACAGCCTCATCAGAAAATTTTCTATCCCAGAAAAACTTCATTCCCTCGGTCAAAAGACTAGTGACCTCCCCGATAAGGTTATTGTTCACATTGACCTTCCTCCCAAAGAGAACAATTTCACCATTCCTCCAATGTTTCACAAAATACTCAGTGGCTTCTGATTCAGGACCATGGAGCTTCTCGATTAACGAGAGAAGCCCACCATGCATAATTTGCCTCCAAACCTTCGGGTTTTGCTTATGCATTTCGTAACTAGTCGGCTCCACTCTTTTTCTGCTCCCCCCCATTATCGCATTTTCCTTGCTAGTGTTGCTTGCAGAACTGTTTCCCCGAATCAAACAACTGCGACGAAGCCAAAGCACCCACAAAACATGCCAAATAATACAACCTGTAGATTTAATAACCGCATCCCCATCAAATATGATGATAGCTCTATACTTGGCCTTATTCTCCTTCATACAACCTATAGAGTTAATGATCGCGGCCCCATCAAATCTAATGATAACTTTGTACTTGGCCTTATTCTCCTTCATTATCAAGAAATGTGGTTGCTTTTCCATGAGTGATATCATACTCAATTAGGGCCCTTATGTCAGCACCCATCTCATTGAGGCTCTGCCACGTATTATACCCTTTTTGTTTAGCCCCCTCACTAGAAAAGAAGTCGGCAACTCCATTGGCTTCCCCAAAGGCATGCAAAACTCTCACTTTATCAAATTTAGATAAGAGTGCCCTAGCATCTTCGATCCAACACTTAATGGTCCATGAGGGAGGGGAATTTCCTAGGATGCATTCAATGATGTTTTTAGAATCACCCTCTAACCAAATATTTTTAACATTCATTCTACTTGCAAGGTCAATAACCTGAAAGGCCCCAATGGCTTCGACTACATGGTTAGATTGGATGCCTAAGGAGATGGCCACAACCACAACAAACTTACCATTATAGTCCCTTATCACTCCTCCACTTCTAGCCAAACCTGGGTTACCCTTAGCTACCCTGTCAAAGTTAGCTTTTATCTAGCCTCTAGGTGGAAGACACCAACACACTCCCTCACGGTCCTTTTTAGCCGATTTTGAGGCCTTTGAAACATCAAATTTAATGATCCAATCCTTAGCCATCTTTAGATCATAGGTCAAACAAACCATAACCTCCATCATATTCTCCTGATGAGGGGTGATATTGAAGTTTTCCACAATTAATCTGAAAGTATTCTCATACACAGTGTTTTCTGATGTTTCCTTTTCCCTGAAGATCCTATTATTACATTCCTTCCACACACCCCAAGCTATATAAGGGAAAGTAAAAGCCCATAATCTTCAAATTAAAGGATTCATAAAAGGAGCATTCCACTGGATAAAAAAGTCTTTGATGGAACTTGGAAAGACCCACATTAAATTCCAGAGATTCATAAACCTGCCCCAGATAGCTACACATATGGACAATGAAGAAACAAGTGGTTAGCAGTTTCTGCCTCTTCTTTGCACATATAGCATCGGTTAGGGATCTGGATACCACGCTTGTAGAGATTGTCAATAGTGAGGACTTTATTCTAAAGAAGGATCCAAAAAAATATGTTAACTTTGGGAGTTAGATGTTTAATCCAGGCTTTAGCCCAAAAGGGATGAGGGGCCTGAGAAAGGGACAACAAAGAGACAATCGAAGAGACAGTAGCTACCTGAAGGGTTAGAATTCCATACTAAAAGATCCTCCTACTAATTTGGCCTCATCCTGACAGCCATCAAAGCAGATTGAATCAGGGCAAGATCTAGGCTAAACTGGAACAAATTCACCCAACCCCCATTTCTCCAATAATCCTTGACCTGAGATCCAAAAGCCGCTTTGCAGGTATCAACCCACCTATTAAACCTTTCTTCGGCAATTAAAGGACCCTTCAATAACCATCTATCTTCCCAGAATCTAGCTTGGTTACCGCTTCATATGCTTCACCCAACTCCTAAATCAATAATATTTCTCCCTCTAATCATATCATTCTAGTAGGCCGATCCATGGGGTAAGTTAGGAGAATCCAGCAGAGCCTTAAGGGATCCATTATTAGCCATGTATTTTCTCTTTAAAATATTATTCCATTCTCCATTAGACGAGAAAACACGCCAAATTTGCTTAGCAAGGAGTGTCATGTTCATCATTCTCATCTTTCTTAAGCCCAAGCCTCCCAGTTTTTTAGGTCTACAAACAAAGTCCCAACCAATGAGAGGCATTCTTTTTCTTTCTTCAACACCCGACCAAAAAAATTGTTTTTGGATTTTTTCAATAGCATCCGCAAATTTGGCAGGGATAATAAAAATAATTAAAGCATATATCGAAAGGTTCTGAAGAGTGGCTTTGAGGAGCTGGATTTTACCTGCTTGACTGAGAAGCACTCCTTTCCATCCAACAAGATTTTTGCTGAACCTATCCACCAACGAACTCCAAAAGGATTCAGGGGGCTTGAGGCACAAAGGCAAGCTAAGATAAATAGAAGGTAGGGACTCAATTCTACACCCAAGAATTCTAGCAATCTTATTCTGTCTGGGTTCAGGAGTGTTGAAGAAGAAGATAGAGCTTTTCTGTATGTTAATCATCTGACCAAAAGCCCTCTCATACTCATCAAATTTTTTTTCCAGATTCTTTGCTTCAGTCATAGTAGATCTCCCCATCAACATGCTATCATCAACAAACTGTTGGTGGGAACAAATCAGATTGCTAGAAGAGGGCCTAAGACTAGCTAAAGTTCCCTAATTGACCAATCTTTTCAAGTTTCTCCCAAGGCATTCTACCAAAATAGTGAGTAATATAGGGGAAATAGGATCACCCTATCTTAAACCTCTCAAATTCTTAAAGAACCGCGAGGGAGACCCGTTAACCATGATAGAAATGGATGCAATAGAGATGAGCTGACCAACCATCTGAAGGACTCTATTGCTGAAGCCAAACGTCCTCATGATTTTGAGTAAAAAGTCCCAGTCCACCCGATCATAAGCTTTTGAAATGTCTAGTTTTAGGAGAAAACCTTCAGTTTTAGATTCCACAAGAGAGTGAATATTCTCATGGACATAAATAACAAAGTCAAGGATCTGCCTGCCAGGGACGAAGCCATTTTGCTGAGGGGAAATCAGGGAGGGAAAAAGAATGAGGAGCCTAGAAGTCAGTACCTTAGAAATAATCTTATAGAAGGAATTACAAAGACTTATTGGCTTGAACGCTTCAAACTTCGCATCTCCTGGTTGCTTGGGAATAAGGACCAGGAAAATGGCATTAAGTTCCTTTAGAATACTCCTTGAGCCAAAAAACTCTTTAACCGCATTCACCACATCATCTTCAACAATCTCCCAAAACCACTGAAAGAAGAACATAGGGAACCCGTTAGGGCCAGGGGCCTTGTTCCCTTCAAAAGAGAAAACCACTTTCTTAATTTCTTCCCTTGAAGGAATATCAACAAGCATTTTGTTATCCTCTTCTCTAACAAGTTTAGGAATGGCCTCTAAGAGGTACTCTTGCTCTTCATGATTGACTCCATCATTCGTCGAAAGGAGATTACTGAAGAAAAGGACAACTTGTCTTCTAATATCTTCCTCCTTCTCAAAACAACTACCATTGTAATCAATATGAGAAATTCTATTCGCCGCCCTATGTTTTGAAGCAGACAAGTGAAAATATCTAGTGTTTTTATCTCCAGCAGTGAGCCACATAGCCCTAGATTTCTGTCTCCAGAAAACCTCCTCTTTGGCTATTATATCATGCATCTTCACAAGCATTTCATCTTCTTTCACCCTATTGTCCGCAATATAACCTTCCCGCTGGATTTTTTCTTGTATCTCCATCAAATCAAGTTGTAATTCAGACTTGATACCAAAAATATTACCAAAAACTTCTTTATTCCACCTTCTAATTTTGAATTTGACTTCGCTCAGTTTCTTCACCACCCTGAACATAGTAGTCCCAGAGACTGTGATATTCCACCAACTCCTAACCTCATCAAAAAGCTAAGGATGTGACAGCCACATATGCTTGAATCTAAAAGGGAAATTCCTCTTGACCATTATAGGGTCCGCCACAAAACTAATTGGAAAGTGATCAAAACCTACCTTGGAGAGAGCCTTTAAAGAACATAAATAATTTATAAATCATTGACCAGAAATTAACGTTCTTTCTAATCTTACTTGAATCAACTCCTTACCAAATCTATGATTCGACCAAGTATAGGCGACTCCTTGCAGATCTAGATCGATCAGTGCCTGGTTATTAATGAATTCCATGAGGTTAGTTCTGCTTTCTAGATTAACCTGGGATCCTCCATACTTCTCGCTTTCCTAAAGAGGGGTATTACAATCCCCCATAACAACCTAAGATTCGTTAGTGAATATCCTACAAAAGGTAGCCAAATCAAACCAAAAGGACTTTCTGGCCCATTTACCATTAGGAGCATAGATATTTGACTGAATCCAACAAAAAATATCTCTAATATGGGTAAATCTGGCAGCCACATGATTTGGGCTCTCGAGCAAAGGTTCCCCTTTGATGAAACTCTGATTCCAAAAGGTAGCAATTCCCCCTGAGGCACCTTCAAAACTGTTACAATGGACTCCACAATATTTATACATCTTGATCCTTTCCACCTTTTCTTTTGGCATTTTGGTTTCTTGGACAAGTAGAATGTCAAGCTTATGATCCCTAACAAAATTATGCAACACATCCTACTTATGGAGGCTATTCAACCCACTTATGTTCCATGACATAATCTTCATAACTTATCAGGAGATTGGAGTTTACAAATCTTAGGAATGGTCTTCTGAATACCATCCGCTATATCCTGAAAGCTACCATGCTCTCTCAACCATTTTGCTGATTTTCTTTCTTGGTTGCTCTTTGTGGCTCCATAGTTTGCCTTAGCTTTGGTTCTAGTAGTGACACCACTTGGGGTATTCTGCTATTTTTTTTCTTCTTTTTAATATTATGAGAGCTAACATCATCTCTGTTCGTTTCTTCTTGGCTATCCATTTCTTTTCCTGACTCCCAATCTTTCTCTGAAATACCCTTTTGATCCAGTGGAAGAGTATCCATCAACCCGTTACTAAACTGGCTCGAATTCTCACTAGAGAACATCCGAATTTGACTCTAGTCCTCAAATGTATCCTTAACAACTTCCTGAGAAATAACAGTTTCTGGGATCTGAAATGCCTCCCGGCTAGAAGGAAAACTTCCTCAATAAATATTGGGTAGGAGAGGAATCCCAATATCCAGAGACAAGCCTTGAATAGGGATATCATCCAAGCCTATCTCTCCTTCTTCCTTTCCAGCTGAGTAGTTCTCTGGGTTACTAAGAGGAGATTCCTCATTCACCAAGCCATTCCCACTATCATCCATGCTAATATCTCCATTGTCCTTTCCTCCAGAATCGATCTCTGGCTTATTTCTTTGGGGCTCTTGGATGCCCGCATCAACATGAATCTTTGGTGCTAACACAAGATCTTTAGATTTCTTACTCTCCAGCTCACCATTAGAGATCTCCTTAACATCCCCTTCAGGCTTCTTCTAGAAAGTTTTTGGTTTGGGTTGGGGTTTCTCTTTTTCTTTGCTAACATTGAGCGGGCATTTCTTTGCCTAGTGCCCAGACTTTCTACACTTAAAACAAACAAAAGGGATAGTTTCAACCTCAATAGTTTGAGTCCAGGTACCCAACTTCGATTGGATATCAATAAAAGATGGCAGGTCAACATTCTAGGACACCCCCACATAGATTCTAGCAAATACCAGCCTTTTCCTTGCTGGTGTCATTAGATCTATTGACAAAAGCTCCCCAAAAGAGTTAGTGATGCCACTAAAAATATCCTCATTCTAGTATTCCAAAGGAAGACTAGGAAGTCTCGCCCAAATAGGAGTGTTCTAAAAAATGGAGTCAGAAAGATCAAGATTAGAACTCCATTTCTTGAGGGCCAAGGAAGATTTACCTATAACCCAAGGACCCCCACTCCTCACAGCCAAAATATCCTCCTTACAGGTAAACTCAAAAGCAAAGTAGCCTTTAGGAAGCGCAACTACAAATACTTTTCCATTAGTTCTCCATTTGTTTTTGACAAATGACCTGACAACTTCAATGTTTGGTCTAGGGCCCATAAACTTTCCACCAACATATTGTCCATTAGGGTAATATTATGATCAATGATCTGATTAGGGACAGAGATGACAAACTTACCTTTCACTGAATCATAAATGTTGCAAACTAGGGGGAATACCGATTTACCATTAGGCTTAACTCCAAACAGAGAAGACCATGGTTTGTGTTTGGCGCCTTCCCCACTAGCGGCCCCCACCATGACTTTGGTCTTTTCAACCTCCTGTCCTTTGATATTCCCAATAGGGTTAGCAGCCAGGACATCCTTCCCTCCTAGGTCCACCAGAAAATTTCTTCTGATATCATTCTCCTGTGAATCCACCTTACCTTTCTTTCCGCTCGGAACATGTGCCGTATCTGCCTATGAACCCTTAGAGCCTACAGATCCATGGCTTGCTCCATTGTTTGAAGATTCAAAATCTTGCTTTTCCCGCCCATGCTCCCGCTTCTCCCTCCCATCCATTGTACTAGAATTTAGTTAAATGAAAGTTGTAAAGTATTGAGCTTGGGAATAACCTACATCCGTGTTGAATATTTTGGATTAAATTCTAAGAAGAAATTCAATAGATTAAACTAACTTACACTATTAAAATCAATGTAGAATTCTTCTAAGTGAATCTAAAAGGGCAAAAATTCATATGTGGATGAAATTGTACTAGACAATTACTTGAGGAAAATGTAAGAAAATCAATGGATGAAATATTTCTTAAAATAATGTGGTGTTACTATAAAAAGGTTCCTTATTTTGGGAAAGAATCACTTAATAAAGATACATTTGATTAAAACAAAAAAGTGCCAAGGAAAAAAATAATTGCAAGGAGACTTTAAATTTTTTATTAGTGGAGATATATATATATATTTTGATCAGTGATAAGTCTTATTTTATTGAAAATGAAATAAAAGGTTACAAAGCAAGATACAGACTAACTTCCAAAAAATTTCCTAACAAACACCACTATTTCCCTATCAAAGAACCAAGGAGTAAACCCCAAACCCCACAGTGATCCAACCCATAGAAAAGATTAAAGGAAGCTAACTACCAAGATTGGAAAATACATTCCAAAGGAACCCATTAGAAGGTCACATCTATGAAGCTTTTTTTGGATGGCCTTTAGTGCGAGATCGGAGGGTCATAGCAAAGGATTTCTTCTTCTCCTTCTTCACATTCTTTCCCAGAATTGACTGCCATCCATCCTCAACCTCTGCAGCCTCCTTCTGCCAAACCAAAGTGCTAACCTAGGGACTCTCCCAATCGCCATATCCACTTTCATCTTGCTGATGGTGATCAATTGCCTTCTGCTTTCTAGCGTCCTTCGTCTGGGGAAATAAATCTCGAGGGCTTCTCCTAGCATCCTCTCCACTGCCAGTTTGCTGATGCTGATCATCAGCCTTCAACATTCCCTCATCACTCTTCTGGGGTCTAAAACCACCTTTCTTTTCTCTACATTCAAGGGTTGCAGCCCCATTTTTAGTGGTCATCTCGATAACACTACCACTGAGAACACCATTGGCATTGTTTTCAGCCAGGCGTCCTTCCTGAGTCGAGACCACCTTAATTTGTTGCTGCTTGCCCAAATTTCCTCCTGCTCCATCTGTTTCTCTCCCATATTTAGTTCCACTGTAGCCTTATTCTTCTCCTCCGAGCCATTCCGCTGGGTACTCCCTCGCTTCTTCTCCTGATTTTCCACTATGTAGTGCTTGGTAGATGCATCTTTCCACGAAGAAACAAAATTGTCATTTCTGTGTTTGGCACATTTTGCTGCCAAGTGCCTCGTTTGATGACACTTTCTGCACCTAAAAGGGACCCCTTCATAGTACAGAGGCTGCACCCAACAACCCTTTGAAGACTTTAATTGAATCTCCTTTGGGGGAACCTTGGAGATTTTTATTTCAACCAATATCCGAGCATAAGTGGAGTGCAGGAGATTTGAGGAACCTTCATCCACCATTATAAAGGTTCCTAAAGAGTTTCCTATAGCCTCCAAACAAGCATCAAACCAGAACTGTAAAGGGAGGTTAGGCAACTTGACCCAAATGGGCACCATCTCAAACACCTTTGTAATTGGGTTGAAAGCCGGGTGCCATGGATTTAACAATAGTACATGCTTCTCTTCCCAATCCCAGTGGTACTCATAGAGGATCTTATTTCTATCTTGTTCCTTCTCAAAAACAACAATAAAAAAGCCTTTGGCCATAGGGTAAATCTGAACATACCCATCTAGCAGGGGCTTCTAGTGATTGGAGATCCATTGGTGAAGATCAGGCAAACTTGGCCAGAAACCCTTGAATCTCCCTATCAATCCCAACCCAGAAAAAACCTTTTCATTGAAGTCTACTTCTTTCTCCAACTCTCCATCTAACTCCAGAGTGATTATTTCTGAAACCGGGTGATTTGCACTATTCACCCCTTTCCCCCCCGTGGATCCTCTGCCTGGTTGCTTAGATGCCTTGCCCAACCCAAATTTATTGCCTTCTAGTCTCGGCTTCTTCAAAACCCTATTAATAGCTTCTTCCTTTGGAACTGCGACGCCCTGTTGAAGGTTAATCTTGCCTCCATTGTCAGCCGAGTCCCAACTCGATACTCGTGCGAAAACCATGCTGTCACTTGGTTTTCTTGTTCTTCAGCAACATATGCGCCAACACTAGCTAGAGAAGAAAACCCTGACACCCCCTCCTACAGGGCCTTAACCAAAGTGATTGGCTTGGGCATAGCCCTAGTTGCTTCCACCGAGATCCGACCGTTGGATGCCATTTTTTTACTACGACAACACCTATTTTAGTGGAGATATTTTTTATAAAATAATAACCCCTTATTATAGATCCACATTTATTTGAGAAATACACAATACCAAAATATAAAAAAAGAAAGATGAAAACTCTATTTTTTATCACCGATATTTCAAGAGTTGAAGTAGAGTGTTTTAGATATCTAGAGGTGAATGATTTAGCTTATAATTTGAAGATATCCTCTCCTAGAAAATAAATCTCAAAGGCTTAATAAAAACCCAACATGATTCTTTAGATTTTAGATTGTTTTGAAGGGAAAAAGAATACCCTTTTCATTCCAAGACATTCTAAACATGTATTGGATTGATTGCATAACAATGTTAAAAATATATAAAAACTAAAAATGTGTGCCTATATTTATCTATTGGTAGACCTACAAAATAATATGTAGAGTGTTATAGAAAATAAACACATAATGATGCTACAAGTACCCCCTTCATATATCAAGAAAAAATATAATAATATTTACATGAATTGTAACATTATTAAGAAAATACATTATTAAGCCCCTTCATATAGAAATTAGGAGCTACTCCTTCGGCTTGTCCTTCGGGAGGGGTTGATTCTTCCTCTCACGTTGCGCCTCGGTCTAAGTCTCCGTCTGCCTTATCAGGTGGAGGGGCTTCGATTTCTCTTTTGTCCTGCTCTTCAGATAAGAACTAGTCTGCACGCCTGTTCAAGGATGTTTCGCCCAGGGCTGCAAATGATCAAACCCAGGATAGTGATGTGCTAGCTTGATAGGAAAAGGCAGCACAAGTGGAAGAAGGTTGGATTACAGTCATGAGTAAAAAATCAAAATCATCCAGGCCTTCTCTAGAAATGACGCTTCGTTCCCACAAGATTAACTCTAAAGGTAAAACATGATGTTCTTGGCTTGGGAGCCAGTTTTTTGGTGGCTGCAAGCTGTCCTTTTTAGCAGTTTGGCTTTTCTGGTTGTAAAGGGTTGCAGATCCCTTCAAAATCTGCTTTTTCCCTAATATCAAAAACATTATTAAGAAAATACATAAAATCACATTCATAGTAAAAATATGCATTCACTCATGAAAGAAATTTACATCCACTATAATATACATGACAATTACGGAGGTGTTAAAATGAACTTAAATAAATAGTGACAGTACCATTTATCTAGGTTGAAAGTGTTTAAGAACAATAATATATTAATAGGAAAAATTAATAAGATAACACACTCATGCCAATACATGGTGCATAAAAAATGGCATTATGACTACACAATTAATGTCTCAATTGAATACAACACACATGGCTAGAGATAAGCCACTCATCAAATACCAAATCCAATGACAATAAGGACAAGGACTCTAGAGGTAAGAAACGAGTGTCATCATAGCAGCACTATGGCTCTACTAGGTTCCGTATGCATCTCTATCACCCCGCAATAGTACCCACTCTATAATTTCTAGTAATTCCTAGAGCATGGCATGTCCTTGGTGCATCATACTAAACCTCTACAAGCACTCCATGTATCTCACCAAACTTAATATTTTTAGTTATCACTTACGAAATAACTCTCACATTTTGAAGCCTAGAAATCACTTGTGGATTTAGGACAATGTGGAAGCCACTCCTTCCTAACCTCTATACTTCAATCCTATGTTCCTCACACACTAATTTATTAATTGAACATGACATGAAAAACAAGACACAAAAATAAAGATAACAATTTAAGCATGGTCTCACAAGATTCTACATGAAAAAATAATAAAGAAGTTTACTTTCCTCCATTCTAATTCTTTCCAAATCACTCTACAATAAAATTTTTATAAATAATTTGCAACTTTTTTTCCTATTCACCATTGATTAATTCTTAAAAAATCTAACTTTCCAATGAACTAGCGTCCTTGACTTGCCAACCAAAAGTTCAGCATGCCTGACGAAAAGGAAAAATGCTGAGAATGAAGTGGGCGTAGAATTCTGTCATCCAATGAGTTTGATGGAAGCTTCATTTAGTAATGAACAACTAAGAGGTGGGATTCTTTCAAAGAAAATTATAAACTTTTGCAGGAAGTGAAGTGATTGCAGTGGAACATTGGAAAGACTGACCGACAATTCTATTAATGGAAAATATCACAACCCTTCATGTCCAATCATAAAAGCTTAAACAGATTCCAAAAACAATAGTTTTCTTCTTGTTTCAAAAGATTGAATATGAATGGAGCAGTAGAACAATACCAGACGTTCATTTATGATTGGAGGAGAAATAAAATAATGGCAGGAGGTGGATCTATTCTGTTCCACTCATATTTCTAATTGTGTTGCCTTTTGGTAAGCTTTTATCTCCACCAAGAAGCATTCTTTCTGTTTTTTTAATGCCTGTCATCTTAAACATCTCAAGAAGATAAAATTATGGAAAGAGAATATATTTCTGTGATGAGCATGATGAAAAAGTTTTGATTGCAACGCCAATAAAGCCATTGTTGGGTATTTAACAAAAAAACAAACCAAATTAAAATGCCCTTCAATTCATTATATATGATTGATTGTTCTTTTTAGAATTTGGTTTGTATCTTTTTAAAATTTGGTATAATCAAGAAAGGATGTTCTATTGTCTTTCTTAAATAAAGAAAGGATGTTCTATTGTCTTTCTTAAATAAAGTGATCTAGTTAAGTAGAGTTAGAATTGAGATTTCAGTGGATATATGTTTTATAAGAGTCGTCTAAAGAGGAAGAAGCCAAATGAAATTGGATCCTAACAAAAGGACAAGATCTCAATAAATGTAGATAGAGTAAAGAGATCTTAGAGATCTGCCTAGGATTTGAAGAGTGGGATGCTATTAGTGGACTAAAGAAAATGTTAAATTCAAACTTGCAATTTGACAATCATCCCTACTTGTTATATGAAAATTTCATGACAATCTGATCATTTGATGTTTTAAGAAAAATATAAATTGTCAAAAATGTTTATTCTATGAAGAATTTATATATAAAATATCTATATTAATTTTTTTAATCCATTTTATTAATCATACATATGAACTGTGGAAAACAAATTATCTTTAATAAAATAAGCAAATAAACAAGAATGACATATACAATTTTTGTTGTTGTGGTCTCTCCTTATCTAACAATCACAAAACCCCAATTTTCAAGTATATATTAGAATAAAAAACAAAATGAAAATGATTATTTCATTGCTAATACTAGTATGATTATCACATTCTAGAGTAGATGATGTTTCTTCAAAAATATTGAAAATCCTTGTTATGTCATTAGTCATATTGATATCTTATATATATGTATTAAAAATTGAATGTAAAATTAGAAAACAATTATAACTATTAGTAATAATTGTAAAAACTTAAATTTACTATTACAATTCATAGTAAGCTTCTGCAATTCATATTAAAAAATATTCAAGACAATCTTGTTAAAAACATTTTAAAAATTAAAAACAATTATATTCTATCTTTGAAAAGATTCTAAATTAATATGTATTTCTATAATAAATATTATAATTTATGATATATAATAATATTATAATTTATGATATGTAATAATATTATAATTTATGATCTATAATAATATTATATATTAGAATGCTATATTATATTTACATACAATAATTTTTTATGGTTGATTATAGCAAGTCAATCTATATGGTCCAATAAATTTTGAAGCTGTAATATACGGTCTAAAATTACAAAAATGACCAAAATAGACCATCAAATTCCTTGATTGTTATCTTTGTAGACTATTGTTGTTGTTCATGTGCTCCTAGTTTATTGTCTTTTAAACTTGTTTATGACTAATATACTCTAGTCATAGTTGAGTTTAGTTTCTTGTGTATTTTTTAAAGAATTTTTATTTTTTTGAGTGCCATATTGTAAAGAGATTTGAACTCTTTCAAAAACCCACTTCTACTTATTATCATTAAATACAAGCATATTGTAACAAAACAATTAAAAAATATGCTTTCTAAACAATCTCTTCTTTCTACAATGAGTAATCTTTCTATATTGATTAAAGACATATTTTTGCCTAACCTCCTAATGTTTCTATATTAAATAAATTTTATTTTATTGTATTTACTTATCCAATAAGGATTGTATAGTTTTAGTCCCTACCAAAGGCTACACGAATAGTTTACAATGAAAAGATGCTCAACTCACACTATGGTAGTAAATCTTGAGCATAATAGTGTACAAGTGTCAAAAATCTAAATTTTATATAAATGCAAATTGAAAAAAATTAACATTATGCAACTAAAAATAAAATAGTGACTAAGGGTTTTAGTTATAGGGAATTCATTTTCATGAAATATTTGAATCTTTAATTTTTAATAATTTGAAAAATTATTAGGAACTTGACAATGAGATTTAAACGGGTTTTGAAATACTACAAAGTGGATGGAAAACTTGAAGGGAACACAATCTACTGAAGAGGTGGGGGTGAATTAGTAGATCTAATCAATTCAAAACTCTTAACTTCAACACAAAATATCAGATCATGCAACTTGAAACTTCACTACTACTAGTCAAGCATTGAGCACACATTCACACAATTGAAGACTAGATATACGTGGAAACCCAAGATGGGAAAAACCACAATGAGAATAGCTGCTTGAATCTACTATCCAAATCCAGCCTCACAAAGTAGAATTTTATAATATGAAGTAGGCACCAACCTACCAGAGACACCAATCCCCTAAATTATTTGTAGGCACCAACCTACTAGAGACACCAATCCCCAACATAACAATACAAGAGGTAGAACACTAGTCCTACATGATTACAAAGATAAAGCTTGCAGATCTTCTATATAGTTGAATACATCTCATACACATGCCAGAGTTACAAATGACACTCTTCCACACTACATATGATCTTCTGATATTGACACACACACTGAAATACAACTCTCCCTTTTATATTCACCAACTTCTCTTCAATTTATACCTGCGACCAAATTTTCTTCACATTGTTGTAATTCTACTTCACATTATGCATCTGTACATCGAAGAAATATATACATGAAATTGCATTAATATTCAAGATCTATGTCAGCCAAGGATTTGCAAATAGATAGGGCAACATAAGGTGGACCCAAATTCAAATTACATGAAATGTGTAACAAGTCGGTCCAAAATCAAATTTTGTTGCCACCAAAAGAACATGATACCCTATGCTACCACAAGAACCTTAACTAGGTCCTATCTTGACACCATGTACAAGATTTGAATTTCGCACGCTACTAGCCATTACCACACAGGTCTCGAACACTAACTAGTTGACAAATGGATACAAAGAACCTTTTATCACTTCAAACTTTCTGCATGCTGAACATATCCTTCAGAAACTCTAGAATATGATAGAACAAGTGTAGGCATACTCTCCTCTAAAATTGCAGAGCCTACAATTCCTCCACAAAGTAGACTTGAGAAACATTGAACCAACACTGAACTAAAACATTCTGGTATAGCTTTCCAGACCACCTCTAACATAGTGAATGGATGAAAGCATGATATTGCAAGCATACAATAGTCACACCAACACTCCTCAAATGGTATCTAATAATGTATGTTTCTTGATTTAGTGATATGATTGATATGGTAGTAGAATTACAAACATAGATATGTATGCAACCACACTAAACTTCTGACATACAACATACTTTTGGAAATATAACTAGTTTAACATATATTTCTGTAAATCACTGCAACTCAAAATGACATGAAGGAGAATGTAATGATAATTCATGCATACTTAGCATTACACAATGAACTCCTTTGACATCAATCCTCTTACTACATCAATTACAACCTTTGACATCAATGACAACCTTTGCTCAACAAAACCAATAATTATTGTATATTCTTTTGTCAATTTAGAAACAACTTAAAGACCTAAAAAAACTATGTATTTACCAATTTAAGCATAGATTCAACAAGGGAGATCTAATTGTTGAAATTTAATAAAGGAAGAAAACTTTGAAAGTTGTTAGTACACAAATTCAAATAATCAAGGTTATTTACTATTTTGGATATTAATGAACTGATTAACTAGTTATATGAAAGTTGTAGAGTATTGAGCTCGGGAATAACCTACATCTATGTTAAAATATTCTAGATTAAATTCCTAGAAGAAAATCAATAGATTAAACTAACTTACACTATTAAAATCAACGTAAAACTTTTCTAGGTGTTCATAAAAAAGTGGGAAAAAATTTATGTGGATGAAATTGTACTAGACATTTACTCGAAGGAAAATGTAAGAAAATCAATGGATGAAATATTTCCTAAAATAATGTGGTGTTACTATACAAAGGCTCCTTATTTTAGGTAAGAATAGCTAAATAAAGATACATTCCATTGAATCAAAAAAGTGCCAAGGAAACAAATATTTGCAAGGAAACTTTAATTTTTATGAGTGGAGATATTTTTTATAAAATAATAACCCCTTATTATAGATCCATATTTATTTGAGAAATACACAATACTAAAATATAAAAAAGAAAGATGAAAACTCTATTTTTTATCATTAATATTTCAAGAGTTGAAGAAGAGTGTTTTAGGTATCTAGAGGTGAATGATTTAGCCACTTTGAAGATATCCTCTCCTAAAAAATAAATCTCAAAGGATTAATAAAAACCCAACATGCTTTTTTAGATTTTAGATTGTTTTGAAGGGAAAAAGAATTACCCTTTTCATTCTAAAAGGTTCTGAACATGTATTGGATTGGTTGCATAACGTTGTCAAAAAATATAAAAAATATAAATGTGTGCCTATATTTATCTATTGGTAGACCTACAAAATAATATGTAGAGTGTTATATAAAATAAACACATAATGATGCTACAAGTACCACCTTCATATATCAAGAACAATATAACAATATTTATGTGAATTGTAATATTATTAGGAAAATACATAAAATCACATTCATAGTAAAAATATGCATTCACTCATGAAAGAAATTTACATATACTCTAATATATATGATAATTACAGAGGTGTTAAAATGAATTTATATAAATAGTGACAATATCATTTGTCTAGGTTGAAAGTGTTTAAGAATGATAATATATTCATAGGAAAAATAAATAATATGACACACTCATGCCAATACATGGTGCATACAAAATGACATTATGACTACACAATTAATGTCTCAATTGAGCATAACACATATGGCTAGAGATAGGTCACTCATCAAATACCAGATCCAATGACAACAAGTACAAGGACCCTAGAGGTAGGAAATGAGTGTCATCATAACAACACTATGACTCTACAAGGTTCGGTATGCATCTCTATCAACTTGCAACAATACCCACTCTATAATTTCTAGTGACTCCTAGAGCATGACATGCACCTGGTGCATCATCCTAAACCTCCACAAGCACTCCATGTATCTCACCAAACTTATATCTTGATCTATTTTATTTACCTAATGTGTTTTTAGTTATCACTTACTAAATAGGTCTCACATATTGGAGCCTTGAAATCACTTGTAGATTTAGGACAATGTGGGAAGCCAGTCCTTCCTAGCCTCTATACCTCAATCCAAGGTTCCTCACACACTAATTCATTAATTGGACATGACATGAAAGACGATATAAAATAAAGGTAACACTTTAAGCATGGTCTCACAAGATTCTACATGAAAAAATAAAAAGAGGCTTTGATGGAGGGACTTTTGGAGGTCATAACTTTTGACTCACAAGTCCGTTTGGGCTCAAATTTTAGAGGAGGATGAATTATGAGGAGTTATTTGGCCATTTCGACACTTTTCCTAGACCAAAATCTTTGTCTGGCCCTCAAAATCAACTTTTTGTGCTTTTTTCGAGTTTTTAGAAAGTTTATTTATTTATTTATTTTTATTTTTTATTTAAATAAATTGGAAATCATGTTTCCAATTTGAATTGTTAGTTGGCAATTTGTGTCACCATAGTGTTAGGAAGTTTTAAGGAAAAATCTGAGCTCAAAAGGGTATGCATGCCAAATTACCAAAGATGACAAAATTTGACAATTGTCAAAAAACTGTCAAAAGTGGTAATTTTTGAGTTTTTTGGTTTTTTTTTTTTTTTTTAAAAAAGTTTTTTACTTATAAGTTGATTCTCTTTCATTGTAGCAGTAGCAGAGATAGATAATAGAAGAAGTTAATTTACAATCATTTTTCGACTTCCTGGTTCTCATTAATCAATAATCACTCAATTTTGTTGAATATTTCTTTGATTACAAACTTACTTTCCTCCATTCTAATTCTTTCCAAATCACTCTAAAATTAAAAAATTATAAATAATTTACACACGAAAAACAGTAATAATTTTTCCTATTCACCATTGATGAATTCTTCTTTCCAATAATATTGGCTTAAAAATGGGCATTGAAAAGAAAAATACCGTCCTTACACTTTTACTCTCAATAATATAGGCTTAAAAAGGGGCATTGAAAAGAAAATACCGTCCTTGACTTGCCAACCAAAAGTTCAGCATTCCTGACGAAAAAGAAAAATGCTGAGAATGAAGTGGTTGTAGAAATCTGTCATCCAATGAGTTTGATGGGAACTTCATTTAGTAATCAACAACTAAGTGCGTGCTGAGATTCTTTCAAACAAAATTATAAAGTTTTGCAGGAAGTGAAGTGTTTGCAGTGGAACATTGGAAAGACTGACCGGCAATTCTATTAATGGAAAATACCAAATGTTTACTCCACTTATATTGGACAGATTCTATTCTCACAACCCTCCATGTCCAATCATGAAACTTAAAACAGATTCCAAAACAAATTAGTTTTCTACTTGTTTTAGAAGATTGAAAATGAATGGAAAAGTAGAACAATATCAGACGTTCATTTATGATTGGAGGAGAAATAAAATAATGGTAGGAGGTGGATCTATTCTGTTCCACTCATATTTCTAATTGTATTGATGTTTAGTTTGCCTTTTGGTGAGCTTTTATCTCCACCAAGAAGCATTCTTCCTATTTTTTATGCCTGTCATCTTAAGCATATCAAGAAGATAAAATTACAGAAAGAGAATATATTTCTGTGATGAGCATGTTGTCTTTTTTAAATAAAATGATCTAGTTAAGTAGATTTAGAATTGAGAATTCAGTGGATAGATGTTCTATAAGAGTCTTCTAAAGAGGAAAAAGTCAAATGAAGTTGAACCCTAACAAAAGGACACGATCTCCAAATGAATTTGGACCTTAACAAAATGAAAAGATCTCAACAAATACAGAAAGAAAAAAAGATCTTAGAGAACTATTTAGAGCTTCTTCATGAAGAGTGGGATGCAGGGCTTAAATTTGATGGTCATATGACCGTATTTAGAGATTTTTGCCGTAAAATACAATCAAAATTTTAAGAAGATTGTATCAGATGAAAGGAGAGATTTTGGATAGATTGTCAAAATTTATATAGAATTATAATGATATATATATAATTTTACTTACACTAAGGTATATCATAATGTTTTTAAGGCACCTTTGAATAGATAACCGTCATTAAAAAAATTGTTGACAGGCAAGGTCGACCGTCAAATTTAAGCGCTGGTGGGATGCTATTGGTGGACTAAGGAAAATGTTATCTTTGTAAACTATTGTTGTTGTTCATGTGCTCCTAGTCTATTGTCTTTTAAACTTGTTGTTTATGGGTAATATATTCCATTCGTAGTGGAGTTTAGCTTCTTGTGCATTTTTAAAAGATTTTTATTTTTTGGGTGTCATATTGTAAAAAGATTTGAACCCTTTCAAAAATCCATTTCTACGAGAAAGAAAAAAAACCTATTTTCATAAATAATGTGAATCCATTTTTAAAAAATATGTTAGTTTAATTTGATCATCTTTAAATCATACATTTTGAATCTAAAAATGTTTTTAAATTAAACAAATATAAAATATAAAATATTTTAATATTTTTAATTAAAAAATCATATATATAATTTTCAATTTTCTTAACACTATTTATACAATTGAAACTTCCGTTTATAAATTTTGTTTGAAAATAATATATTATAAAAATATTTTTAATCTTGAACTCTGTAGATAAAAATAATTCATTTTAATTTTATTATTTTAATATTATTGTCATAAAATACTTATGCATAGTGTTGTGTGGTCTCACAACATGCCCCAAGACTGTAAGACTTGGGGACCCCAAGTAGAAACTAATGCTTATGGCAAGTGTTGGCTAGTTGGAAAGATCATTGGAATTGAAGAGCAAAGATAAATCTTTAAATAAAAGAGTACTTCATAAAGCAAAGTGTTTTGAGCACCGGATACTGGGAGCCGAGAATGTTAAAAAAGGTAAAAGGTAATATAAATGTTGAGCAAAGTGTTCCAATCCGATAGTCAAGGTCCGGTAAAGATGGAAGTTCCGGTAAAACCGAAGTCCGGGGATATCATGGGTAAAGCTGAATACTGGGTTCCGGGTATTGGGTAATGATGCTAAGCAAAGTTTTAAAATTTCAAGGTTATCCAAGAAGTCTGATAGTTTGGTAATCTGGTATATAAAAGATAATTGCACGAGAATTTATGATTTTTTCAAAAAGCATGTTATTTATGATGGATTTATATGATAACAATTTAATAATGGTTTTATTTACATTCAAGATTTTTTTATAAATGTTTTTTTAAAAAAAAAGGATTTAATTAGTGGAATTTGTGATTGTAGGAGAAGCAAATTGCGATGCAGAGTTCAGGTATGGACGGTTAGGAAAATTTGAATCATGGATAGAATCATATCCAAATCGGGCTGCATATTCTGGGTATGCAGAGGGGCTTGAATCCACTGGAATACCAAGGATCTCGGTATTTCGCATATGGCGATAGAAAACACCAACCTCTGAGGAAGTCCATTCTCGAGAGTAGAACGCCGAGGTAGAACAAAAGTGTAGGAACAAGATGATGAAGTGATCATTCTGAATATATGGGAAAGCTCCTACACACTATCTTGATTCAAGTTATTATCCTGGCAATAATAAGATGAAAAACTCAAAGGACTTCAACGTGCAAATGAAGGTTGACTTTCATTGAATTCATTTGCAATTCTCTTACCGGTCACCACATTCCACATGCCTTGATGTGATTCGTCCCTTGGATTTCCTCTCATGTATTTGTCTTATCCTAGACCTTCGTCTTACTTCTATAAAAGGCTAGGGATATTTATTTTTAAGTTAAGTTCAAAATTTGTGGATGTCGGAGACTCGGAAGAGCCAAAACTTCTCTAAGTTTTGTTCCTTTTTCCTATTTTTTGAATCATTCCGGACTAAAAACTTGTATTCACATAAAATTTAATCAATGTCGAAGCCAATTTGATAGCTACCTATCTCATGTATTTTTGTAGCTGGTTTTGTTAGTTTAGCCGAACAAGAATGTGTGCTGCACCGTTTAAGGGTGCATGTAGAACCTACTCGGTGTCCAAACTAAAACCCCTTCTTAAAAGCTCACACCGTTTTATATGTAGCTATGAAGAAATCTAGTGAAGTATAAAACAATTTGCTTTGATTTAATTAACTCATGGGGCATGCGTGGAGAATAACCAGGAGAAATTTTAATTTTCAGTATTTTTATGCTTTATTTTAGATTATATGTTTAAATTCTTGAAAATGTTTCAAAAAATAGATGAATGGATGGAAATTTATTGAAAATATTTTATTTTCTATGAAATTGCTAAATGCTTAAAGCTAAATATACTTAAGCGATAACAAAATTGTTGATGTTCATGAAATATTATTATAAATCTTTCGATTTCATGATATTATTTTATGATTGAATTGGAAATCTAGTACTAAATGCTTATTATACCAATTGAAATTCCAAATAACCATAGACCCCTTAAGATTAACAACAATATCACATCATACCCTAGAGTGAACCTAGTATATTCAAGACTTGACTACCGGAGCCTTGGGATTAAGCTAAGTCAACCTTTTCCTATAACACAGACCCCCTTAGGTTGCCTTGGTTCAATATTTCAAGTAAAGATCTAGGTTCTTCACAGTTTTCCTATGAGGATTTTATCTGCACTGTTGTTGCGAGTGACATCGTCGTCAACACATAGGAATACACTTTCTACACAAAATAGAATGCAAAATTTTCTCTCACAATATATCTTCATAAGTGTAATATATTCCAAAAATGGATCCTCCATTTAACTCTTCTTATGTGGTACCATATATTTTTCTTTAGTTCTTGAAATATCATAGACGATTACTATTTACCATGCAAAATTAAAAATATTATTTGAAGTTAGATTTTATTTTTATCACATTTTTATTTTGATTTATAATATTTTATTTTTTATTAGATAAATTCTTTTCATTGGAAATACAAATCAAAAAAAGTTTTGAAAGGACCCCAAAACCTTAAACATCAAGAAAGGAAAAAACAACAAGAAACTAGAACCAACAAAGAAATTGACCTTAAACTTGAAAGTTCCTTAAGAAACAAATAACCAAACTACAATAGAGGGACCACCAAACCAACGATCAAGAAAGTTTGAATCCAAACCTCACCAAATAACTCTAAATTATGATTAAAGCTTGGCCTATTTGGGTCATCCTACCTTTTTTGAAGAAGTACCAGGCTCAACCAAAGGACACATAATCATAGCTTCTGATTCTCTCTTATCCTTAAAGGGGGACCTCCTCACATCCCCAATAAGACCCACAACTACAATGTCCAACTCCTTACCCTTTTCAAAGAAGAGTCAAGAACAATTAAAGGAATAACATATGGTTTTCTTTTGTCCTTGAAGGAAGATCCTTCATTTTTTCCTACAGAGCTTACTATCAAAAGGCCCAAATCCTTTTGTTCACTCCTCATCTTGGAGTGCACTTCAACTTGGCATGAATTGAAAAACTATACCTAGCCTCATGAAAATGAAATTAGGCTTGTGAGCAAGACTCATTATGGGATTTTTGCTCCTAGATACCAAACTTAGAGCATAGTTTAATAGTGTCTGGTAGCACCTTATCAATATCAACACACAAACAAAATATAGCAAATACCAAACATTTCATATATTTTATGACATTATCAATAGCTAAAAATAGATCAAGAGCATTAACAATACTATGTATGATATATTCATCCTAGTATTTTAAATGAGGCCTTAGGAGCCTAGCCTAAATAGAGACCCTATTAAATTTTTCTTTGGTAGCATCAAAACCAATAGACCATCTTTTTAAGGAAAGATTATACTTTCCAAGGATTCAAGGTCCTCCCTATAAGAATCTTGTGCTTTCCTCAAGGGTTTGAAAGGAGAATAAGAAAAATTCATTTGTCATGGTAGCCACATGAAACTAACTAGACACACTCCATCTTCTTAGAGCCCAACTATAACAAACATCCATCTTTGGATAAATTATTGAGAACCTCCCTCAAAGGGAATTATCTAACTATAAGTTCTAAATTGTGATGCACAATTATCTAACTATATGATATGATGACCAAATGATATGCTTCTAGTAGCCAAATTATGATAGATTACCTATAAGAAAACCTCACACAAAATTTGTAGAATATGTGTGATCATCAAAGATATAAAAATGATATTCCCTCAAGATCTTCCTATATTCCTCTATATTGTCATGCACATGAATGAATGTTATATGCACAAATATAGAAACCTAATTGGAGCTGTAATATTGTGATTGTAGGTCTTATTTTGTGGTTGTAGTGTATAGTTATCAACAAAGTCTATGACTAAAATGATGGTAACAAGTGGAAATGTGTCCTTACATAACTTGAATTTCAAGTCCAACTATTGAGCTCTATGGGTATGACTTACATACTCATACACTATATTCTCTCAAAAAATAAACATAAATTGATACACTGCTATCTTTTCGCTCACCAATTCACACCATTTTGCTTATTTGTCATCTTTTAGATTGTATTCCATTGACTTATATTTCCAAAAAATACTTTTTCATTTCCAATTTCATGTGTACTCTCCATATGTACACAAATTGGAAAATTTTGCAAGCCACCACAATGATGACATGTTCCATCCAAGCATGACTTCTTGTAGAATAGTTGACCATAAACTTTCACATAAACTGCTTGAAATGAAATCTCTTGAAGCTCTAGGTGGATCCTCTATCACACACTCCTATAAAACCTCATTAGTATGCACATATACACATATATATATTGATAAACATCATAATGATTAGAAAACTCAATATATATTCTACACCAAGTTGTGTGTGTGATTTATTTTGATATAAAAATGATTTTCTATTTCAAAATACTTTTGAATAATTTTAATTTGAGGACACATCTTTAGAAATTTGGAGAAAAAATATATTTGAGTCGTATCTAAAAAATTCTTTGGATGTGGCTCCTAGTTTTGACAATCATTTCTCCTTACAATATCTTTTTGATTAAGAGATACCCTTGTGTTATTTTTCCAAAATTATTCAATTAGGGATCTCAAGGCTTAAACTATTGGTTTATCTTTCTTGTGGGATTTTATCGTAGAATACCCATAATTCATTGTTATTTGTGTCCTCCACTCTTTCATGCCTTCTAATGACTCTCATTAGAGATTTTTTACTTATTTTCAATGCTTGAATTGTCTTTCTAATGAGGCGATATTTCTTTGTTTTATTGCTTACTATTGTTGATGTAATGACATGTTGTGTGACATTACTATCTTTGGTGTGTGAGGTGGAACCGATACTATCATATGCACTCATAATATTCTTTACAATAATTTTTTCACTTGAAGAATCCAATGGTCTTAGGCCAAGAATATTCATAATGGGATCTTATCAACCATCATTTTTAAAACATTCCCATTAATATCAATTAAAAACTTAGGCTTTCTATGCAAAATTCTAGGATGTTTTCTCAATGGTAAAGTTGTCTCAATTTTTGGAATTTATTCAATAATGAATTGAGATAGGGTAGATGGTGTAACTTTAACTTGAGATAGAAAAAATGTTGTACCTTCAACTTGTGATGTGAAAAATGGTGTGCCTCCAACTTGAGATGCAGAAGTTGGTGTGCCTCCAACTTGAGATGCAAAAGATGGTGTGCCTCCAACTTTGAGATTTTAATTCCTCATTGCATGAAATTTTTTATTCATTTCTTTTGGGCCATAACATTCTTCTCTCTTACCTTGAGTGGGCGTTTCATGTTTGTCTTTAATTGGAAATGATGATGTCTTCTTCTATGGTGTTCAATTTCCAAGTTTCACAAAGTAGCCCCATTCCTTCTCTTTTATTTGCATTCTTACCTTTACACTCATTTGATGTTAGTATTTGGATGTTTGCTTGAAATGATGATTAATTATTTATGTATCATGAATGAGACATAAATAATAGTTCCATCATGGCACAATAGAGAAAAATGAGAAAAATTAAGCAAATATGACTATCATAGGTTTCTTAGGGTTGTCTTTTATGACTGGCATAGGTCTCTTATGACTATCATAGGTCTCTTAATACTATCATAAGTTTATTAAGAATTTCATAGGTCTCTTAGGATTGTCATAGGTCTCCTAGGACTATCATAGGATACAAGGAATTGTAGGAGGTGCTTTCCAATCTAAGAATGCAAGTATATAATCATGTAAGGATATATAGTAATGATTATAAATAATGAATTGTGTAACAATCATGTGAATATTCTAAAAATAAGCATGATATGCACATGGGGTGGAGATAGAATCAAAGGCTATGATGTTGTATCTAGCATGGGAAAATAATGGTTATGTGGCCTTCAATGCCCATAGACACTCATGTTAGTACAATGGCATGAAAATATATGATAATGTGTAAAAAGAAACATGTCGATTCCAAATAAAAAGACACGTATATTCCATGAAGGTGCAATATGTAAAGAGGGAGCATGATGCTTTTGAATGTGAAGGCTTGATGCCCCTCATTGTGATAAATAAGGAAGGAATTATGCCCCCAATGTGATAAAATGGAAGACATGATGCCCCTAATGTGATAAAATGAAATATGTGATACCCCCAATGTGATAAAATAGGAGTGACATTTCCCAATGTGCTAAGTTGGCTACTTAGGCATGGATGAATTAGGTTAGTGCAACAATGTAAGAAGTAATTGTGAAAGATTAGATCAAATAAGAGACCTCATATGGGAAAATATAATATAGTAAGTTCCAAATGTATGTAAAAATAAAGGATTCATGATGCCTCTAATGTGAAGATATGGAAATGGTTACTCAAATGTAAAAAATGGAATGCGTGTTACCTCATAATAAAAATAAAAAGATGCGTTGATGTAATCTCATAATCAATGTATAATAATATTCATAATATATATAAGCATGAATTTAGAATCAAGTGATATGTATGGATTTGATAATGAAATCACATGTATAGATAAATACCCCTAGAAGGGCATAATAGCACAATGAAGCTCATGAGTGGGAGGGAAGGCATGAGCTCCTAATGTAAAGATATAGCAATAAAGACCTAAGTTGTGAATAGAGATAAAATATGATGCCCTTGATGCAATGGATGTGGCATATATGAGTACAATATGTGAGGAGGGGAGCAATAATACACCCAACCTAATTTGGGAGCTTTGAAAGTGTGATATATTAATGTATGCTCAATATGTAAGTTTTAAAAGAATGGTATGTATATCTAGGATCATATACAAAATAATTAAAACATGCAATAACAATAATGTAAGATCAATTAAAAGGCTTCAATGATGTATCAATATAATATCAATAAGAAATATGCAATAGTTAAAGACAAAGGAACAATCATGGGAATGAGCATAAAATAAAAAGCAATTAGAAACATGATAAAAGATGAAAGGTTGTGGAATCAAATGACAAGGAAAACAAAGTAAGCAACCCAAGTTAGAAATAAAAGAGAAAAGAAAAATGGTGAGTAAGTTGTAGGCATAAATTATATGTAAACAAGAATATGAGGAACTATGTAAATAAGTGAGGGATCATAGCATACATGACATAATAAAAAAGTCTCAAATAGAAATGTCACAAAGCACAAGGAATAAGTGACATGAACAATATAACATATGTTCACTTGTGTCAACATGGACCACTTAAGGCATCTTCATATCATCCATATATTAACTAGGACATGGTAAAATAAACATAAAGCCAAGAAAATAAATACAAAAAGAACAAAAATACATGAAAAGGACTATAATTGAATAATGTCTATATGTTTTGGGTCAACAATTGGGCTGCAATGAAGTGAATTAACAATATGATATGTAGCACATGAACTATGTTGACAAGGTGACATGCAAAAAAGGTAGTGAGACAAAGAGAATGTACCTTAAACTTCAGGATTGAATTTCACCAATTGCATAATGTTGTCTAGGTCATTTTTGGCTTCACTCCAAAATTTGAGCTTTTCACCAACTTTCTTCATATTCAATGTTCAATTCTATATCGATCTAATAGAATTAGCAAAAAAATATGAAATCAATGATTCTACATTATCAAATTCAAGAAAAAAACATGATAATTAACATTTTAACACTATGAACATGAAAACATTAGTTCATCGAATCAAATTCAACCTAAAAACATGCAATTTACTTCTTCTACATTGAAAAAAAAGTGGTGGAATTGTTAAAAATGATTAATATTTTGTCAACACCATGAAAAGTGTGTTTCTATGTCATATAAAGTGTATATTATAGAAAATAAAAAAAGCATGTGGTGTTGATCCTTTGCCGTTGATGTCAAAGGGGGAGAAAAGGGATCTCAAAATGCTGAATTCCTCAGAAATAATATATCCATCATAGGGGGATAAAGAACTGAATTGAGGAAATGCTAAATAATGGAGAAAGGTGAATGTTGAATTGCTTAAAAAGAATAACTCTTTTCTTTCTATCTTTCAGTGCCATATCTTTCACAGGGGGAGTAAATGGGATAGCACATGAATCTTTAGACTTATTCTTTCTGTTGTGTGTTTTGGTGGTCCTAGTATTTTGCTATTTTCCATCAATGACAAAGGGGGAGATTGTTGAGCATAAGTTATCATTGATGTCAAATTGATGCCAACAGGTCATTGCTGCTATCAGTGGTTATCAAAGGGTGTCAAGGCTATTAGATGTGAAGGTTGTCAAGATGAAGAAAGATTTCTAGAGTACAAGTATTGACAACATTTTGAAGGTTCTGATAGTGTGTATACTCTCTAATCTATTTAGGTATCATGAAGTAAGTCTTTTGGTGGCTTGATTGCCTTTAGTTCGTTCATGTGTTTATTATACCATGTTGAGTATGTAGTCAACATGAGTGTGGTGGTCTGGGAGGATATCTTTTGGCCAGAGAGATTATTTAATATGGGTGACATTTATTTCAGAAATGCATTGTAGCTCTGTGGATTGGAAGGAGTGTATGCCTACACTAGTTCTATCAGTTTCCTAAGTTTCCGGTGGCATGGATCAGTGTGAAAGGATTTTTAAGTATCATAAGTATCATGAAGCTATTCTTAGTTCGAGGCATGTACGGTAATGGATACAAGCGTACAAAATTCAAATCAAGCATGTGGAGTGAGGATAAGACCTATTTAAGGTTCCTTTGGTGGTGCAAGGTGTCAAGTTCTTTTGGTGGTAATTTTGGACCGGTGTATTACATGTTTTATTTAATTTGAATTTAGGTCCATGGTCCTATGTTGTCTAGGTTGGTGTAGAACCCTGGCTGACATAGAAGAATGTTAATGTAGTGTTACATATATATTTCAAATGTTCAGATATATTGTATAAAAAATGGATGTAACTTGAAGAAACAGAGTGCATCCATGTATCTCCAAATGTAATTAATGATCATAACAAAAGTAGTGGGATGTACAGTTGTGTTGTAGCAGAAGCATGAAGAAAAGAGAGTGAGCTAACTATATCAGAGTGTTTGTTGGTGTCATATTTCAAATCCTCCATTATTTTTGTTATGATAGGATTGGTGTTCTACCTGTTGTATTGTTCTGGTAGGGATTGGTGTCTCTATTCTGGTGGGGATTGGTGTCTCCTATAGGTTGGTGCCTACTGAATATTTTGGGCATCAATGTCTCCTATAGGTTGGTGCCTACTGAATCTCTTGGGATTGGTGTCTCTGATAGGTTGGTGCCTACTTCATATTGTAAGAAGTTCATTATTATATTCCTTCTTGTGAGAGATTCTCACCGTGGTTTTTACCATTTTGGGTTTCCACGTAAAAATTTGGTGTTATGTGTTATCTTGTTTGGGCTTTAAATGCTTTACTTACTAGCTTGTATGATTCTATATTCTTCATGTTGAAAATCTATAAATTAATTGTGAAGGTTTCTAGAATTGTTGTGATTATTTGGATATACTGATTCACCCCCTCTCAATAGATTGTGTTCCCTTCATGTGGGTTCTAAATCACAAGTTTCTCATGCCTTTTACCCTTTTTTGTGATTCTAATAAATGTGATCACATTATAATACACTTGTATTATAACCTACATTGATAATTACAATAAGGAGAGGGGAGATTTAGAGAGAGAGGGAGGGTGAGACAAAGATGCATACACATAGAGAGAGGTAGAGACACAAAGAGAGACAAAGAAAAAGACAAGTAGAGAGGGAGGGAGAGAGGAAGGAAAGGAGAGGAGGCTCATGTGGATATTATGCACCATGCATATAAGCTCCATGAAATCTAATGGATGAGTAGGATAGTGGATCAATATGACAACTTTTTCTTTGTGTTAGAGAAGTATAAGCCTTATTAGAATCCTTACTAGTAGCAAGAACAAAATAATAAGTATAAGCCTTAGTGGAGACCATAAGGAAGTAAGGCTAGTGATGATTCTTCTTAATGTTGGAAGAAGAGAAAACATTAGGAGTTAAGTTTGAATAACAATCATCTAGAGATTATAAGCCTACCTATAGCGACTCAAGGTTTAAATAAATGAGTATGCCATATTCTATACATCCAAATACCATTACATCATGTTATAAACATGGGAAATATGGTCATATCTTGAGGTCTTTTTTATAAGGATTAGTTACATTTGGTGGTTGGGAGGCCTTTACTTCTTATTATATGGTGGGGTATGTTGTTAGATGTCACTAATTGTGTAATCTATATATGTGGGATTGACAACCTTTAGGACATATACTAGGGAGCTATCAAGAAGATGCTATGTATACCATAAACCCTTTACTATAAACCCTAAACTCTAGGCCCTAAGCCTTATACACTAAACCCTAAAGCATGACATTAATAATATAACACTAAAACCTAGAAAAATAAATTTAATCCCTAAACATTCAATGCTCAGCTCCCCCTTATCAACCCCAACCCCTAAAACGTAAACCCTATACACGAAACCCTAAAACTTGACATTAATAATTTAACAGTTAAACCTAAAAAAATTAAATTTAATCCCTAAACCCTCAATACTCAGCCCTCCCTTATTAATTGTAAACTCTAAACCCTAAATTCTAAAACCTATACACTAAACGCTAAAACCTGACATTAATAATTTAACACTAAAACCTAAAAAAATAAATTTAATCCGTAAACCCTATATGATTTAAACCCTAAAACATGACATTAATAATATAGCATTAAAGCCTAAAAATTAAATTTAATCCATAAACCCTCAATACTCAACCCTCTCTTATCAATTATAACCGTAAACCTAAACCCTAAAACATGACATTAATAATTAAACACTAAAATATTTAAATAATTTAATTTGATCCATAAACTCTCAATGCTCAACCCTCCCTTATCAAACATACACCCTAAACCCTAAATCATATATGCTAAACCCTCAAACATGACATTAAGAATTTAACACCTAAACTTAAAAAATTAAATTTAATCCCTAAACCCTCAATGCTCAACCCTACACCATCAACCATAAACCCTAAACCCTAAATACTATACCCTAAACCCTCAAACCTGAAATTAATAATATAACACTAAAACCTAAAAAAATTAATCACTGAAACCTCAACGCTCAACCCTCCATCATCAACCTTAAACCATAAACCCTACACCCTAAACCCTGTGCGCTAAACCATTAAACTAGATATTAATAATTTAAAACTAAAACCTAAAAAAATGAATTTAATCCTTAAACCATAAACACTCAACCATCCATCATCAACCATAAACCCTAAACTCTAAACCATATTCCCTAAATCTTAAACCCTATATGCTAAACCCTACAACTTGAAATTAATAGTTTAACGCTACAACCTATAAAATTGAATTGAATCCCTAAACCTTAAACATTGAAACCTCTATCATAAACCATCAACACTAGAAAACCTAAACCATGAAGGGTTTAGAGAGAGAGGGAGGGAAGGATGGAGGGAGAGAGAGAGGTGGGAGATTTAAGTAGAGAGGGAAGGAGGGAGGGGGGAGATGGAGAGGTAGAGAGGAGCAAGGGAGAGGGAGAGGGAGAGGGAGAGGGAGAGGGGAGATAGAAGTAGATATGTAAGGATGGAGGGAGAGGTAGAGATGGGAGAGAAAGGTGAGAAAAAAAGTAGAGAGGGAAGGAGGGAGTAGAGAGGGAGAGAGAGATAGGGTGGGACGAGGGGAGAGATAATTTTTCTTCATAGAAACATGAGTGTGTTCTAATGTGCTCACAATTATATAAAGAGAAAGGAAAGGACTATGAGGACTGTGAGGAGAGAAATTTTATTCACATAAATACAAATGAGTATGCTATAATGGGCTCACATTATTAGCTGCTTTGGGAATTTCCAACCCTTAGGGTTGGATTTGTCTTGGAAATACAACCCAAAGGTTTGGAATTACATGTAAAAAACTATACACATGTAATGTAGAGAGGATTTAAAATAAAAAATTCCCTCTTCTAAAATCCTCAAACAATTCCTCAAACAATTTCTTAGACATAAAAGAAAAATTGCAATTTAAACTCAACACTTGATTGCACATGAATCCATTGAATTTCTTTGTTAAAGGAAGCTTATTACAAATTATTTTTCAGTCTTAATAGACTGATAAATAGTAAATAAAAACTCCTACAAATATATTATATGCAATGGAAACATTCAAATACAATTCTTTGCCCAACTATGTGAGCTCCAACAAACTAGTTCATCTTCCAACACTCCAACACTACCTGCAACTCTTGTAATTTCATTCCAATGCTCTAAAACTTCAATGGACTATTGAAAATCAGTCCCAACTTGAAAAACACACCAAGAACACATTCCCCCAAATAATGCTACACCTTCTTCCTATATCCTTCAATTTCCCTTCCCAAAATTCCTCTTCAAAAACCCCCTACAATGAAAAGTGGTTTTCTGTTCTTAACTCATGCTGTTCATAAATTAATTTCATATGCTTTATTTTTCCTTATAACATATAGCACAACCCATGGTGATGTTTCTCACTAAATCCCCTAAAAAATCATTAAAAACAATTAAATATTCATTCTCAGTAGCCCTCTAAAGATAGGAAAAAAAAGTAGTTTTAAATTCTTCTCTTTTTTGACTCCTGAAAAAGAAAAAATAAAAAAGTAGGACTGGGTGCCCACTTCCTTAGTCCCTAATTTTTAGGGATCATTAAATGGAGTTTTAAATATCCACATTCAAATCCCAACACGCCAAATTTCCTTTCAAATATTTTTGATTTAAATATTTTAAAACTACTTTTTCTCCCACAAGTCAACTTGACAATGTGCAAAGGGAAATTAATTTTTCAAGTTTAATTATTAAAATATATATCATTTTCCACCTTCAACATGAATTCCAAAGTAAAATTTATTCACCAAAAAATTACAAAATTTCTCAACAAAAAATGAAAATTCTACTTGATATAGGATTGCATTGAGCCATGGATGCTCGTGCATCAGACACCCACGGTAGAAAATAAATGTTTCATGAGTACCTCATAAACATTTGTATACTCTGTGTCTATCTTGGATCCACCTCTATTCCTTGTTCACTAGAAATTTTCTATTCCTCTCATCCTACAACTTTACATTAGTATTCCCTTTCACCTTCCCTCCTTTTCTCATCCCCATGAAATATAAATTACCAAACTCTACCTCCCACCAATGTGCTTTATCAAAATGAAACAAATAAATGGTATTCATACCTTCTTCTTCAACACATGTGTCTTGTATTACCTTTCTTGCTGCTATACCTTATTCTAGTCCTCTTTTTGCCTTGTCTTCAATACAACTTGCCACTTTGTTGGTGTCTTTAGAAAGACACTCTACTGCTGCAAAATGATTTTCTACACCAAAAAAAATGTTAGAATGATAATCTTGTGATTCATCATCCACTTTTTGCAGCAAGTAATCAAGTTCCTCTATTGAGTAATATCCACCTTCATAATTCTTAAACAAGGAATCATCAACAAACCCCAACTTCACATTCACATCTTTCTCATCACTCTCACCTATCTCTGACACATCTATTGCTGTAACTACATCTTTATTCTCATCATAAGAAGTATAAAAATCACAAATTACCTCATTACCTTTGGATGCAACCTTTGTGTTAGCTAAAATTTTCTCATTCCCCTCTCCTTCGATTACTTCCAATTGTTGATGTTAGCAACATCGTGCGTCACTTCCAACCTTGACTTATGAAGAAATAAATTGAATATAGCCTTATCGACTATTCAATTTATTGAAGCCAATATGAATGTGAAGGGGTGCTTCACTTGGAAAAATATAATATTTAATTATTGTTAATTAATAATTAATTATTTTTCTTGAGGCCGACTTCACTCATTTGCCACCTCTTATGGAGTCACAACATTTCATTGAGACCGACTTCTTGTCTTGAAGGGACGCGATCTCTCTCTCCCTCATGTATATATTCAAGTTGATCATTGTTCAATTGTAATCATCCATTCATAGTTCGAGTTTATGCAAGTGTGAGTTTCTCTAAGAGTAGATCAAAGTTTATAAAGAAGGCCGATATATTGTCATCAAGAAGAGCAATATTGTCTTCAAGAGATCGCATCAAATTGGTGCTGTTATTTGGAATTGTAATTGGCCACATTGTAAAGAGTCTCATTGATTATTATTCAATATATAAGAGATATATTGTTTTTGGGTTTTTCTCCCTCAAGTGGAGGGTTTTCCCAGGGTATATGCTGTGTCTATTTGTTTGAATTTGAATTAAAATATGATCCTAAAAACTAACATGGTATCAGAGCGGGTTTAAGCAAGACCGTGATCAGATTTACATAAGCAACGTTATCTTCCATTCTTGTTATCATCTTCTTGTGTCTATCTTATCATCGAAAATGGTAAATGAGCTCAAGATTGAAGATAGACTTGAAGGTGCTTCCAACTTCACCTCTTGGAAGTTTAGAGTAATGCTTGCATTGGAAGAAAATGAGATTGCTGAGTTCGTGGAGAGCGAAGTTCTTGAACCTTCTGATGAAAACAAGAAGTCACAATGGAAGAAGAATGACACTAAGGCGAAGAAGATTTTGGTTGATTTTGTGAAGGACCACCTTGTGCCGATTATCTCCAAGTTGAAGACAACAAGAGAAATGTTCAAGACCTTAGAGGAGATGTATGAGATCAATAAACAAGTAGATCTCTTGAATTGAGGCAATAGTTTCATCATGTAAAGATGGAGAAAGGAGATTATGTCATCTCCTTCTTCATGAAGATCACCGAGTTGAGAGATCAACTCTCTACCATTGGGCATATGGTTGATGATAAGGATTTGGTTATGTTGGCGCTTAATGGTATTCCTCAATCTTGGGAGCCATTTATCCAAGGCATCAGTGGGAGATAAAAGCTACCTAAGTTTGATCACTTGAGGGTAGATTGCATTCAAGAGGAATCGAGACTAGCAGTAAGAGGCAATGGGAAAAGTTCTACCAATGAAGAGATTCATGTTCTTGCCGCTCAATCTTTGAAGAAGAAAGGAAGAGAAGGGAAGAAAGGAAACTTCAAAAGGAACAAAGATAAAAGATCAGATTGTGCTCCTGCATCTAAGATGAAGAAAGATCTTTCCCACATACAGTGCTTCAAAAGTGACAAGTTTGGTCACTATGCAAAAGATTGTCCAACTAGACCTAAACAACATGCTTCAGTTGCAGATGTAGGCTAGATCTCTCCTCAGAAGAATTCAAGTGGATTTCTATTCTATTCTGCCTTATCAAGCAATGTTCCAATGGATAGAAACACTTGGTTGATTGATAGTGGTGCCTCTCATCACATTATTGGTTTTAGAGAACATCTTTTAGATTTGGTGGAGAGAGATACAAGTGTTCAAGTCACAATTGGAGATGATGCATGTTATTCCATGAAAGGTGTTGGAACCTCCTCTCTTCACTTAGATTCTGACATCTCTCTTTAGTTGAGTGATGTACTATTTGTACCAGGCATCAAGTGAAACCTTGTCTCAATTTCAGCTTTGGAGGACAAGGGATATCAAGTTGCATTCTTTGATGGAAAAGTCCTTGCATGGATGAAGAACTCTAGCATCAAGTCAGCCCGAGTGATTGGTGTACGGAAAGAGAGTCTCTACAGACTTTGCACTCATCCATTACAAGATTTGTTGCATGATTCAACAAGTTCATGTGAGCTTTGGCATAGAAGACTTGCTCACCTTCACTTTAGAGCACTTCCAACCATGGAGAAGATGGTCACAGGCCTTCCTAAACTTAGCCGAGACCATGAAGACACTTGTCGAGGATGCGCATTGGGTAAGAATACTAAAGGTCCTTTTCATAGTAGTGAAAGTAGATCTAAATTTATTCTAGATCTTATTCATTCTGATTTGTGTGGTCCAATGTCTGTTGCTTCTTTGAGTGGTTTCTTGTATTATGTAATTTTCATTGATGACTACTCTAGAAAGACTTGGATTTATTTCTTAAAAAATAAAGAATTTGAGGAAGTACTTGAGAGATTTAAGGAATTTAAAGCTCAAGTAGAGAACTTGTTTGGGAAGAGGATCAAATTTTTGAGATCTGACAACAAAGGAGTATACATCTCTGGAAGCTTTCGTAACTTTTGTGTTGAGGCAGGAATTAAGAGGGAGTTTTGTGTCCCCTACAATCTAGAACAAAACGGTGTAGCAAAAAGGAAGAAAAAATCTATTATAGAAGCAGCTAAAGCCATGATTCATGATCAAGATCTTCAAACCTTCCTTTAGGCCGAGGCATCTAGGACAACCGTGTATGTTCAGAATCGAAGCCCTCATTGTATTTTGGAGAACATGACTCCTGAAGAATCTTTCACAGGTTTGAAGCCTGAAGTTAGTCATTTGAGAATCTTTGGTTGTCTTGTATATGTTCATGTCCCTAAAGATAAAAGGACTAAGTTGGAACCATCTGGAAAGAAGGGAATATTTGTGGGCTACAGTGAGTCTTCAAAAGCCTACAGGATTTACATTCCAGGTCAGAAACTGATAGAGATCAACAGGGATGTTACATTTGAAGAGGATTTTGCATTCAAGAGATGTAAAGGCTCTCTCATGGAGATAGACAATGAAGACCATGAGACTCCTCAGGACATGGAAGTTGACCATACTCTTGAGATTTAGAGGGAGTCTCTTGAACTAGAAGAAGATGGTGATCTTGTTGAGCCTTTGGAACCTACTGATGGGCCTAGAGACATTGTTATTGGTTGAAAGAGACCTCTATGGGCTAGGCAAACAATGGAGGAGGAGAAAAAGTTTGCAGCCCCTAGAGGAACATTCAAAGAAAGCAAAAGACCTCAAAAGTTTTCAAACTATGTTGCATTGATGAGTCAAATTATTGAATCTGAGCCTTCCAGTGTTGAGGAAGCTACAAGTCAACAAGTATGGAGAGATACTATGGCTGAAGAGTATCAATCTATCCTCAAGAACGATGTTTGGGATATAGTACCTAGACTAGAAGGAAAATCTATTGTATCTTCTAAGTGGATTTTCAAGATCAAGCATGTAGATGATGGAAGCATTGATAAGTACAAGGCTAGATTTGTGGCTAGGGGGTTCTCTCAGAAAGAGGGAATAGACTATGAGGAAACATTTGCTCCAGTTGCTCATTATACCTCCATCAGGACTATCATTGCTATTGCAGCAGCTAAAGGATGAAAGTTACATTAGATGGACATGAAGACAACATTTCTAAATGGTGTAATTGAAGAAGAGGTATACATTAAGCAACCTGATGGATTTGAGGTTCATGGGAAGGAGTCTCCTATTTGCAGATTGAAGAAGGCTTTATATGACCTTAAGCAGGCTCCTCGTGCTTGGTATGAGAGAATTGATCGATACCTGCTGAGCTTGGGCTTCTCCAAAAATGATGCTGATTCAAACCTGTACTTCAAGGTAATTAATGGTGAAGCTTTGATCTTGGTTCTCTATGTTGATGATCCATTTCTTACTGGAGAAGAACACCTCATTATCAAATGAAAGAAGGAGTTGGCTTTTGAATTTGAAATGAAGGATCTTAAGTACATGCATTACTTCCTTGGTTTAGAAGTATGGCAGAGGCCTAATGAGATCATTTCGAGTCAAGGGAAGTATACAATAGACATCTTGAAGAGATTTTGTATGATGGATTGCAAATCCATGTCTACACCTATGGAAACCAATTTTCATAAGCTAAAGGAGTCTGCAACTAGTTCAGATTTGGTGGATCCTACTATGTACAAGTAGTTGATTGAATCGTTGATGTATCTAGTCAATACTAGACCAGATATTTTCTATGCAGTGAGTGCACTTAGTTAGTTCATGTGTGAACAAGGGAAAATACATATAGTTGCAGCGAAGCATATCCTAAGATACTTGCATGGCACAGTTGGGTATGGCTTGAGATATTCTTCTAGTGTGGACTTGAAGCTGCATGGATATTTTGATTCTGATTGGGCAGGGTGTGTTGCTGATCGGAAGAGCACCTCTAGATGTTGTTTCAGTTTGGGGTGTGTGATGATCTCTTGGTGTAGCAGGAAGCGGTCTTCAGTGGCACTGAGCATCGTAGAGGTTGAGTATATTGCACTTGTGTGGCAGCTCGAGAAGTAGTGTGGCTTCAGAAGCTCCTTGCAGGATTGTTTGGACAATTGTTGGAGCCGACTGCCATTCATTGTGATAATCAAAGCTATGTGAAGCTTTTTGTCAATCCAATGTTGTTTCATGATAGAACTAAACATGTTGAGATCAAATACCACTATATCAGAGATATGGTATTGAGGAAAGCTATCTAGTTGAAGTACATTAGCATTGATGAGCAGATGATCGACATTCTCACCAAGCCTCTCTCCCGAGTAAAGTTTGTGTACTTTCAAGACAAGCTTGGAATTGTGGAGAATGAAGCCCTGGCTGAGAGGGAGACTCAACTTCAACAATCTTCTGTGATTTTCTTTAATGCATTTTTCTTTGTGAGATAAATTTGAGGTGAAAGCCCTTGTTTCCACCCTCTGGGACTAGCCATGGTGGATGTCATGTTGAGTGACTCCATGACAACATCACGTTGAGAGACTCCGTGATGAATTCCTTGTACTTGTGTTTATCCACCCTCTGGGAGTAGCCATGGTGGACGTCATGATGAGATGACGACATCGCGTTGAGTGACTTCATGATGGGAACTTGTGCACTTGTTCCTTTCATACATGGGAGTAGCCATGATGGAAAATATCACGTTGAGTGACGCTGTGATGAGCTCTTTCCACATATGGGTGTAGCCATTGTGGATGTCATGTTGAGAGACTCCATGATATTGGTTAGCTAGAAGACTTCCTCCCTATTTGAGAGGGAGTGTTGATGTTAGCAGCATCATGCGTCACTTCCAGCCTCGACTTATGAAGAAATAAATTGAATATAGCCTTATCGGCTATTCAATTTATTGAAGCTGATATGAATGTGAATGGGCGCTTCACTTGGAAACATATAATATTTAATTATTTTTCTTGAGGCCGACTTCACTCATTCGCCACCTCTTATGGAGTCACAACATTTCATTGAGACCGACTTCTTGTCTTGAAGAGACGCGATCTCTCTCTCTCTCCCTCATGTATATATTTGAGTTGATCATTGTTCATTTGTAATCATCCATTCATAGTTCAAGTTTATGCAAGTGTGAGTTTCTCTAAGAGCAGATCAAAGTTTATAAAGAAGGCTGATATATTGTCATCAAGAAGAGCAATATTGTCTTCAAGAGATCGCATCAAATTGGTGTTGTTGTTTGGCATTGTAATTGGCCACATTGTAAAGAGTCTCATTGATTATTATTCAATATATAAGAGATATATTTTTTTTGGGTTTTTCTCCCTCAAGTGGAGGGTTTTCCCAGGGTATATGTTGTGTCTATTTGTTTGAATTTGAATTAAAATCTGCTTATTAATATCTGATCCTAAAAACTAACACCAATTGCATTAGAAAATCATCCTCCTCACCTTCATCCTTTTTCCCTAACTGTTTCAAATCACTAACCAAAAAAATTCCAACCTTGCTACATACCTTTCCTCCTCTCTCATCCAATGGCTTCAACTTATGATGAACTCCATCTTTCGTCAAACTATAAGTGTTCACACATCCATCATGCACTACTTTCCTGTCAAGCTGCCACGGTCTACTCAACAACAAATGGCAAACATCCATGTTCATAACATCACACAATACTTCATCATAATAACTTCCAATCTTAAATCTTACCACACATTGTTCATTTACCAAAACTTTGTGATCATCCTACAACCATGAGATCCTATGCGGATGCAGGTGCCTCTTTCTCTCGAACTGCAACTTCTCAACCATCTCTGTAGAAACAATATTACCAGTACTACCACCATCAATGATGACTTTGCAAAATTTACCTTTGCATTTGAATCTTTTATAAAACAATCTTCTCCTCTGAATGGGTTCACTATTTTCATTCATCAAAACTCTCCTCATCATCAAGGCTTCACCATCTTCCACTTCTTTGGAATTTGTTGAATGTGCATCTTCTCCATTTATGTTTGCTGCTCTATTCTGATTTACAGTTCTTCTTCTTGGTCTTTCCTCTTCATGAGGACACTCATATGATTTGTGCCCCTCTTCTCCACACTTGGAAACATGTTATTTTAAAATTTCCTCTTTCAAATCCCCTACCTGATCTTTCTCTTCCTCTAAAATTTTGATCATGGGGCTTGCTTGAGTTTTCACATCTTTCATCCTTGCTGCCCTTTATTTCTCTAATCTGCTGTTCATCCTCTTTTTGTTGCACATAAGCTTCATCCTTTCCCTTGTGTTTATTCTCAAACCTCTTGTTCATCCTTTCTTCTATCTTCAATGCTATTTGATAAGCATCTTCCATTGTCACAACTCTGACCAGTGTCATCTCTTCTTGAATACTTGATCTCAACCCATTTATGTATCTTGCAACCTTTTCCTTGGTTGCCTCTAAATTTCCAGTCCTTATAAGAATTCTATGGAATTCTTCAGTGTACTCCTTTACTATCTTGCTTCCTTGCTTCAAGCTTTGCATCTTTTTAAGCAATTCCAACTCATAGTCTACTGGAATGAATTTCCCTTTCATTTTCTCTACCATTTTATCCCATCTTGTAATCTTCTCTTTTCCTTTTCTTCCTCTTTCTAACTGAATTTCTCTCCACCAGATTGAAGCATGTCCCTTCAATTTTGTCTTGGAAAACCTTACTCGGTCTATGTCTCCAACTTCCTCAAATTTAAAATAATCTACCATATCATTTATCTAGTCTATCAGTTCTTCTGGATTCAAACTCCCATTAAAGGTAGGAACATCAATACTTGGTTTTTTCCCATTTTTGTTAAAATGGGCTTAACAATGGATCTCTTGCAACTACTGCAACTTCCTCTTTGCTCAATATTTAAACTAGCATTCTCTGTGTTCTCGTCTTCTTCATCATCACTTCTTGGGTTTCTCATTCTTGCAAATCCTCTCCTTATCTCATTTTGAAAAGTTTCAACCTGCCTTCTCAAGGCTCTAAAATCATCATCTCTTACAAAATTATCTCCTCTACCCCTTCCTCTACCTCTACCACGATGGGCTCCTCTCCCATCCATTTTTTTTTCAACACCCACAACACAATCCTGGTGCAACTGCCTCTCTTCGGCGGTCTGTTACACACTCAAGATCAACTTTCTCTGATACCAATAATGTAGAGAGTATTTAAACTAAAAAAATCCCTCTTCTAAAATCCTCAAACAATTCCTCAAACAATTTCTTAGATAAAAAAGAAAAAATGCAATTTAAACTCAATAGTTGATTGCACATGAACCCATTGAATTTCTCTGTTAAAGGAAGCTTATTACAAATGATTTTTCAGTCTTAGTAGACTGATAAATAAAAAATAAAAAATCCTAAAAACATCTTATATACAATGGAAACATTCAAATATAATTCTATGCTCAACTATGTGAGCTCCAACAAACTAGTTCACCTTCCAACACTCCAACACTGCTTGCAACTCTTGTAATTTCATTCCAATGCTCTAAAAATTCAATGGAATATTGAAAATCAGTCCCATCCTGAAAAAAAACACCAAGAAAACATTCCACCAAAGAATGCTACACTCTCTTCCTATATCCTTCAATTTCTCTTCCCAAAATTCCTCTTCAAAAACCCATTGCAATGAAAAGTGGTTTTCTATTCTTAACTCATGCTGTCCAGAAATTAATTTCATATGATTTATTTTTTCTTATCCCATATAGCACAACCCATGGTGATGATTCTCATTAAATCCCCTCAAAAATAATTAAAAATAATGAAATATTCATTCCTAGCAGTCCTCTAAAGATAGGAAAAAAATAGTTTTAAATTCTTCTCTTTTTTGACTCCTAAAAAAGCAAAAATCAAAAAGCAGCCCTGGGTGCCCACTTCCCCAGTCCCTACTTTTTAGGGATCATTAAATGGTGTTTTAAATCTCCACATTCAAATCCCAACACCCCAAATTTCCTTTCAAATATTTTAAAACTACTTTTTCGTTGCTTTTTCTCCCACAAGTCAACTTGACAATGTGCAAAGGGAAATTAATTTGTCAAGTTTAATTATTCATTTGAATATATATCATTTACCACCTTCAACTTGAATTCCAAACTAAAATTTATTCACCACAAAATTGTAAAATTTCTCAACAAAAATTGAAAATTCGACTTGATACAGGATTGCATTGAGCCATGGATGCTCCTGCATCAACATGTTTTAGAAAATTCTAAAAAATGACACAATGTCAAGTGTTCTCTCCACTAGGTTTGCACGTATCTTAATTTCAAGTTAAAAAAGTAACATAGTAATGTCAAGCTCCTTCTTAGCTTCCTAACCATGTAATTTTTTTATGTTTCAAATATTTTAAGGTTTTGATCTTTAATTTTTTTGGTAGCATCTCCATATTTTTCAAAAACCTACATATGATATTTTTTGTCTCATTTCTTACCTATTCATCAAAATTTGAAACAAATTTCATTTTTAAAAACTAGACTCTATTCTCAAGCACATTAAAGAAAATGTTTTTTTGATTAGTTTCCAAGAAATTTAGGGGGGAGAACACTCAGTTTTTCATTTTTCAAGATGTATCCACTTCGAAAATTAGTAAAAAAAATTATATTCATTAAAAATTAGTAGAAAAATTGAGCATAAACTACATGGTGTTAGCTAAGTTTTGATTGAAGAAATTTTTGAAATACTAAAAAAAGGTTAACATTTTAGGGGTGTCAGACCAAATGCTATGCTATGTTCTTTTGATAAAAAATGAGCACTTTGTATGGCTCCCCTACTTGAACCCCTTAATCTCCACTATTTTTTTTAAAAAAATAGTAGTGTAGAAAGTAGATTTAGAGCACTACGACTCTTGTTCTTGTTTTATCTTCAAATTTTCAATTTAAATTTAAATTTCTCATTAAAGGTTTTTCTTGATTTCAAAAAAAAAAGTGGCCACTTAAAACCCCATTTTGGTCCCCTATTTCCTTGTACATACCTAGGATTGAGGTTTTGAAAGTAGACTTGGCCTAGAAGTAAGTAGTGAGGTTCTTAAAATTAAGTTGGAGGGAAGCCACTTAATGCTAGATTTCTTGTATGTTATTTATAGTCTTGGGATCTATCTTGGTAGGTATTCTAGGGGTATTATAGTACTATAAAATGTCATTTTTTGGTTAAATAAATTTATATACCAAAAAAATTAGCATGAATAGATGATTGCAATGGGTTACCTGTGTCTAAATGACTTGAAAAATATCCATGCCAACCAAAAAGGGTTCCCAAAGTTGTGTCAAAAAAATTAAATTGCATAAATGATTATAACAATATAATTATTGGAATAATATAAAAAATAGATTAGAGTTATAATTATAGATACTACCCTATGGGAGTTTTTTTAAATAGAACTTGTAACCTCTTTCCAATTTTGGAGGAATTTTGCTTAAAATTTATAAATTGGTCAACTATATAGGAGCCAAACATTGATGTTATGACTGTCATAAAACCTATGATCTAGATATTGTTGTATGGTTATTGAATAATATTGTATGTTTTCCCACATATATAGTACAATTAAACTGCTCAATTTTTTATAGATATTCTTAAATAACCTACACTTTGGTTGCTTATGCCTAGATTTATGCAAGTGATGGAGAAAAGATAATTTTATAGGTTAGGGCATGCTTGGTTTATAAGTCACTTGATATACTTGTCTCATTTTTAAGAAGTGAATTGGCTTATTATTTTAAATATTTAGTTACATGGAGGATTGCATTGTCTTGTAGTTACATTATCACATCTTTAGGCTTGAAGGGAGTAATTTCTTCATGCTAATTGTTAACTAATGAACACAATATTTCAAACAAATAATGGATTACTATGTGAAATATTCTCCTAACCTAAAGGATCTTCTAATATACTAAAAGGTACATAAAAGCTCAAGTACATCTATAGATGTTATTTGAAGCCTAGGCATAAGAGTCTAAGAACCCCTCTCTTCACTAGACCTTTTATGCTTAGAATCTAACCTAACTAGAAATGATACTTTATACAATATTTTGAAACCCCCAACATAGGGTTTCTAAAATTTTGTATACTTTCACCATTTTATACTCAACAATGTTCTTTAAGGGAAAGGTGATTGCATATATTGCTAGTTGCTGTAAGACACTAATATAATATTGTAATCATTATAATTAGAAAATAAGAGAAATATAAAAGATTCAAAAACATAAAAGAAATTATCAATTTTAAATTCTTATTTACCGATCGCATTACAAACCTCAAATAAGAAAGATGTTGCTTCACCTTTGGATGTGAATGTTAAATTTCAGCAGGATAACACTAGACTTGATTGATGATATTGAATTTTCATAGAGTTTATTTGCATAATACATGAGATATGAAAATTATGAAGAAAATACTATATTTATAGACATTCCAAGGAAAAATAAAATGGAAGATTAGGATACAAATAAACACTTCAATTAAATGAATATACCATCACACCAACTCATCTAATCATTGGAAAATTATCATTTCAAAGTGATGAGGAGATACTATTGAATTATCTAATAAAAATGATGGATAATTGTGCCCATGAAGTTTCCATTTAGAGAGTAAGTTGACTAATGGTTGAAAAAAATGTTTCTAAAATGAAGAAGAGTTAACGAAGGACTAAAGATGGAGTTTCCTAAATGAGATGGAGTTAACTGATGTTTGAAGAAAGATTTAACTGAAGACAAAAAAGCAGTTAACTTATGAGTGAAAATGGAAATTAAATCTCATTTAATTAAAAATAATTAAAAATATTATTTAATTAAATGGATAATGAGAATAATAAATTATTAAAACTAATGTTGTGATAAATGGTATTTGATAAAAATGATTTGATGATTAATGTGATAATTAATAGGAACTAAAAGGGCGAAAAGGTGGAATATTTTTAGTGTCTACAAATTCTGTACTACAAAAAAGCATGACCATAGAAAGAGATCATATGTCAATTGTATTGAACATGAAAATAAAATAATTATACACACATGTATGTAGAAAATAATAGTAAGGTAATATTTGTATATTAAATGTTTTTGGTGTCATTTTGATTGTACAATCCTCCAAACAAAGAATAAAATACAATTACAATATTTGAGATGCTTTACACTTTCTATTTTATTATAATATATAAAGTCTCACTAAAGAAAACTACTATCCAAGTCACATGGGATATTTTTTGTTCTCTAGTTAAACAATACTTTACTCTAATACAAATAATTATTTTGAGTTTAAAACTCTATGGATTGTCTTCAAATATGTACATTCCATGTTAGAGAGAAATTATATATGTATATGTATATATATAATGAGTATGATGAATGATGTAGTTATTGAAGCAATCTTTAACAAAGATAGATGCAAGATGGTTAGATGAGAAATGGTGCTAGTGAGAGGAGTCCATAATAAGATTCTACTCAAGCTAGTTAAGCATTGTAAATGATGTACACATTAGCTCCATGGTCTTTGAGGTTGAAAATCATAAGTTGTTTGTAGATAAGATAATGTTCGAGAATGAGAGGATGAGACATTTTGGAGAAAGGAATTTTGAACTTTGTAGAATAAGGTTATATGGCTAAAGAAATTTATGATTGTGCTTTAAATTTTAATTTTTGTTCAAGCATTCCAATTATAATAAAAAAATGGGTTAAGTTTCCCACTAAAATTGTAAGAATATTTGGGATTTTATTTGATTCATAGTGACGTGTTTAGACTTGTTCATATTCCATCACTAGGAAAATATCTATATTATATTCATTTAATATATGGTTTCTTCAAGAAAATGCAAGTGCGCCTTCTAAAAAAGAAATTTATTTGTTTTAGTAATTTCAAGGAATTCAAGGCTTTTGTTGGATACTTTTTCTAGGTGAGTTTGAGTAGTTTTTTAAGTAGAGAGAAAGAGCAAGGAAGAATAAAAATTTATATATTCCACAAAAATCAAAGTTTTAGAAATAGTGAAAAGGATGTATGTGGAAAAGATAATGGGGTATGTTTTATGGTGTAGGATTGGATTGGAAAGTTGGGATAGAAATAGTAAACATTAATTTTCTTTGATCAATAAATCAACCACATAGACCTAGTTGATCAATTCCGACATGAGGTATGAATTGGTAAACAACCTTGTAACAATCATCTAGCTCGTTCATTAATAAATACAAAGAATAGAATAAATTCTTTTCAGTTACTAAGAGAACTTGAGAAAATTTATCCTTTTAAATAATACAAAAACTAAGCAATCCACAAGATCATATCATCCATATATTAACATTATTAACCCTATCCAAGTTCTCCTAGTAAAGGAATAAAGAGTGTTTTGATGGGGAGAATGATACCCCTTCTATTGCTAGGATGGTTGACCCTACTAATAGTATTTATTTGGGTAAGGGTAAGGGTATTATTAATATGAATAATTCTCGTGATGTTAGTGATTACCTTGGTTATAAGTTATTCTTTTCTTTGTGAAAATGACTACTAGTAAGGGTGGGAAGGGTTCACCTCTATCAAAAAAGAAACCTATATCATAATTGTTTTTACTCCCCTATGATTACTATTTTATTAAGCCACATGGTTTTGATGGAATTGATATTGGGAAAGGTATTTTGGGTAAAGGTGAGGGTGTGAAGGGTGTGAAGGGCTCACTTTTCCTTAAAAGTTCATACGAGTAATGAGAATGATACTCTTGATCCCCTTATCAATGAGGTTAATAGTTCTATCAAAGGTTGTTATGGAAGTAACCTAGCTACTCCTTTGGACGTTAGCAAGGGTTTTAGTGTTGATAAAAAATACATGAAAGGCAAATTTTCTTCCCCTTATTTTGCACATAAGAGTGCTAGGAACCCTAAAGTTTGTTAGCCTTCTATTGATGATTAGAACAAGAATAAGAATTTAATAAGTTCTTAAGGACCAAGGTAAGGGCATGGGGTCTATTAAAGATAAGGCAGTGAAAATTAATTCTAAGAAGGATCCTAAGATTAAGATATTGGGGCATGTTGATGATAATATTTTGGAGTTGATTGTTATAACTAAAAGATCCTCTAGGTTAGTTTAAAAACCCCCTTTCATTGTTAAGATATAAGAATATGAGGTGGGCCTTCACAACATTAACCTTCTCGATTCTAGTATTAAGGATGCTACCTCTTGTGATGAGGAGAATTCAACTACTGACTCTATAAATGATGTTAGTTATTTTTAGGATAGAAACTACACTTTTTCTCATGAGGATTTAGGGCATGGATCTTTTGAGAAATGGGGTGATCTCAAGGACTTTGAGTATTTCAATAAGACTCATGCCATTGAAATGGATACTATTGATTTATTTCATTTTTAGTTGGTGAAGGTTGATAGGATAAAATTTTACTAGGGATCCTATTCCCTTTGTGTCAACAATGATAAAAGTCTAGTTTCTTTATAGGAAAATATGAAGAATATAAATGAGAAAATGAATAAGATAGAATCCATGATTCAAAATTTTCTTAGCTATATGTTCATGCATAGATCAACCTCTACCCTTATGTTTCTTTATTTTTTTATTCATAAGAACAAGAAAAGGATAATTGCTTCTAGTAATGCTATCTCTCCTACAAAGGGTGAAAATTAAAAACATGTGATCAAATATTGATTCAAGTCGTCTCTCCCACAAAGGGTGAACATTTGACTAGGACACATAAGAGAGAAATATGATAAGATCTCACACTAGAGGTACTTTATAATTTATGATTTACAAGCATTAAATATTTAATAAGTAAAATCTTCCATAAATGTTCAAATCATTGAACAAAGATTATACACTCTATTCTAGACCCACTATTGACATGTGACAACATCACATTTGTCTACCCTTTTAAATATTAATTATTGATGCTTATTTTCCTTTAAAATATTAGGTGCTTTTAAAGATCTCTAAATGTTCAATCGAACAATTTAGAGTGGGGTCCACTAATACTAGCATATGAAATTTGTCTTTGGATGACATGTCACAAGATCTCTATCAAAGTTAACTATTAGATGAATGGTTGATGGTTTTTTGCTAATTCATAGACTAATTCTTTCATTGATCCCCAAATATCTAAACAAAAGATAGAAAAGTTTAGTTTAGGCCTATCAACACTACGTGGCAATATTAACATTGTCTATAATAGGAGATATCTACTATATATGTTTATTCAACTTCTAATCTCAATGAATGATGACTAATTCCATATGAGTAATCATCACTTTAGACTCATAATGTGGCACAATCTTGGGTCTTAACTATCAGTCAAGTGAAGACTTATTAGCTTTCACAAATTCACTAATTTATAATTCAATAAATTTTTTCATAAACTTGAATAGACTATGAAAATCTTACTAGACCCACAATTCAACATGACGCACATCCCACACAGTCATCATGATGTAGATTGACAAATGATACTTGATAGCTCTTTGGTCCATGGAACATGTCCACAATCTATGAATCTTTGATCAAATAAAGATACATGAGTGGGATCCATTTGGACCAAGATACATGAGTGGGATCCATTTGGACCTATAGACCTATATAAAGATTCCACACATGTAGGATATTAACCACCAAAATATGAAAATAAGAAAATTTTGACAAATTGGTGTAAGAGGTGCAAAAGTGTGAAAACCACAATTAAAGACAGAAAAAAGAAGAAGGATGGTATTATACAGTGAAAAACGTGGCCCAAGACCATATCATATGAAAACTATGATTGGTAACTAGCATAGAGATTCATAAGTGGCAAAGTGAATCTTCGTCAAATAACCAGGCTTGATGTCTGTGATATTGTGAGTGTATTAAGTATTAACCAATGAAACTTGGCAAAATCCCCATACCACCGCCCTACTCAACACATGATCTTGCTCTTTTGGGATTGTCAACAAGATTTGGAAAATGGCCTTCACTGTGTCATTGGTCAGATTAAAAGTGAATCTTTGGTGGCTAGTTTCTCAGTCATATTCACCTTTAATAGCTAGTCTCTCAGTCATATCCACTGATTGCATGTTCAGACTTCCAAATTTCCGATTATCAACTGGACAAACCAATCTACAAATGTCCAAGCGAATGACATCTATCTAACTTCTCTTTGACTATATTGTTGGATTTATATGCTTACCGACATAATGCTTAAGGACATATTTGGTCGTATGATCGTTTGATTGTTGATTTAACCTGTCAAATGACTTAATAACAGGTTTTGTTTCCTACTGGGCTGCCAGTTTAGCCTATCCAGAGACACCAAATCGGGCACCCAACAACCTTCAACTTCCCTTAGATCATAGAATCGTATATTCAGAAAGGCAAATGGCCTTGAATCAGGCTATCATACTTAAGTGCATCATTTGTCAGATTAAAAGTTTGAATTTTTGATAGCTACTCAGTCATATCCACCGATTGCATCTTCAGACTTCCAATCGTCAAACCAATCTATAAATAGCCAAGATAATGACGTATAACTAACTTCCCTATAATTAGGTTATTGGACTTTAATGCTTACCGACATATTCCGTAGTATGAATGCTTGTATGTTGATTTAACCAGTCAAATGATATTGATCACAGGTTTTGGTTTCTACTGGGTTGCCCACAGACACCAAATCAAGAATCCAACGACCTTCAACTTCCCACAGATCTTCAGAAAAGTAAATGGTCTTCATTCAGGCCATCATACTTGAGTGTGTCATTGATCAGTTTGAATTGTGTACACCATCTCAGTCATGTCCACTGCTTTCATGCTCAGATTTCCAATTGTCAAACTAATCTATAAATGTCAAAGAGTATGACATATTTCTAACTTTTCTCAGATTATGTTATTGGACACAAATGCTTACCGACATTGTCGGTAGTCTGAATGTTTGAATGTTGATTTAACCAGTCAAATGACTTGATCACAGGTTTTGGTTTCTACTGATCTACTACCCAGTTCCCACAAACACCGAATCAAGCATCCATCAACGTTCAATTTTGCTTAGATCATGGATTCATGTTTTCAGAAAAGTAGGCGCCTTTCAAAAGGTGACTGTCTGATCAAGCAACTTGAAAGTCTCAAGCCAACTACCATTGGCCACGACTAACTTTACAGCGTCCAAAAGAAATACCACTTGGGTTCAGTTTACATTACAATAGCATGTCCGATATCATGGTAAATCGATTATAACAAGAGATGGAAACGTATACGTATTTGTGTATTTGTGTGTTTATATTGTGAAATAGTAATTGTTTTTGTCAAGATAAATAAAGTTAGAATATGTTCCGTTGTGAATTAGATAACTTCAATTTCAAGTAATGATAGTTTGAGTTTATGATCAACAATGTGTTTGTTCACGTTGTATTTGATTCATATTAGTGATTTGATATTTGAAATTGTAGTTGATGTGAAAGTTAGTGGCTATTAGATTGTGTACATAATGCACTATGTAATAATTGAAAACCATTAATCATAGATGACTTAAATTCTTGCTACTCATTTTGACCCGAAGCAATAAAATGATATTAGATGATAGCACATTGTTTCAATAAGTGTGAATCATTTTTCACAAACATATAATTAAGTGTATTTAGTGTAAGCTTTTTCCAATTTTTTTTTTTTTTTAAAGTCAATAATGCAGTTTTATAGAAGAGGATTATGTAGAAAAATAAATTATATATAAAGACTAAAATTAAATACATATAATAATACACCATTATATTATTAGGAAGGGCTATGAACATGACTAACAATACAATTGTTTGCAGGGATCACCTAAGTATCAATCCATTAAGTACATCATTCAAATAGAGATATTCTATATATCATACTTAATTCACTCCTTTTATTTAGACAATGATCCAAAGCACCATGGATTAAAACAATAATACTATTATCCTTTCTAATAAATGTAGGCACAAACTACCAAATAATTGATTAGTCATCAAGGATTTGATTATTAATATGTAGAGATAAATATTTAGATTATCAAAATTTAATCATTATTATGAAGAGACAAATACCTAGATTATCAAAGTAAAAACTTTAAGATTTATTTTATATTTTAAAATAATACTTATGTTTATTTAAAGCATTCTAATAAGTAGTGCAAACTTTAGTCCATTCATATATATCATCGAGGGTTCATCCACACTATCCAAGATCTATATGTCCTCACAACTACTTCACTATTAGTTATGTATCAATCTTACAAAAATATCAATAATAGTCAAATACTACATTATTATGATCTCATTATTCCATACATTAAAACATAATATACACATAAACAAGTAAGACAAAATCATTATAATAATTTAAAATTTCCAAGTACATCAATAAATAAGAATGTATCGTGCAACATATTAGTAACAATATATCATCTTGAAAAATTAGAAGTAAAAAAGAGGGATGTTACACATATATTTGAAGGAATCAATTACATTATCTTTCAATTGCACCAAATGTATGCATTTAAAACAAGATATTATAAATTATATTTTTGACTTAGGCAAGTGAAGTAGTTTCATTTTTTTAATTTCTCTAATCCATTGGGATCCATTAGGAATTGGTTACAGAGTGGGGGATTCAATTTTTTTTAGATTGATTAGCTTCATGTGCACCTTTGTGGTCTTTCTTTGGTCTATACACTAGAGTTCTTCTGATAACTCATTATGATTGCAAGGGTCATATGTAATTCATTCATGGATAAATAGACAAATGAAGAACTATTCAACCATGGACCCAAATGTATAAACACATAAAAAAAACTCAATAAAACAATGAAACAAAAATATGTTATTTATTTATTCATATTCACAATAGAATTACATAATTTTATATAGTGTGTCTGGACAATATACTAGGCCTAAACCTTTAGACTAAAAATAGACAAATTATAGAACTTGAATGATATTGAAATATAATGACAATGCCAAGATATCTTCCCACTATCTTAAATGACTTCTAATAACCCTTAGGGATGTTTATATAACATCTTATAGTCTTAGGAATGATCTTAGTTAGTCATAAGGTGGCACAAATATTGATGCCTTATGAAACATGTAGTTAGCCAAACTTGTGAAGTAATCTTCTCAAATGAATACACTAATGGTAGATTGATGAATATTGATGCACTTCACACCACAATATCTCTTATGTTTATTGTAATTCGTAATGTGTTCCTTTTCTACGCCAATCTTTATAAATTATTGTAAGATTTGAATAGGGAAATTGATTGTTATTTTATTATGCTTGATAGTAGGTTAGGAACCAATCTAGACCTTTGCATTGATAAAAAAACTTATGTAAGTTGAATAAATTTTTTTAGGATCAATTTAAAATGTATATCCTCAACCATTAGGTAAAATGTACAAGTGTAAAGGAGTACGATAGGATATGTGGTGACTGATTGATGACTAGATTGTAATTGTAAACCTACAAACAAACAAATAAACTAATTTTTTTTTTTTTTTTGGGTGATGCAAGATTTTTCTTATAGTTTGGTATTCTCTTGCATCAAACACCTAGGCTAATTTAGAAAGTGATTCCCTCAGTTTTTTGCGGCTAGAGGATAAAAAATATAGTTTACTTCAACCTTAGAAATCCATCTTGAATCTTCTTGAGTTCTTCATTTCCATTTCATCAAATACTCCTCATTCCATCTATTTCTAGTACTCCCAATCTTACTATCCAAAATTTCCTCAATATCTTCTTTTAATTATTATAGTATCTAACTCCTTCATTGCACTATTGAGTCTCCTTCATGATCTTGATATAAATATACAACACTAAATAAAAGTGATATGCCAAAACCATTTCGTAACTCCACTTCATATGCATTTCTTAAATAAGGATTTTGACAATTCTACAAGAACCAAAATTATTCATCTTCAACTTAATACATTTACAAACTTTGAATATTTCATTTCTAAAATATACCATCACTTCTTATCCAGTTGTAAACTTCCTATGCCATATTTTCTCATTTTCCTTCTTATATCTATCATTAATCTTCTCCAAATGATTCTAAATACTTTAGTATGTACATCCTTCATATTTTCTAAAAAACTCTTCTACTTCCACACTCATCTTCTTTGTATTGCTAATGTCTCTCAATTTTGATACATTCCTTGGATTAAATAGATTTTTCCTATACTTATGTTTATTGAATTTTTGTGTGCAATCTTTGCTTGTGCCTATACCATGTTCTAATTTCTTATATTCTCTCCAACATAACATCTCAATAAATTGGTCAAAATCCTACTAAGCACTTCTATCTATCCATCATTCTTTGGATGATATGTTAAACTAAAATTTAAATTTAAGTTTGCATCATCTTCCATAATATCCTCTAAAAGTAACAGAAAAAATTAGTGTCCCTATCTAAAATAATATTCCTTGGAAATGCATGCAATCTCACTACTCTAAAAAATAGATTGGCTATACATAATATGTAGTACATTTTTCTTCTTCAATGGAATGAAATTTTTCCATTTTATAAAATTTATCGACAAACTATAAATATTGAATCATGTCCTCCCTGAGCTCTTGGAAAGCCTAATACAAAATATATACTTATCTCCTTCCAAGGTCTCTCCAAAATTGGTAATGACTACTACAAACTGATATTCTAACTTCTTCCCTTTACAACTTGACAATTACTATAAACTTGAGAGAATTTCCTCACATCATTATATATTTTCAGCCAAAAATAATTTGTATTCACCAATGTTATTATCATATCTACCCCAAAATGACCTTCTAAACCACTATTTTTGATTGGTTAAGCAGGGAAAAGGCCTTGACCCAAACAATTAGTACAACATGATAAGAACAACAGGTGGTAAGAAACAACAAGAACATGAAGCCCACCAAACTTCCCCCCTCCCACAAAGAAAATGCTTAACCAATTTCCATATGATCAAACATAGCACTTCTATCATAGGAATGAAAAACCTTAACCTAGCAGCAGTAGCATCCTTCCCTATCCATCTAAAGTACTTATAAACATCTATCATAGTGTTCCTACTTAAAATATAAACAACATTACAGATATTTAAGTTCTGGCACCCACGGCCATAACTAGTAACAACAGTCCTATAAAACATAGTAGAGATAAACATCATAAACAAAAAGAAAAATAGCACAACAAAGCACCCAAGCTATGCATCCTCAATCAACCTCCATGCATTCATCAGATCTTCAACAGTGTCATTCACTGTTGCCTTCAGCTCCATCTTGCCAGCCAAGTCCTCACCATCACCCGTTGCTTTTTATTTTGCTGCTTTTTGATTTTTCCCATACTAGAAATAGTAGCCATAACAACCTTCTTCATGATAGCATCAACCACCGAACACACATTCTTAACCGCTTCTTCCAGGGTTTGAATTTTGTTTTCATTTCCTTTTTCTTTCATACCTTTCTCCAGAACCTGCAGTCTTTCCTCAATTATACCCTCCACCAAATTTTTGAGGGCTTGAAGTTTGTTGTCCTCCACCTTCTCATGTATCCTCTTTTCCAGGATTTGCATCCTCTCCTCCAATATTTTAATCCTCCCATTCCCATCATCCTCAGCCTTGTCTTCCTCTTTACTAGTATTTTCATCCCTCTCTTGATTTTTCATTACATTTCCTTCCTCCTCCTCCCAAGCTATCTCATGCTGTGAATCCTCCTCCTTTTCTTCATCACCATTACCATCCTCGCTTTTTGCGTTTGATTCCTTGTCCTCAACCAAGTCTCCACCCAGATTGTTAGGAATTTCTTCAGTTGATGAATCATTCTCCTCTTCTTCTTTCTTTTCAACACTCTTAGGCGAACTTTGGGTACTTTTTTCCTTAGGGCTCTGTGTGTTTTTCTTACTCTCCTGTCCCTTCGATGCCGCCATAGCCAGTCTTTTTGATCTCTTTCCACCAAGGTTTAAGCATTCCATCTCATTATCATCGGGAATAGTAATAGTGTCCACCTCTTCCCCAAGTTCACGCAAAATCAATCTCCTACTTTTTTTAGTCCCCATCTCCATTGATATATCCTTTCTTTTCTCTAGCATGACCATAAGTAAATCCTTCCACATAGTAGTGTCAGGGCTTTGGGATTTCTTACCAGATTTCTCAGGGCTTTGGGATTTCTTGCTAGATTTTTTAGGCATGGGGTGGGGACGGTCTTCAAGAAGCTCAATTTTTACCGAGCTTTGGGGTTTTGGGTCTTCAATCATCTTGAGGACAAGATTTTTTTGAGGGGTCCTGGAAAGCATGAATTTGTAAATGGCTCTGATGAGGCTTTGATGTAATGGAAGATTGGCTCCATGAGTAAGACTCTGGCTTAGAGAGGAAAACAAAAAGAAAGGAAAATTGATTTTTTCCTGATGTCTAATGTGGTTGAGGATAGGAAAGTGGTATTCATGGACGAATTGATAGCGCACTTCAAGAGTAAAATATTTCATTACAATAAAGCACACATTATGATACGGAGGTGGCAACTTAACCCTAGAGTAGGTCCATTTTGAAATCTTTCAGGTTTTTCTTTTCCTTCAAAAAACTTCTCAAAATAGTCCTGATACTTACCATTGCTAACGTTTGCAACCTTTGTTCCTTCATAAGCCAAACCCGTCACTTCTGCAATCAACTTCACATCCACCTTAAACTGGAGCTTGCCCAGGTTAACTTCACCATCTCTCCATGCGTTAGCAAACTTGTAGTTGAGTTTTTTCGTTGTAGCCCTCCATTGTAGCAAAATATAGAGTGAAACCTGCCTCCTCAAAAATACCCCAGAGCTTCTCATTGTTGTGAAGTGAGTCAAATTTTTGAGGTTCGGTATGCTTCCTAGGGCCTCCCATATTGCTATTTGAGCTATGGAAAATTTTGGGAACACGAAGGAAATCACTTCTATTACCTTCGACGTCCTCAACACTTGCAACCAGTAACTCCACACTCTCAGTTCTAATGGTAATTTTGTGACTATTCATTTGAAATGCAGTCGGCTTAGGGTTTTTTCTATAATTCATAAAATATTTCACTCCTAGATTACCACCTTTTCACCCATAATCATTATTTCTTGCGGTAGCTTTGCCTCCCTTTCTAGCAATGATAGCATTTGTTTTCTTCCATATTTTATTATTATTGCCGACACAACTCCATCTGTCATACCTCATGTGATTTATTTCCCAATTTAAAATTTTCATTTCACGGTACAAAACTTGTCGTCTGGTTGTCATTTCCCTCAATTGCAATTCCTTTTATCAGGATTTAGCAATCCCTTTAAAACGTACCTCCAACGCCATCCAATCAGCTTGCCAGCTTGCATCCACGGGGTCCACGTCCTCATAAGCCTTCTCATTCCACCACTTATATTGATAATTAAAAAACCCCTCCTCATAGTCCTTTATTTGAGTATTTTTCTCCAAGTCTATCCTTCGCTAGGACTTCTTGAATTTGATTAGGAAAATTAGTAAAGTCTCAGTTTATTAAAGTTTCTTGATTTACACCAAGGCTGGCCATCACATCCGCCCCCTTATTTCCTACCCTTAATGAGTGGAAAATTTTAACACATTGAATCTCTTGTAATATGCCTTTACAATCTTCCAACAGATCTCTAATTTCCCAAGGAACATTCACCCTATTGTTGAGATAATCTATTATCAGCTTTGAGTCTCCTTCTATAATTACCTTGTTGTATCCTCCTTCCTTGAGAAGTCTAACTCTAATCCCAATAGCAGATGCCTCAACAAAGTTGTTCATAGTTGTTCCTAAGCCTTTGTTGTATGTAGTTAGATAGGCACCCTTATCATCTCTTATTACTCCCCCAGCAGCAGCCCATCCAGGATTCCACTTCGAGCAACCATCAAAGTTGCATTTCACCCATCCTGGATCTGAGGGATCTAGATAGTGCTCCTTATAAGTGTTTTAGCTAGTTAACATTATTTAAGTCATGGGAGAGCTCCCATTGTTGTTTTATGCTTAGCTCATGCTGAGTTGGCTGTTTCTTAGCCTATTTGTACTTGCAGCTTTCCACATTTTCCTGAATTTGTCTTTTGACAATTAAACATAGCTCCTTACTAGTTCTTGTAGTCTCCCTAAACACTCTGTTATTCCTCTCTTTCCACAAGCCCCAAGCCAAAAATGGGGGAATTTTTCCCCACATATCACTAATTATATTGTGGGAATAAGGTCAAAAGCTCCATCCTTCCACAAAATTTGGACATTGGTAGGGAAAACCCACTCCACCTTCAGAGCATTAAGAAAAAAACTCCAGACTTCTTGGGCATAAGAACATTGAAAAAACAAATGCATTATGGTTTCCTCTTCTTCATTACAAAGGCTACATTTATTGACAAGGTACCATCCTCTTTTCTTTAGGTTATATATAGTGAGGATCTTACCATGTATAACCGTCCAACAAAAGTAGTTGATTTTTGGGATTAGGTTCTTCTTCCAGACCTTAAGCCAGTCAAAGAACCCAAAACCATAGTTTGCTACATCATAGAGTCATAAGAAGATTTAACCGAGAACCTACCATTAGTGTTTTTTGTCCAGATCCATTCGTCCTTTCTGTTTCTTGAAAATAGGTCAAGATTTCCAATTTATTTCATAAGCAGGTCAATAGCAGCGTCCCAATTCTGTTGTCTACTTCCCCTGAGAACACCATTATTTAGATAGTCTTTGAAGCTTCTCCACCTGGGTCGCATTCCATCCCAAACTAGATAATTAGAAACATTTTTTCCAATTTCTCTTCTCAGTCTCATTCTGATTTGTTGGAGATCTCCAAAGGCTGACAATGGGGCCGGTATGGAGTAGGGGTCATCCTAGAGATCAGTGTTAAGCCCATTGACAATCCTCATTTTTGCACCTATAATCAACACTCCTCTAGCTTTAAGGAGATTATTCCAAAACACAGACCCATGCAGAAACTCCTTCTTCCTTAGAAAATAGCTAGCATCCTTATTTTTAAGATAATTTTCCCTTATGATTGTAGCCCAATATTTTTCATTTTCCAAGAGAAACTAGCCCATTTTCGCCACCAAAGCCTTATTAAACAATTTTAATCTTTTGATGCCCAACCCTCCTCCTTTCTTTGAGACAAACACCTTCTCCCATTTGATGAGATCCATTCTTTTCCTTTCCTCTACTCTTGAACATAAAAATATTCTTTGAATTGTTTCAATTCTCTCAGCAATATAAGCTAGTATATTAAACATTGAAAAATAATAGACTGGAAATTCTGAAGGGAGGCCTTTAAAAGCTAAATTTTTCCTACCAAGCTCAACAATTTGCCTTTCCAGCCAACCAATTTTTTCTAGACTTTCTCCACAATATAGTTCCAGTAGTTGCTGTTTGGATTTCAAGAGAAAAGAGGTAGGCCAAGGTAAGTAGCAAGTAATTCTGCTTCCTGACACCCGAAAATCCTTATCACTTTATCTTTCACAAGCTAGCTAGTATTGAAAAAATAAATTTTACTTTTTTGGTAATTTATACACTGTCCTGACATTTCAACATAGTTTTCCATAATGGTTTTCCATTGTTTAGCTTCAACCACCAAAGCCTCCCCCATTATAATGGTATCATCAACAAATTGTTGATGTGAGGCCGGGGATAAAGAAGAAGCATCACAAAAACTCTTCAAAGACTTATTGTTAAGTTGTTTCTGTATGTTGCAGCCAAGAGCTTCTGCCACAATGACAAAAAGGTAGGGAGATAAGGGATCTCCCTGTCTCAGCCCTCTACCAGGTGAGAAAAAACCATGGGCTATACCATTAACCAAGATTGAGTACTTCGGGGTAGTAACACAGACTTTTATCAAATTGAGGAATTTACCATTGAAGTCATTTTTTTCCAAAACAACAAATAAAAAATTCCAACCCTATCATAAGCTTTGGAGATGTCTAATTTCAACACCATACTTGTCTTTTTACTGTAATCCATAGAGTGCAGGATCTCATGAGTGTAGATTGCTGCATCTAGAATTTGTCTTCCCTGAACAAAGCCTTTTTGATTAATAGCAATAAGTTTTCCTAAGACCAACTTTAGCCAATTGACAATAATTTTGGAGCAAATATTATAAGTTGTGTTGCATAGACTTATTGGACTATAATCATTCATTGAAGCAACTTCATTGGACTTAGGGACAAGGGATAAAAAAGTAGTATTCATCTGATTTAAGAGTCTACTCGATCTAAAAAAATATTTAACAACTGTTAAGAGGTCCATAGACATAATCTCCCAGTAGACTTGGAAGAAGCTAGGTGGGAATCCATCTGGTCCAGGAGCTTTGAAAGCTCCAAAAGAGAAAACAACCTCCTTCACCTCTGTCATAGTGACACATTTAGTTAATTCTTTTAGGTCTTCTTCCGTGATAACATTAGGTATAACCTGCAAGAACTCCTCCAATTCCAGATTGTTGACCCTTGAAGGCTCTGGATAATTTGAAAAAAAGGAAACAACCTCATTTTCTATTTCGTCTTCCCTTTCAAGTTTGGTGCCATTAGAGGTAGTAAGGGATCTAATCCTGTTTCTTCCTCTATGCTTCATAGTAGATTGGTGAAAAAAATTAGTATTCCTATCTCCTTCTTTAAGCCACTGAATCCTTGATTTCTATTTCCAGAAGATTTCCTCCTTACTTATTTTGTGCTACTGGGCTCTAAGCTCCCTTTATATTATGTAGATCTCATCATTACAATTTCCTGCCTCCATTTGATCTTGGACTCCCTTAATTTTCAAGTTTAGGTCCCTCTTAGTAGTAAAGATATTCCCAAAAGTGTATTTTTTCCATCCTTTAACCTTAATCCTTAATTATTTTTAACTTCTGCATTAGCCTAAACATTGGGGTGCCATCACAAGGTAGGTTCCAACATTCCTCAATTAGAGATTTAAATTTTTGGTGAAGGGACCACATGATTTCATACCTGAAGGGGTAAGGGTTTTTAATCGCTCTATCATCCCATTCCAGAAGAAGAGCAATATGGTCAGAACCCATTCTAGGAAAGGAAGTAAGAGAGACATTTTGCATAATATTCCAGTTAGAGGAGATCAGGAACCTATCCGGCTTAACTTGGATGAGTTGATTTCCTTGCCTTCTATTAGTTCAAGTAAAGTGGGAGCTAGTAAGAGGGATATCCATTAGTTCCACCTAGTCAATAAAGTTTGAAAGATCCATCATACTTTCAGAGAAGTCAATTAGACCTCATTTTTTCTCAGATGGGTATAGTGGGGAATTAAAATCACCTCCAAGCATCCATAGATCATCTTTGCTATTAGTCATAATTCCATCCAACAAATTCCATAAATCCATCTTGTCCAACCTAGAATTTGGGCCATATATATTCCCCATATTCCATTTAATGGAAGTATCTCCATCCTCCATACTAATCAAAAGGTTGTTCTTATTCTTAAATTTCAACTTGCCACCAAACTGTGAATAATTTAAGCAGGTAGCAATCCATCTAGAGGCCCCCTCCGCATCACTGGTATCAAAACCAACACCAGGCCAAATCCACTTCAGGGTTTTCTCAAAACTTTCCTTTTTCATTTTTATTTCCTGGATTAAGAGAATGTCAGGTTTCACATCAGCTAGGCACACCTTCAACACATGTTTATATGGGCCATTAAGACCCCTTACATTCCAAGACAAAATCTTCATAATTACATAGAGCTAAGGAGCAGTATCAGGTTGATACTACCCCAATTGGGAGGTTGACCTCCCTTACTTCCTTTTCGATTTGTTCCCTGCCAGTGAATCTAGGGTCCTCTATTTCCCTGCTGCCACATCTTTTGCTGTTTCTTTGACTCTTGTTTCTTTTGATTGGTGTCTACCTACTTTACTATTTCCTCCCATATCTAGTTTTTTTTTTTTCCTGTGATTTAGTGTTTATCCATCCCTTATCATCTTTGCTTTGTGATGTTGGCTCCTCCTCCAAAATTGGTTCATGGTGGTCTTGAGTTGGGGTCAAAAGCTGTTCCTTTTGGCTTATAATTTCCCCTTCCTCTTGGGCTTCATTTTGCTGTTCTTCATGAAATATTGGAGGTGAAGTTGTTCCCTTATTTTTCTTCCCTTTATCTAAATCCAGAAGTTTCTCCGAAGATGGTGGGGTGGATGGTTCATTAGCAGCCTTTGAAAACAACCTTTCCACATTATCATTTGGAATATTTTCTTGATCTGGATTAAAGGATTTTTCTGTGAGTAACACTTCTTTATTGGGTGTTGAGTTTTTAGGTTCCTTTGAGCTATTCATCAAAGTCTTATTCTTCAAAGGATCATTCACTTGTGTCTCAATTTGGGGGATCTTAGGCTCAAGAGGAGCTATTTTACAAGCATCTTGTAGGTGCCCAAATTTGTTGCATCCCTGACAGAAAACCGTAGCTCTCATATTCTAGAGGTTGAACCCATTTGCCAAACTTGGATTTTAAGGTAACATAAGTGGGTAGGACTGTATTAACCTCAATGTTAACACAAATTATTGCATAGACTAACCTTTCTTTAAGAAGAGTGACTTTGTCAATGGTGACCAAAGAACCAAAGGAATCAACTATTCCTTTAAAACCTTTTGATGCCAGAAATCAAGTGGCAATCTAGGGAGCCTAACCCAGGTTGGAGCAACTTTCCCCAAATCAGCAGAAGCGTCAAAGCCTGGTTTCCACTTGTATAAAGATAAAATATTTTTAAATCCACTATCAAAATCCCACGGTCCACCTATGAGGACCTTTAACATATCCTCAAGGATAACAAAGGTAAACAGAAAGAGACCCTTGGGCATAACACTTATAGAAATGCAGCCTTGGAGTTTCCAAGTGTCAGAGGCCCATTTTTGTACTTGGTCTATGTTGGGTCATCCAACAAAGAATTTCCCCACCAAGGACAGCTTCAAACCCTCCATAGCATCATCCAAGATAACATCTAGGATGTCCATTTCATCCCCCATCATAGTACAAAAATCCAACACAGACTCCTGAGGTGTCCTTGTTGAAGTTTGACCTCCAACAAGCTTTTCCACATAGGAGGCCATTGGGGCATCTGGGCCAAAACAAGACTTGCCTTCCGGAGAAAAAACAAGGTTTTTCAAACCCCTAGATGATGGAATATGCTTAGTGCACATAGTTTTCCTTACACACAGAGAGGCAGTATTCTAGGAAACAATAGGCTTCTTTGGTGGGGGAGCTTTCATGGGCCCCCCTCCAGGCTAATTCATCGAGCAACAGAGTAGCAGAAATTCAAAATTTAGAGTTATAATTTTCCTTGATCAAAATTTCTCTCATTGAGCTTATAGGAATACACAACAAATTATCCTTTAACAAAATATCATTTTTAATCAAATAATCAAGACACTTATATCTACACTTACCAATTATTTACATGTTTTCTATGCTTCCATAAAATCAAGATCACCTTCATACAATTACTTCAACTTCTCAAACCTAACTGCCTCTAATCTCATATTCATTAGAAAATTATGATTCCTACTCAATGCATCAATATCATTACTCTATTTTCCACTCCTAAACTTCCAATATGAGTATGAAAATCTACTAGGTGTAAAGGCAATTTCTAGGTGCCTATGTTTTTCAAACCTATTTTTTTTAGAAGAAAAATACTATAAAATTGAAAAGAATTTAAATAATAAATAAATTATTTTTAAATTGACTTTAATTTCAAATAGTTAACATTTTAAAAAATAAGAATGCATAATTAATATAGTTAAATAAAAAATTATATTATTTCTTGCACTACAAATATATTTATTTTGGGAGAAAAATGTACATTATTGCAAGAAAGTAATTATTATTTTTGATTTTTTTTTTAAAACCAAATATTAGGGTGTTATGTAAGGGTTCTATATGGAGTGATAAAGATGCTCAAAACTAAAAATAAGGGCTACCAATGCACCAAAAATCATGGATACATCTATGTTTCCTAGAAAACAAAATTCCAAACCCAACTTGAGTTTAAAGACATTTGGGATATTGTCTCTGGGCATACAACTTGACCTATACACGTCAATGCATAAATATACTTAATACATTAATATTCAACCCAAAGGGCATATACAACCATTCATATAACCCATTACATGTCTTAAGCATTATCTTCCATTCATCTTTATCTTAAACATTATCTTCAAGTCAATCTTGGTAAAGTACTTCACTCCAATAAAACATTTCATTATATAATCCATCCTTGGTAATGTGAACCTATATTCAGATTGTGATCTTATTGATTTATTTGGAATCTATACACATCGTCCACTCTCCATCCTTCTTAGGTGATAGTACTATGGGTACTACACATGGTATTTAACTCTCGCTAATTAATCCTCTCTTCAACAACTTTGTACTTTCAAGTTAATTAGTCATTTTATCTTGGTTTCATCCTATATCACCTTATTTGGTAGAATTTTCCTAAGATTAGATCCATGTGATTATGGATACTCCCCACTAGTGTTAATCTATCTAGAATATAGTCTGATATGACATCTTTATATTTATTTAATAGCTCTATAATTTTGATCTATGGTATCTCCTCTTCATCTACATCGGTTCCTATTGTTCTTGTGGTGCTACATACCTTTGGGATCAAGGTAGAATATATATTTTCATGTCTCAAACCATAAATACATCTCCTTCCATCAATTAAAAAATTTTGGTGTTACAACAATCTTTCTCTTCTCTTTCTTTTAGTAGAACCAACTTATGTATCCTACTATATTCTTTTTAAAATGTTATAAATATTTTCTTTTCCATCATGCATAGTTATTATTGTAAAATTCCATGCCCTTCCTAATAAAAAATGACATAGACCCATTGGAATTATATTACACTAAAAATTATCATAATATGTTCCTATTTTTAAGTTTACCAAAACATATTCTTTCACCAACACCTTATGTTCTTTTTATAGCCAAGCAGCCCTATAGGGTTTAGGGTGTTATGAACTTTCCAACATCATTTTTTCAACCATCTCCTTTGACACTAGATTTTCATTTCTACCTGTTGAATACTTCTGGAGACTAAGAGGGGTTGTGAATCAATCTACATAAAAACTTAACCCTTCTTGGAAATTGAAACTTTCAGAACAACTCAAACTCATTTAGCAGATAAAGATAAAACTTAAAGCAGAGCAACAACAAAGAAGAATATAGTGATTTGAATGTTTAACAACTTCAAAAAAATTTACCAATAAAAGATATAGCAATAATCAAAATTGTTGCTAAGGAAACTGAGAACACACACATGCAAAATTAGAACACTAGATTTACATGGAAAACCCAATGAGGGGAAAACCATTGTGAGAGTTAACTCACAATATATGCTCACTTCCAAAAAGACTTGTAGGAAGGCTCACTACCTTAAAGAAAGATACAAAGGACTTGTTGAATTGAATACAACACAACTTTAGGAGAAAGATACAAGGACCTGATGAGACTCATTGTCTCACAACATGATATAATATGATTTAGAGAGAATTACAATGATTTTCCAACACAATGTACTTTGTTGATTGAGGCATTACAACACAATTGGTATTTCCTTTCACTATCTTTAGCACTATCTCTGTTGGATATTCAATACCATTCACATACATACTTCTTCACACTTGTACACTTCTCCACATCATTGCATCCGAAATGATCTTGAATTTATATCCACTGCAACACTTCAATTCTTCAATTCGGTTGGCTAGGAAGACAATAAACAATGAATTCGACTGGTTAGCCACCAAAAACATAATGCGGTCCTATCTTGAAGATAAAGAGAACAAAAAAAAATCTTAGTACTTCTTTCAATATGATCCAAAATAATTTACATGAAGGCACACATCAACCTAAGTCGAAATCAAGGAAACGTGTGGATGAAACATTGAAGTGCATAACCAATCAACTCAAAAACATACTTCTAATTGTATTTACTTGATGCAGTCCCAAACAGGATAGGTTAGGACCCAAATCTATCATCACATCTTCCATTGATGGTGAAACCCCCCAAGCACAAATTCCAAGCAAAGGAACAAGCCTTGGCGGCCAACTATCCACAAAAGACCAAGAAAGCTAACTCAAGACACAATGTGGTACCATGGTGGCCAATTAGCAACATGCAGATCACATGGGAATGTTCCTTTAACATACAAAAAAACTTTCATACACTTACTTCATATTGTCATTCCATCTACAATCACCACATAACAAATAGATACAAAATATCTTGTCCATGAAGCATACAATGCATAATAATGAGATATAACAATAACACATTAGCTTGTAGGCCACTTCAGTACATGAGATTGGAATTGAGACATTGCATGAATGTCAAGAGCACATTCACCAAGGCACAAGAGCAAATATTGTTTCAAGAATGAAAATATTGAAAGTGTTGTGGAAAGATTGAAGGTGTTGTCATTGATGTCAACCAGTCAACTAGTTATCAACTAGTTGTTGTTGGCTGTATATGTCAAGGATATTGAGAAAATTGTAATGAAGATATGTTGTAGGTGTTCAGTGGTTGCTCCAAGTTTTGGTCTGGATTTTCTCCTATGCTGGTGTAGTTTAGATATGTTGTTCATGGTTGTTAGTAGATGCTATATCCAGATTTTTGGTTGTTGATTCGTTGTATAGTGCAAGTTGTGTTCACCAGTTGTGAACTATGATTTTCTATGGTTCTGGTTGAGGTTCGGGAGAAATTATTTTGGTCCATATTTCTCTTTTATGAAGTCTTATGACTTGTGGTTCTAGAGTTGAGTTTCCTTGGTTCTATTGAAGATAGTTTGGGCATTTGGAAGATTCGTGCTTAATGGTTCTATGTGTTTTACATTGTTTTGGTTGACCTTGTGTGAAATACTACTTTCGAGGTTGATGAAGTGTGTTGGATCTATTTGGGTCCTTATGAAGAATGTGTTGGTTACCCTCATTCTAATTCCAACCTAGGATGTTTTGGCACAAACCTAATTTGAATTTGAATTTGGATGGCTAACTTTGGATATGTTTCAAAGTTGAAGATGGTATAAATGCAAGATGAGTTAATGATGATTTATATGATACAACAGAAAAGAAGAAGACTGATAAAAGAAAAGAGAAAGTGCATTTTGATGTGACATTGATTCTATTCAGTGAGTGTGAGTGTGGAAGATCAGTGCAAAGCTTAATGTTGAGTTTTCGGATGCAGTGAGCAGAAGGTGAACTCTATCATTCATGTATGTGTGTGAGTAATTGTGGTGGAATCATTTGTTGCATTGGGATTGTAGTATCTCTATAACAAGTCTTCTTTGTCTTCTTTGTATCTCTGTGGAAATGAGCCCTCTGAGTTGTTAGCCCTGTTGGATAGTGAGTCCTTGTTTTAGACAGTGAATCCTTGTTTTGGCAGTGAACCTTTTGTAATCAATTTTGATATTCTCTATAGTGTGAGTTAATCCTCACCATGGTTTTTCCATTATTGGGTTTTCCATGTAAATTTGGTGTTATTTTGTTTATGTGTTGGATTTAAGTTTCTGCATTGACATTTGATGATTAATCATTTAAGCAGTATTAAGAATTAGTTCTAGTGATTGAATTAAAGGTTTACTTCTGTGACAACTAATTCACCCCTCTCTCAGTTGTCCTATTCAATAATTGGTATCAGAGCTTGGTCCTTGGTGAAGAGCTTAACTGCTTGAGGAAGGTCCAGGATGGCTGGAAAAATGGTTTATAATTATCCGAGGTTTGATGGAACTAATTATGGTATTTGGAAATTATTGATGGAAGAATATCTAGAGTATTGCAGATATGATGTGGAGAAATTTTACAAGAATCCTTACACTCCTCCTGCTAATGGTCCGAGTACACTTGAAGAGATCAAAGCACATGAAGTGAACAATAAGGAAAAGTTCATCTTGAAGAATAGTCTGGTACATTCTGAGTTGATTAAGGTTCAAAATTTGAAGACTGCTAAGGAAGTATGGGATGCTTTGGAAAGAGTGCATGATGGTGATGAAAGAGTTAAAGAAGTGAGATTACAGAATTTGAAAACATAGTTTATCTTCTACATATGTCTGAAGATGAGAATGTTAAAGCTTATGTACAAAGATTGGATAAGATAGTGGCCAGAAGACAAGGACTTGGTGCTACTATATATGAAACCAGGATTGTAAAGAAGATTCCCAAAACTCTTCTTGATGCTTACAGTGAGAAGGTGAGTGCTATTGAGTAGACTATAGATTATAAGACCTGTACTAAGGATCTGCTGTTAGGATTTTTGACATCTTTTGAGATGAGGAAGTCAAGTAAGGAATGGAAACAAATTAGAACTTCCTTTAAAGCTACAAAAGAAAAAGATTCAGATGAAGAGAACTTTGATGAAATAGAAGCTAAATTTGTAAGAAGGATGAGGAAAGGCTTTGGTAAGTATGAAGGTAAGTTGCACTTCAAATGCTTTAGTTGTGGAGAAATAGGTCATTATGTTGTAGTGTCTGGAAAGAGCTAAAAGGAATAAACAAAGATAAGAGAAGAAAAATAAAGGAAAGAAGATTTACAAAGCTTACTATGTGAATGAGAATGCTAGCATATTTCACGAGGATTCAGAATATGAAGATCCTGATGACAATGAATGCTTGTTCTTGGCGATTAAGGATGAACCTACTTCTGCTAATTTTGAAAATAGGTAAAGGAAATCCCTCTGGAGAAGGAGACAAATGAAGGTATAGTTATCTCTTCCCTACATGCTAAATAAGAGAAAAATTATTGGGTAGTTGATAGTGGTAGTTCACATCACATGACTGGTGATAAAAGTAAGCTTGTTAAGCTTGAGAAATATGATGGAGGCTTGGTTATGTTTGGAGATGATACTGGTACTAAATCTATGGGATAGGTTCAATAAGTTTTGATGGAAAGCATCATATTGACGATGTTTACTATGTTAAGGGTTTAAGGCATAATCTGTTGAGTGTTGGTCAGATGTGCAAAAAAGGATATGATCTTATGTTTAAGGATGAGAAATGTGAAATCTTGAAAGGATCCAAAACATTGATTGCTATAAGAAAAAAATCTAAAGGGAATATCTATCAACTTAAGGGTGTTGATGGACGATGCTTTATGACTCAGGTTAATGACAACTGGTTATGGAATAGGAGAATGTGTCACATGAATTTTGATAACTTGGAAAGGATTAGTGTTGTTCAAGTTGTGAGAGATTTACCAAGAATTACAAAGCCTATTAATGCTATTTGCAGGAATTGTCAGTTTGGAAAGCAAGCAAGAAATCATTACAAATCAAAGGAACAATCTACTACTAGACTACTGGATTTAGTTCATACAGATCTTTGTGGTCCTACAAAAGTGAGAATCCTACTTGGTGAAAGGTACTTTATGCTCTTAATTGATGATCTTATTCTAGATATACATGGGTTACATTTCTTAGAGATAAATTAGATGCATTAGATAGATTCAAGGCATTCAAAGCAATGGTTGAAATTGAAGTGAATTTAAAGATAAAATTCTTAAGATATTATAGATGTGGAGAATTCACCTCCCATGAGTTTAATATGTTTTGTGAAGTGCATGTAATAAAGAGACATTTATATATTGCAAGAATTCCTCAACGAAATAGAGTTGTTGAAAGGAAAAATAGAATAGTTCAAGAAGCTACTAGATCAATGATTATTGAGGTTGGGTTACTAGAAGTTTACTGGAAATAAGCTATTCTTACTACTGTTTATGTATTCAATCGAGTTCAAGCAAGAGAAAAACAATACAAAGACTCCCTATGAGCTATGGCATGGAATAATTCCTACTGTTAAATATTTCAAGGTATTCAGAAGAAAATGTTATATCAGAAGAGATGAAACTCTGAGAAAGTTTGATGCAAGAAGTGATGAAGGAATTTTTCTTGGATATTCTACTAAAAGAAAGGCATACATATGTTTCAATAAAAGAAAAAAAGATTGTAGAAAGCTCGAATGTGAAGGTTGATGAGATAATGAAGAATTCCATTGACATTGATGGATATGTATATGGTGAACATGACTATGTAAGAATAGAAGAAATTGTGGAAGAACAAGAAAAAGATGAGCATGAGAAGCAGGATGAAAAAAATGAAAGAGAAGAAGATGCTCCGGTGATGTCCCCTAGGATTCCTAGATATGTATAGAAGAACCATTCAGAAGATCAAATCATTGGAGACAAGACAAAAGGTGTATTAAATAGAAGTAGAGCTGCTACTGAAGTGAATCTGTGTTTACTTTCTGAGATTGAACCAAAGACTGTAAGTGAAGCTTGTAAACATGAACATGCAGATTGAGAAGAATTAGACTTGGGAATTGGTCCCAAGACTAATAGATAAAAATACCATTGGATCAAAGTGGGTATTCATAAATATGTTGAATGAGAATGGAGAAGTGGTCAGAAACAAAGCGAGGCTTGTGTGTAAAGGTTACTCACAAGTAGAAGGTATAGATTTTTAGAATTTTTTTGCTCCAGTAGAAAAAATGGAAGCTATAAGGATGTTCTTGGAATTTTCTGCTCATAAAGACTTTAAGGTTTATTATGGGATGTCAAGTCAACATTTTGAATGGTGAGTTTGAGGAAGAAGTTTATATGGAACAACCAGAAGGATTTCAGTTGACAGATCAATAGGATATGGTGTACAGATTGAAGAAAGCTTTATATGGTTGAAGTAAGCTCTTAGAGCTTGGTATGCAAGGTTAGACAGGTATTTGATTCAACAAGGATTTAACAAAGGTACGATAGATAGTAATTTGTACTTTAAGATTGAAAATGAAAAAATATTTATTGTAGTTGTGTATGTTGATGGTATTATCTTTGGAGGAAATGAAAATATGTGTAAGATGTTTGTGGAAGAAATGTAGAAAGAATTTGAAATTTCTATGTTTGGGGAGATGAATTTCTTTCTTGGGCTACAAATTAATCAAACAGAGAAAGGAATTTTCATTTCACAGTCTAAGTATGTGAGAAAGATGTTGAAGAAGTTTGGGATGAATGGTTCCAAATTGGTAAGTACTCATATGGTGACTAGTTGCAAATTGGGTAAAGATGATGATTCACCTAAGGCTAATCAAAGCAAGTACAGATCTATGAATGGTGGACTACTATATTTGACTGCTACTAGACCGAATATTATGCATGTTGTATGTCTTGTGGCTAGGTTTCAAGATCCTAAGGAAACACACGTTGCTGTTGTTAAGAGAATTTTCAGATATTTGAATGACACTCCAAATTATGGATTATGGTATCCTAAAGATATTGATTTTACACTTAGTGCCTATATAGATGCAGATTGGGCTGGATGTGTAGATGACAAAAAAAGTACAAGTGGTGGTGCATTCTTTCTTGGATGCATATTGGTGGCATGGTCGAGTAAAAAAAAAATATTCAGTTTCCTTGTCTACTACTGAAGCTGAGTATATTGCTGCTACATCTTGTTGTACACAAGTTCTATGGATGAAACAAACATTGAAAGATATCACAGTGCTATATGATGATCCCATTTCTATTTTATGTGATAATACAAGTGTAATTAACATTTCAAATAATCTTGTGATGCACTTGATAATGAAGCATATATCTATTAGGTATCGTTTCTTGAGAGAGAAGGTCATGGATAATGAAGTAAATCTTGAGTATGTTCCAACGAAGGATTAGATTGTTGATATTTTCACGAAGGCTCTTCCTAAAGATACTTTTAAGTATCTCTAGGAGAAGTTAAGGGTTATTGCCACTCCTTTCTTGAACTAGATGCATATGGAGATGCATCAGTCCGGTGGATCTATGGATCTATCTTTCTTCTGGAATGATGTTTTGGTGGCTGCCTCTTAGGGGGAGCAGGTAGTATCAGGTGTTGTCATTGTGAGTATTTTATTTTTCATGTCAAAGGAGAGATCAATGTAAAATATTATTTTTCATTTTCCATTGATGTCAAAGGGGGAGAAGAAGCATGCGAAAAATAAAATAAAAAAAGGGGAGAAGAAGCATGTGAAAAAAAAAGTGAAAAAAAGAGAGAAGCAACATATAAGAGATTATCTTCTAAGGGGGAGAAAATAGAAAAATGTATTCAGAGCTAGTATGTTGTCTTTGATGGTTTTTTTCATAGCATGTGTTTCCATCAATGAAAAAGGGGGAGATTGTTGCAAGAATGAAAATATTGAAAGTGTTGTGGAAAGATTGAAGGTCTTGTCATTGATGCCAACCGGTCAACTAGTTATCAACTAGTTGCTATTGGCTATATATGTTGAGGATATTGAGAAAATTGTAATGAAGATATGTTGCAGGTGTTCAGTGGTTGCTCTGGGTTTTGTTCTGGATTTGATCCTATGGTTGTATGATTCAGATATGTTGTTCATGGTTGTTAGTAGATGCTATCTCCAGATTTTTGGTTGTTGATTCGTTGTACAGTGCAAGTTGTGTTCACCAGTTGTGAACTATGGGTGATCCCACAATACTGGTTTACAATTTTTGGCCAAACTAGACACTGAACTGCTTTTTTCTAACTAAATCTTCACTTTCGGACACCTATAGTGGCTAAACCATGAGGAATTTAAAGATGATGCAAACTAGTGATTTGTGAAATTTTGTCTGTAGATTCTAAATATATTTTTTTCAAAATTTTTGGAATCAGATTGCACTTCTTTTCCATCTCCTTTGAAAACTAGTTTTTTTGTAAACACCATTTTTAAGGAGTGACGCTCACCGTATAACACATAACTTTTTTTCCACGAAGGATAAAATTCTAGATTTTTGAATTTAGATTTGTAACTACAATATCTAGTGCTTCCAATTGGTTTCATAGTGTTTTATTGAATATTTTTCCTTAATCAAGTTTGTCAAAGCAATTACAATTCAGACATAGGTGGACCGATAACACAATTTTTCTATATGTATCAAAATTCAATTTATTTATTTTTGTTGGATCAAGGACTTCAATATCTAGTGCACTCATATTTTTCAATTTTTTTTTATAATCTTCTATTTTTCCACATGTGCAGAATAAAGAGCTTGATTTTCAGTGAAAAACCTACATTCACAAGAAATAAAAAATAAATATAATAATCAAATTAAATTTAATTAAAATTATACTTTTTTGGAAGCTTATAATAAGGACTACATACAAAAAATAAATTTTAAATGAATTCATTTGATCCCCCAAAAGGTAAATCAAAAGTGGTTTTTCATCAGCATTTTGATAGGTGTAAAGGAGACTCCGTTATAGTTATGGTTTAAAACTAGTTGGGTTCTATCCAAGGGGGCTTGGTCTAAGGTGGTTTGGTCAAACCCTCTTCAATTGGAATACTTTAAATGGAAATTTTCAAGGCTTAAATCATTATATTTTCTAAAAATATGTGATTTCAACAAAAATCAGGATCTCCCAGAAAGTGTAAACCACTATTGTGGTAGCACCTCTATGATTATCTATGGTTTTGGTTGAGGTTCGGGAGAAAATTTGTTGGTCCAGATTTCTCTTTCATGACATATTATGACTTGTGGTTCTAGAGTTGAGTTTCCCTAGTTCTATTGAAGATAGTTTTGACATTTGGAAGATTCGTGCTTAATGGTTATATGTGTTTTACATTGGTTTGGCCTACCTTGTGTGAAATACTAATTTTGAGGTTGATGAAGCACATTGGATCTATTTGGGTCCTTATGAAGTGTGTGTTGGTTTCCCTCATTCTAATTCCACCCTAGGATGTTTTGGCACTGACCTAATTTGAATTTGAATTTGGATGGCTGACTTTGGATATGTTTCAAAGTTGAAGATGGAATAAATGCAAGATGATTTAATGATGAAATATGATACAAGAGAAAAGAAGAAGAGTGATAAGAGAAAAGAGAAAGTGTATTTTTATGTGGAATTGATTCTATTCAGTGAGTGTGAGTGTGTGTGTGATGTGAGTGTGGTAGATTAGTGTGAAGCTTAATGCCAAGTTTCTGGATGCAATGAGTAGAAGGTGAACTCTATCATTCATGTATGTGTGCGAGTAATTGTGGTGGAATCCTTTGTTGTATTGGGATTGTAGTCTCTCTATAACAAGTCTTCTTTGTCTTCTTTTTTTTATCTTTGTGGCAATGTTGTCAATCAATATACATGCTCTTTTACTTGCCTTATTGTTGCACTTTTACATATGATATTTGTTTGCTCATTTACAGTCCATCAGCTGCCATCTCACATATTTGTGACTGTACTTGTATGAAGTCTCACTTCAGTCTATGAGCTATTGATTAGGCTACTTTCTTCTCATTATCAATATAGTGTAGAATAGCATCATACATGCCTACTTATGAATGTAGATGTTCATTACAGAAGCATTGTTGGATGCTAATGTGGCTATCCTTGCTTTTGCAATAATCACTGTCTTTCATGATTGATGATGCATTGAAATGTTGCTTATGTCATTGTTATGAGCTGGGCTCAACCCTTGTGGGAGCCACATTTCTCACCACTCATATAACAATACCCGTTGGTTGAAATTATCTGATTATACATGTTCTTGCACATTTAAACAAACAAGTTAGCAAAAATAATTGAAGCTAAAATCTTCCATTGAACTTCGTGCTCCTTTAACTTGATCATCTGATGCATGCTTGAAATGATGTAGATTATATTCCTATTGGAAATGTAGGCATGAGGAAAATAGTGATTTTCCATTGCTCTAACAACACATTTTAACAATTTTGCAGGTGCCTTTGGAACTGGAGCAGGAGTTGTGCCAACTGGAGCTGAATACGAGGAGACACCACATGACTGAAATGATGATTCGTCATTCCAGGCAATGACGAATCACTCCTTTCCTTATGTTCATATTTTCTTCAGTTGTATAGTGTACATCTCCTTTCTTGTATCTGTCATTTGATTATAAATATCAAATTGGCTACTCCCGCGGCTTGTGCGGGACTTCAGTTTTTCCAATATGAATAAAACAACATTATTTTATGCAAATTTATGAGTTCCTTTGTTACAGAGATTTGCATAATAACACTTGAAATTCATAAGTAATCAAAGTTCTGGAACGTAATGAATACTCAAACAGAAATTTTGTGTACCTTCTTTGATGAATGCAATTCAGCTCTACCTGTTTTGACCTATAGCTAAAAAATAGGTAACAATTTGGCGACCTTTGCGGAGTATTTGCCTGCTAAACACCATAGACCAATTTCCCTGTATATCCATTGGGCATGCAGTCCATTTTTTTTGCTCTGCCTTGACTTGGAAAGAAAATTGTAACTTAGCATCAAACCAAACAAATTGAAAGAACTATTGCAACTCTGTTTAAGACAGAGTCTGGAAACCAATGTGCAACAACTGCACCTTATTGAAAGAAAAACTATACTAGAATGAAAACGTGCCACGGGGCACTTATTGAAACTCTACCCTACCCTACACTAACTAATAGTGTTAGTGCTCAGACATGACCATTTACTGGCTGTGAGAAATAGCTACCCTTCCTTAAAAATAGAGGATGCTTCAAATCCTTAAGATCAATCGAAAAGAGGTATGTAAATGATAAACATATGATTAACTACTGCAGAAAAGTATGAAACATCTCAAAAGTCATGCCTTCCTCGTTTGATTGATCGCCAAAGATGTTATTTTGAGGCATGTAGCTAAGATTAACCTGCTGCTCCACAGTTGCAATCACATGCTTTGGCAGAATCATGACTTGTAATTCTATAGACTCCTCTTTGGATAAATATCTGATCAGACACCCTTTTGAGATCATAAAACTTGGCCTCTTACTGCTGTATTCATGCTTAGATACTGTTGTCTCTCCATTTTGTTGAGTAGACTGCTCCACTTGCAGTGTAATATTTTCTTCCTTCCTTCTTGTTGCCTCAATTTCAATATGATTTGAAAGAGTCGGTCCACATAAATGAAATGAAGGAATGTGTGGCTCTTTGATTTGAATAGGCTGATCACATGCTGCTGACTCATATAGTACTAGCTTATTATCTATGTTAGAGCAAAAAGTCTCTATGATTCCTGAAAAAATATTCTCATCTAATTCATGATCCTAAATTGGATTCAGATGAGTCTCATCACTCTGCTGCTCAAAGGTAGACATTGATGTTAGTAAACATTTGTCGTCTTCATTTTCATTAACAAATTCGGGTAATTGCTAAAAAAAATAGCTAAATCCTGAGATTCAACCTCTATTTCCTTGTTTAAAACATGTTCAACCTGATGTTGATTGTCATCTAAGCTTAAAACAAAAGACTCAAGATCATTCCAAAATATGGCTTCTTCACAATCATCATTTGCATTACCTTCTGGAATTAGATGAGCAGCTTCCAACTTGTCACATTTGTTGACCTCAACCAACAACTCATCACATTGTTTGACATCTTCCTGCTCAATAAAGGAAGGTAATTCATCAGATAAGAACATGAAATCATCGCCTTTCATACCTTTTTCAAGCTCCTCAACTTGTTGTTCTAATTGATCATGTTTGTTCATCTCCCATTGCAAGTCTGCTTTGCCATTTTGTTCATCAGGTATAAGCATATCAATATCAAAAAAAATTGCCTACTTCTCTTTAAAAACCTTTTCCTCTCCTGCATTATTTACCTTCAATTGATCTTGCTCATCGAACCAATTATTTTGACAAGCAATTGATTCTCTTTTGAACAAAGAAATGGTATCAGGACATGCATACACATGTTGGATCCCTTGAATAAGAACAAGTGTTTGTTCATGAAGACTCATAGCTTGATTTGTTACATGTACTTGAATTTGCAATAGAAGAGGATCTCTGAAACTTGGAATGGGAGCCTCTTGAACTAGATTTGGCATTTTGAAGTCAGGATGCTTGGTCCAAGAAGGCCGCCATGGCTGTTTAGGACCTTGATGATTTGGTTCAGGCTCTTGATATGATTGAAAATGAGGGTTCATGGATTGATTTGATAGACTATGTTCATTCGTGAGCTCCTGTAGGGGCTGATCTTTAACATTGGTATGAATATTTCCCTTATAACTTGGAATGTCAAAACTAGAAGACTTACTTGGAGATTGGGTAAAAACCTTGGAAACCTTCTCCTCTGTTGGCTGATGTTTTATGGAAGAAACTGATTGGGCCCCAACCAATATTCTAATATGCTCTTCCTTAGCAGCAAGATCTTCTTCATATTGTTTCCTCTACGTCAGCAAGTCTTGCACGTAGAGATAGGCCTGATAGGCTATCTCTTCCTATTGTTGATCATACTCTTGCTGCCTCTTGAACTCTTCTATTTGTTTTGCAATGTCTAACAATATGTCTTTCATGTTATTCATGTTATTCTTCATATCATCAACCTCTTGGAGCTGATTTTGGACATATGAATATTGATATGAAGGTTGAGCAGGCATGGGTGGGAGGTAAGCATGTTGAGCATGTTGATAGGCTGCCGTTGCATGGCTGTTTGGAATAAAATCAACAACATGATTGGCCTGATATGGTTGATAGGGTGATTGGTTGACAGGATTTTCATAGTAAGGGGGCGGGTATACATGATATCCATGAAAATCTGTCATTTCTACTCATATAAATGTTGGAAATCAGGAATAAAACTTATGTTTAAAACATACCAGCATTGGGTCTTGTTGAAACCAGTAAATATGCTCGGAGTTGCCAGGTAGAGACTATAACATCTAAAAGGAAAAATATGCTGTTGTATATACCAGGACAACAACTTGAAAATTTTGAATTCTTTCTTTGAAGATCACTTTAGAGTCCCACTGGGCATGCCAAAAACTGTTGTCAATCAATATACATGCTCTTTTACTTGCCTTATTGCTGCACTTTTACATATGATATTTTTTTGCTCGTTTACAGTCCATCTGTTGCCATCTCACATATTTGTGACTATACTTGTATGAAGTCTCACTTCAGTCTATGAGCTATTGATCAGGCTACTTTCTTCTCATTATCAATACAGTGTAGAATAACATCATACATGACTACTTATGAATGTAGATGTTCATTACAAAAGCATTGTTGGATGCTAATGTGGCTATCCTTGCTTTTGCAATAATCACTGTCTTTCATGATTGATGATGCATTGAAATGTTGCTTATGTTATTGTTATGAGCTGGGCTCAACCCTTGTGGGAGCCACATTTCTCACCACTCATATAACAATACCTGTTGGTTGAAATTATCTAATTATACATGTTCCTGCACATTTAAACAAACAAGTTAGTAAAAATAATTGAAGCTAAAATCTTCCATTGAACTTCGTGCTCCTTTAACTTGATCATCTGATGCATGCTTGAAATGATGTAGATTATATTCCTGTTGGCAATGTAGGCATGAGGAAAATAGTGATTTTCCATTGCTCTAACAACACATTTTAACAATTTTGCAGGTGCCTTTGGAACTGGAGCAGGAGTTGTGCCAACTGGAGCTGAATACAAGGAGACACCACATGACTGAAATGATGATTTGTCATTCCAGGCAATGACAAATCACTCCTTTCCTTATGTTTATATTTTCTTCAATTGTATAGTGTACATCTCCTTTCTTGTATCTATCATTTGATTATAAATATCAAATTGGCTACTCTCGCGGCTTGTGCGGAACTTCAATTTTTCCAATATGAATAAAACAACATTCTTTTATGCAAATTTATGATTTCCTTTGTTACAAATATTTGCATAATAACACTTGAAATTCATAAGTAATCAAAGTTCTGGAACGTAATGAATACTTAAGAAAAAAAAAATTGTACCTTCTTTGATGAATGCAATTCAGCTCTACCTGTTTTGAGTTGTAGCTAAAAAATAGGTAACAGGCAGTGAGCCCTCTGGGTTGTTAGGCCTGTTGGACAGTGAGCCTTATTTCAGGCAATGAGCCTTTTGTAATTGGTTTTGATATTCTCTATAGTGCGAGTTAATCCTCACCATGGTTTTTCCATTATTGGGTTTTCCATGTAAATCTGGTATTATTGTGTTTATGTGTTGGATTTAAGTTTCTGCATTGGAATTTGATGATTAATCATTTAATCAGTATTAAGAATTAGTTTTGGTGATTGAATTAAAGGTTTAATTATGTGAAAACTGATTCACCCCCCTTCGCAGTTGTCCTATTCAACAAACACATCAATATGGAGAAATGCAGAGCACTTCTCGGACTGATCCAGATAACCAACAACATTGCCAACCTTCTGCAATTCATAAAACTCTCCTCGGAAACACAAGTGACCTAAAATGATAAGAATGCAACATCCACATAAAACTGACATTGAATACCAAACTGTGAGACCAAGGCATCAACAATGGAGGAAAGCAAAGCATTCTCCCAGACATACTTCAATGCAACTTGTTGAACCAAAAACACTTAGGCAACTTATGAAGGCCAAAAATTTATTTTAGCAACACATACTTCATCAAGAACATCAAGAGAGAGCATAAGACATACTGTAGACCTTCAACAACACCTCTCCATTATTAGTCATATTTCTAATCCTCATATTAATAAATCATTATGAAATCAACTCTGCTGACAGTAATAATGTATTATATGAACATCAACAATACTCATTTGATAAGGCATGACATCCAACCATGAAATTCATCACTTCTTTGATAAGGCATGGCATCCAACCGTGAACTTCATTACCAATGTTAGCCCAAGCTAAATATAACAATGATAACCAGTGCCAAGGACTAACCACCTTCCAATAATCAATGTTGACACAAATGATAATCACATATAGCAATATTTGACATGAGAGACAATCAACAAATAGTGTTGACCAAAAAAGATAAACAATTTCCAATAATCCCCTTAAAGTGTTGACATCAATGACAATAACTGCCAACAATCTCCCCCTTTGGAATTGATTGCAACACACACTGCTCACTCTCCCCCTTTGACATCAAGGAAAAAGGGCCATATATGTCTGTATAAAGTAACAACACCTACTTAGATTTCAGGGACAAATGGAAAAAATATCTTCAATTGAAGTAGTAGCATATACTCCCCCTTTGACTAGTAGCACATCTTCTTTGAACAAAAATACATGCACAATAACTGCACAACTATTTCAGGACTCCCCCTTACTACCAGCTTCCCCTAAGAGGTAGCACACATCAATCCAAGGAAACAAATATGACATGAATTTCTCCCCCTAGACAAATGAACCATTTATTCATGTAGTTAGAACAAGGAGGGGCAATAACCCCTAACTTTTGTCAGAGATACTCAAAAGTATCCTTTGAAAGTGCTTTAGTGAAAATGTCTACAATCTTGTCCTTGGTAGTCACATACTCCATTTCGACTTCATGTTCTGCAACCTTCTCTCTTAGAAGGTGATATCATATTGAAATGTGTTTAGTCCTTGAGTATATTACCAGATTCTTGGAAATATTGATAGTACTTACATATTGTCACATAGTATAGGAATAGGTTCATCATACACCACCTTCACATCCTTCAAAGTTTGCTTCATCCAAAGAAATTGAGTGTAGAAAGATGCTGCAACAATAGATTTTTATTTTTCTATAGAAAAAAACACCGCGTAATGGAATAAATTTGCACCCTGTGCAAATTTCCCATTAATTTACCTTCATTTTAGCCTTACAAGTCAAATAATGCAAAAAACCGCCACTTTTTCTCCACCTTTCCCACGTGTCCCTATCATCTAGCGTTGGTGAAGGGAATTTCTGTTAGGGACACACACACACACACACACACACACACCACACTAGAATCTTGAAAATATTCCTACATTAGGAAGCTGTGGTGACATTACATTTCCTAGTCACTCGTGAACATAACATCCCCCTACCAAATCTTGATCACCAGGAATGACTATTTGCCTCCAATTTGTCTATTTGAGCTTAATTCTTTCATTCTCTCAAGATCTCTCTCAATTCTATCACTCATTCTCACTCTGTAACACTTCTTTCTCTTTTGTCACCATCTCTTGCTGCTACCCGCTCCATACTTTGATTCTACAGCCTTGCTTCAATGCCATTTCTATTGCAGGTTCACGAAGCTCTACCTCCTTGGCATGGTGATATTTCTCTTCGTCTTCCTCTATCGACCTTGAGCTCTTATAGAAGGGAAGGTGATATTGTGTCTATTTGATTATTTGCATTATCATTCTTGTAGAGTAGCATCCAAGTTGTGATTACTCTCTACTATTTTGTGTCTTTTCTATCTACTTCTCTATTATTTTTCTCAATCTAATTTTCTATTGGTTAATTGTGGAGGTGGGAACATCGAAATAGGGGTTTGACCGAGGAAAACCTCAAAACACAACCCCAACATTTTTCTTGTCATTGTGTGTGTAGGTGTTGATCATTTTCTTGGATCTAGCTAGAGAACTAGACCTTGAGTAAGTTGGCATTCTTCTTCTCTCTCTATAATCTCACTATTGAGTAGCTTTCGTAGTATTCTTCTTGTTGTACTTTTCTTTTCATACATTTTTATCAAACTGTGAAACTAGAGCACTCGAGTTGTGAGTAGACCCTATGTGTTTCTAAATTCTACTCAACTCATGTTCTTTTTTAACAACTCCAACAATATCACATGGAGAGAATCGAGCAATTATGAAAATTTCCTATCTCTTGGCCTAAATTGATATGGATTTGTATTTGCGGTTGCGACTTATGTGTCAATGGTATTAGCAGTTTGAGGAGTGTTTATCTTAATGAAGTTTTTATTTTGCTTTTTAAATGACTAATAATTATTTTGAGGCATGACTTTGGATTGACCAATAGGAGCCAATGAAGGTGTACCTTCATATTGACTAACCAATATTTGATAATCATGAAGAGTCATACAAAAGTGTGTGAAGGATGGATATTTTATCAAAAATATTTTATCTCAAATATTAGGTTGCAAATTTCCTATAAACATCCTTTGAATATCAACGTCTGGAAGACTATAAGAGATTTGTGAGTAAAGTGATTGGTATCATCCTATAAATTCTATAATATTTTCTTTGGTTCCTTGTTTACAATGAACTAAATCTATTAACGTCACTTGAGGACCAATGTTTACTTGAAAATATTGAAGAAACACACTAATGAGTTATGTGAATGAGGTAATTGAGTTGTTTGGTAATGAACAAAACCAATCCAAGGCCATGTATTTCAATGATATTGGAAATAATTTTTCTAGGAGCACATCTTCAAAAATGAAGTCGCTACACAAGGTAGTAAAAGCTAACACATGGTTGTTAGGATCTCCTTTACCATTGTATTTTTCAAATTAGGGTATTTCAATATTTTTGGGTATAGGTGTTTTTAGGATAGAAAATGAAAAAAAGATACATTTAAGGTATGTTGGATGCTTATTGGTTTTATTTTGATTTAAGTTTGAATTTTTTATTGTAACAATGTCATGTTTTGTAAAATTTGATTTATCACTGGATTGTTGGGAGACAAGTTTTGAGAGTTTGTTGGGTATGGTGAACTAGTATTAGTAATGAGTGGGTTATTCTATTGCATGTTTATGATGGGTGATGGTAATGTTGTGGGTGAAGTGAAAAAACTATAAGGATTCCCACTAGGAAGCCCTAAGCTTGAGTTTATACCATTGCTATATTGTATTGTTGATACTATGGATGGAGGTGTAAATGTGGGAATAGAAGGCAATATTGCGGGAGAGGAAACTTGTTTTCCTACTTGGTTTTGAGAATTGGTAAATGCTTGAGTGCAACTATTTTCCGTAGGAATGTTAGCATCTACTATGTGAGCTAGATTGCAACACTTCTATTCCTTGGGAATCATTGATTAGATTCCTAAGGTTTTCCATAATAGACACTATCTCTCCAGTTAAAGGCATAGTACTTACATAGTCTTGAAGACCTTCTAAATCCTTATCCAATTGTTTTAGTTTCTCTTCACGAATATGGGAAATAGTAGCCTCCAAGTCCACATGAATGTTAGGTTGCGACAAAGTCATTGGTAACGTAGGATTAGGGAGGGAATCCAAGATGGATTGAGTAGAGGAAATACCTTGTGTGAAAGAGTTATAAGACTCCCAGGATCAACACTAGTTGTGATTGCAACGTGGGAAGCCATAAGTCTGAAACTATGTCTCACAGGGGTATTAGTGATAGGAAACTAGGTCATGAAGCTAATAAAATTATTATGAGTTTAAAAAAACTTAACACAGAAACACAACATTGTCACAAAGACAAATAAATTTGCAAGCAAAAAACACAGAAACACATAAGAAACATTGAGATAGAAATGTGATCCAATTTTTAGGCAAAACTAATTGGAAAAGGGTGTGGGGTGTCCTAGACCAATAGGTTAATTTTATTGATTTCAAAATCTAGATGTGTTCTATAATGTTTGAGGGTCCTAGTATGAAACTGTTCAGGTCTGATGACAGGTAGATTTTTAGAAATGCACAGAATTTTAGTTTTTTTACAATATGGAAAACACAATTTTGCATGCAATTTTCAAATTTGTCAAATCCAAATGTACTTTTTAGATTTTAAAGGGTAGTAATTAATTGATCTTAATTTGAAAAATCTAGAAGTTTGAAATTTTGCTATCTTTTTGAAATGACAATAACTTCAATGCAACTTTTCAATTTTCAACAACATGCATATGCATAAATGAAAAATTTAAACACTTTTGGATTTATTTTTAGATTTCAACATGACCTAATACAATTTTTTCAATGTAATTATGAGCTAGATCTAATTTAAATTAACCCTAGTTGTCTTTTAAATGAAAATGTAATACAATTTTTGACTTTTTCAATGCTTTTTTAGGGAAACTATGTATGCATAAATGATAAATTCACACAACCCAATATTACACTTAGATTTTAAAATGATACACTTTAGATTTCAAAATATTTTCAACTGCACATACAATTAGGTTCACCCAAATATTTTTGTGGAAAAAAGGGTCTAGGTCTTAAATCACACTTCTTCCAATATGAAACATGTAAAGGATTAAAAATGATCTCAATATCCACTTGGCTGCAAACCTCAATGGAAGAGCCATAATGGTAGATTAGGGTTTTCATCCTTTGTTTGTGGGGGGTTGAATGATATGTTATTAATTGACTAAATTTTATGATGCAATGATGTTCCTAGGTTATTTTTGAAAAGGAAACAAATTGTTGAGATTACTGGAAAACACATAACATACAAGAAAAAACAAAATTGAAAACAAAAGAGAGAAAACATAAAAGAAGTTGGCATATAATTTGGGCCTGAAATAGTTGTACAGGGGCACTAGGCACCCTAGACTAGTAAGAACTACTCAAGATCTGATTTCATACTCTTGTTGCTCTTGGTTTGTGTGCTCTTCTCTCTCAAATTTACTATCAATTTTTTTTATATCGCTGATAAAATCCACTTTTCTTGACTTGATGACTTGTAGGGCTTGAATGCATGAATGATAAATTAGTCTTCAATCTTCCTCTAATTCACTTCCTATCTGCAACCTACACACATGAAAGAGGGGGAAGGGTTGTGTCATATAGGGGCTTGCCTAAGTCAAACCCCGTTTTGGTATTTCTACCTCCACAATGGTTATGATGTAAAAAGAGAGCTTACCCTTGGTTGGAAAAGGCTAAATGATAAATGAGTGATAAATTGATTATTGTTGCAACTCACTACTCAAATTTGTATTACTTGATGGACTGAAGTCATGTACTCATCACCTTCAAGGATAAATTGATGTTTGATTTGAAGTCATCTAAGTGTTAGTACTCACAAAATAAATGAACATAAACATGAACAAACTCACATGAAAACATGATGCATGACTAACATGATGCTTAATTGAAATAAATGTTGTAATTTTGATAATCTTTCTCTTGACTACTCTTAGGATGCTCAATTATTCTCTTACTTCACTTTCTAAAATTGCTAGGATTCATTAGGAATAAAATGGTGAAAATGATTTGTATTTATATACAGTTCTTCTAATTTATTGAAAATAAAATACTGATAGTCGATAAATAAAATTATATTTTCAAATATTAAAGTGTCGATGCTGACATTTTTAAATTTTAGCCAAAAAGGGATAGACAAGGGCGCTGGGTGTGCTACTACAAACCATCATTTTTGGGGCGTTAAATATCAAGGGAAAATAGTAAACTTATTTATTTTCAATCCCATCTTTTAATTTTCCAAAGATATTCATAAAATGAGTAAATTAAATACATAATTAGGTCTAATCATATAGGGGGGAGCGAAACCGAGTGTGAAATTATCAAGGATGATAATTTTTGACACTACATTTTCATTTATATTTTTTTTTATCTTTTGAGAATTATTTTGACCCATACTATGCCTACTCACAATCACCATGATCATTATACATATCATGGTATGCTTTGACTACTAGACATTGGGGCATGACCTATTATTTTATGTGCCATATTTGTTGAATTTTCTCTCATAAAACCCACCAAGTTCAATCACCTTGAGATGTGATGGGTACTCCTCTCTATGCCTAACGATTGTCTCACCACATACACACCAAGAGCTTTAAATGCCTTAAGAGTGCTAGAGCATCCTATTGTTTATTATTTTTTCAGTATCAATCCATGCACTAGATACATTCACCTTGGTTGTAATTCCCTTCTTATTTTTAGCCTTGAGATATCCTTAGATCTTGACTATATGTTTCAACTATGTATTGGGGGATGCATAAATTATGTGTGTTCTTGTTGCTCGGGGTGCTTATTAGTTTTTCAAATTTACTATTTTATTGTTAGTTTTGGTTGTGGCTTTTTCTCATTCTTTTTATGGTGTTTTTAGACCACCTACATGTTCAAGGTGTTCCTCAACATGTCGATTGTTGGTGTTTGGTATATTTTGAGATGCGTGTTTGGTAGTGTGCCAAGTTACTTGTGAAGACTTGATGTATTTAATCATTGTAGTACTCCTTGAGATGCATGTGTTATTCTTATATGCACAGGTTAGCATAATGATTTAGTTCATGGATATTTATATTTTTTGTGTTATAAATACATATTATCATGATTTTTCGGATTCACTTATTTACATTTATATGATGTTGTGCCTCATTGGGTGATTGTGCTATGCTTCAACTATTATATATTGAGAAAATATGCTTTACATGTGTGTTGAGTGGTCATAGGTGTATAGCTATTTATCCACATAACTATGTAGGTCCGATTTATTCCCTAACAATGGTTATTTCAGAGATGTCATATTGGGCTTTCTTATCGTATTACCTGAGCATACTCAAATCAAGTACAAGATGTATCATTTTTTACCCTGTATCAACCTAGATCCAAATTGGAGGTAACACTGGAGTCCATTCTTGTTGTGAGCTACTAGTAATTACATGATTTAAATTAATGGTCTAATTTCCTTGTTACTCATAAATGAATTTTTTGGGAATTTAAATGATTGCGCATAGTATCCAATAAAATATTTTTATGTTTCAAGAAAGAGGAAAAAAATAAAGTTAACTTAGTTATGTTTATAATATTCCTTTGGGTTAGGAATGCTACTCAATTTAATTGCTTTGATAAATAAAGTGCAAATGAATTAATGATTGAATGTTTTATTTTTCTCAAATGTATTTTTGAAAACAATAGAAAAATATAAGTAAAAGAAAATAAATAAAAGTGAAAATTAGAAAAATAGAAAATGGGGCAAAAGGGAATAAAATAAAAGAACTAAGTCATTTTTTCTATTCATATTTTTTAATTTAATGGCTCTCCGAAAACCCTCTCTTGGAAATTTTGAACTTGTGGGATTTTATTCATGGTGGATTGTGTGGAATTGAAATTGGCTTTTGAATGGATGCATAAAATATTTCTTGGTGTGTGTGTGTGGGCTTTGTTGTCATTTCATGCCACCCTTTGATGACCCATCTTTGATAACCGATCTGAGAGATCCTACATGGGCCATCTTGCATGAATTCTCCTTGAAGGGTCCTAAAATTGGCTAAGTCCTAAAATATTGACTTGCATGATTTCTCCATTGCTCCCGCTCCTTCTCTTCCTCTTCCTCTTTCCATTTTTTTGCTAAGTCCTTTTGGTAAGCCTTAAGCCTTACCTTTGATCATCGAAGTCTCGAGGAGGATTCAAGATTTACCTAAGCCTTGAGTTTTTAAACTTCAAGGGTCAGGTTTCCCTTCTATCTCCTTCCATCTTTTCAGCTCAAGGGTTAAGCCTCCCTCTCAAACCCCGATCCCCAAAACCTCTTTTGGCCTTCAATGATCGAGCCTTCTCCTTCCATATTTCCTTTCCTCGACTCCTTCCTTCAAATTTTGGCTAAGTGTTAATTTTTTGGAATTCGAGGGTTGGGCTTCCCTCTTTCCTCATACTCTCTATCAAGCAAGAAGTAAGACTTCCTCTCAATCTTTGATCCCCAAAATGTCTTTTCATCTTTTGAAAATCAAGCCTTTGTCTTCTGCCTTTATTTTTTCTCCTTCCTCCTGAAGTCTTGATTGTTTGTCCTTGAAATTTGACTAAGTTTCAAATTGTCAAAATTTAGAGATCAACCTTCTCTCTTACCTCTTACCTTTATTTTGTAAGAGGTAGCTCACCCCTTTGACCCCTAATGACTCCCTTTGGACTTTAGGCTTTGACCTTCCCTTTTACCCTTTTCATCTCTATGATAAGGCGTTATTCTCCTTCCCGACCCCCAAAGCCCGAAAAGGGTGACCTTTTTGGACTTTGTGGTTCCCTCCTTCCTCTTCCTTCTTTCTACCTTCCTGTAGTATGCAGTAAGAGGTATTCCCAAAGCCTGATCTCTGATGGTCCAATGCCAACGATGTATAAGAAGTATGTTGCAGGCTCAACGAGGGATGTCCGACGAAGACTACTCTTTTTTGGGGTTTCAGACCATTTAATGCTTGCAAAGGTTTCCTTTTGAGCCTGATGCCCTGACCATGCAACAAATTCAATGTGTTTTCTGGGTGACACCATTAATGTCTAGATCGCTTCCTCGACTACCTATTTTGACTTTTGGGCTTCAAGGACAACATTCAATGCACTCTCTGACTTCTATAAGTGGATTTTGTGGCACACATACTCATTTATTGTTTCCATTTTGTCCCTTCTGATGGATCCATGCCCATATCCCTGATTTTATGGGGGGATTTGGATGCACTTTCAAGCAAATATTTATAGCAGGGGTATGACGTGTAGGTCTTGGTCTCTCTAGACTCTCCTTCTAGCATAGATAATTTCATGAGCAGATCTTTCCTTGATTAGATCTCTTAATTGCTAACCTTGGATAGGTTAGGGTTTGGTTGTATTCATCCAAGTTATGCTTGATCTATAAAAGCAATAATTATATTATTTTTAGGGGTTCTTCTTTTGGGCTCCTCTCATAGTTTTCTTTAGTAGACATTGTATCTCTACACTCTACCAAATGTTGTAAAGTATGACCTTTCACCTTATGTTAATGAAATATAGCTATTGTCATAGCTATTTCTTGCATGTTTGAGTAAATATTCTTACCTTCATGTCTAAATGTGTGTTTTAGTTGATTTGTTGATGTATTGAGAAATATTAAGCAAAGAAGGAACGAATTTCTATCTTGGTGTTTCACCTTAATTTCCATTTAATGTTCTCTTTCTATGCATTTTCCTTGTGAGTTGTTAGAGTAGAGTAGTGATAGGTTTTCATGTGCTAGGTTAGACCAACACATTTTCAATTAGATTAGAAGAGGAAGCTAACATTCTCTAGAGACTCAACCTCATTTGCACAAGGTCCCATACCTTGAGGTTGTTTCCATTGTGTCATTAGAACACTGAACTCCTTGTTCAGTAGGGTGCAGTTTTATGTGACAAAAGTTTTTGGCATGCTAGGTGGGACTAAAAAGAAGTTTCACTTCACCATTGTTGAGAGAGAGGTGTTTCTCTCAATAGTTCATCCTTGAAGAGGAACTCAAACAAAGTACTTGGAAACTCTACGTTCAAAGGAGGAATCTGCATTCAAGTTGGTGACTCAACTGCTACACTAAATCACATATCAAAGTAGACCAACATATTCATGCCAAGAATTCAAACAAGAGTAGCTTCTAGAGGTAACTTCCAATACACTTAGCTCCCATATTTTACTTTAGAAGAAGAAATAGACAGTTTTTGTCACCCGTTAGGAGAAATAGAAACTTAAATCCATCTCTTAGAGCTCTATCTACCCCACCTTTCGGTAGATTATTTCAAGCTAGAATACCTACTGCTTATACACACATGAACTTATTCCATATGGATTTACTTAGAAATCATTCCTTTGTGTCCTTTAGTGGTGGAAACCCTTTAATGTTATCCCAAAATGATGATATACCAGTCAATACCCTCAAAATTATTCCTCATTTTACTGGAAAGACACCCACAACTCCAATATAATACATCATAGATGTGGAAAACATATGCTTTGTGCACGATGTAACAAAAGATAATGTGTTTGTTAGGTTGATTGCCACTTCCCTTAAGGGTAAGGCATTACAGTGGTATAGAGGTTTTCCACCCAATTCCATTCACAACTAGGATGAGTTAGGTGAAAAATTATGCAAGCACTTTGAAGATAAAAATGACCATTTGTACCTAGTAGAACAATTGATGACAATCAAAAGAGCACCTCATGAATTCATGAGTGACTTCAACTACAAGTTTTAGAAGACTTGGGATAGAATCCTTGCCTTGGTGAAACCTTCTCTTGAGTATGCCTTCATTTATTTCTTAAAATCTCTTAATAGTGATATAGCTATTATGATTCAGTCTATGAGAGGTTTAACCTTACCAAGTGCATATGATATTGCAATAAGGGAAAAAAATTGCTTAATACAAGCTGGGAAGATAGCTCCTAGGCCACCAATGCCTTTATTTCTCAAGCTTCCTTCACAACCAACAGTGGCCTCTATTCCAGTTGCTTCCATCAACCAACCTTCTTACTTTGCTTCATTTCTAGAAGATAGGGGCATCTTGCTCTGAAATATGAATAATGAGTTAGTATCAATGAAGAGGAAACAAGCTCAAATTAATAGGCCCTATTAGCCTCAAGGTTAGGGTTATCAACAAAATAGTCCACCTTACCAAGGATAAAATCAATGGAATCATACTAAGCCCAGGAATAACATACATCCACCTGCTACCACTACTTCTAAGGCTTTGTCCCTAGTTCAAAATAATCTATCCCAAGAGTAGGAGTGGTGCTACCCATGGGAGTAGGCTCATAATCAAAATTCCTACCAAAATGGAGAGTTTGTTGAAACTCTTGTGGTTTAGAATGAAACCTCTTCCTCAAAGCAAAAATTTGGCACAGACAACCAACTGCTAGTAGTCAGAATCACTTGCATGAGGACTCTTCATTGGTCAATTGGCATTAGGAATATTTTTGTGGTGTAAATTAGGTAGTTACTCATATAATAGATCAAAATACAAGATCAAAAAGAAGAGTAATGGAGGGTGGTACTTATTCCATGGTTGGGAAAGCATCAGTCTCTCAACAACCTCAACAAGGTGTAGATGGTGGACTAATAGGTAGAACAAAATATGTTCCACAATCAAGTCAGCCTATTAGTAGGTCCAAATGAGCAACAAAGCAACCTAAGACTACCCAAGCAATAAGAATAAACCTTGTTGCTCTAAAGGTTCCTTCTAAAATTAGTCATCTTCCTTTCAACATAGTGGAACAAATGAAAAAATCAATCTGAATGTTACTATGTGGGAGGCTCTATCCATTCCATCACAAAGGGATTTTCAACAACAAGCCTTAAAGGAACATAACAAAACAGGAGATGTACAAGAAAAGGAGAAGACTACTCCACCAAGAAGCCTGGTGTAGCACAAAGAAGAAGGGAACCCTAGTAAAATTAGTAAGCCACCTCCCTTCTATCTTTCTCTAATTATTGGAAGTCACATATTGCACAATTGTATGATAGATCTTGGGGCTAGTAGTTCTATTATGCCTAAGGTGATTGTTGATCTCCTTGGTATCAAATATGAATCTATGTCAAAGGGGATTTTACAATGGATGGAAGTGCTGTCAAAAAAATGGGAGTAATTAAGAACCTAAAATTGACCTTGCATGCATGTCGTAGCTACGATGTGTTGCAAGATATTTCAATCATAAACTTCCCTACTCATTTTTCCATTTATTTTTTTAGAGATTTCACTGCTAAGATAGGTGTATACTTATCTTTTGATTGGTCTCACTTGTTATTTAGAACTAGATATAGTTCTAAATCAACCATAAGGTCTGAGCCCATAGCAAAGGATCATCTAGAGCCTTACACTCCTAGTCTAATAAACATGAACTATGTTAGGACTGAAAATCCTATTCACTATTTGTTACATTTGATTTCACAAATTGCAGAAATTCATGTGACCAGATCCATTTTGTAACCCATGTTAACCAATGATCCCATGAATATGGCCTTTGGAATATAAGCATTTCCCTGATCATAGTTGAGAAAAAACTATAAGAGCAATTGATCCTTATCGGGAAGATCATGTGCATGTCTTTTTAATCAACAAGTCATAGCCCTTTATTGAATATTTTTTCATATCGGGAAGAGATGAATAAAGCTACAACGATCAAAGATCCCAAAGATAATAGGTGTGCATAATTGGGAAGACAATGCATAACATTTCATCAATGAAAAAACTTATCGGCAAAAGAAAGCTAGTTGGAGGGAAAATTTCAAATCACACTGAGCTCATGTGTCACACTGATGGAGACCTTATCAGGGAGAAACATACATACTTTCACCGATAAAACAAGAGAACAATTGTATCAAAGAGTCATATATGATCATAATGGGTTCCTTAGATCTCTCTGACTATGTGGCTTACTCTAATGAGGGAAACTAGAAAAGTTTTCGGGGAAAGTCCCACCGACTTATCCCAACGAACAAAGCGGTAGAGTAAAAATATCAGGGAGACCAAGTATATTAGAAAGGAATCTTATATTCTTAGCAATGATACATGTCAACATGATGATAATATGGAATAACCACTATTTGTTGGAAAGACACCAGGCAATGTTTAAAAGGATTTCTAATGGTACAGACCACCTTGATATCGGGTAAACTTCATAAGGTTCTCCCCAAAACATTAGGAATTGAAAAGAAAGAGAAAAGGAAGTTGTATAATATCGGTGAGAGTATTAAGTTGTCTTCTCGACTGAATAAGAGAACCAAAGGGACACTTCATATCAAAAGGACATTCAATTAGTCTTGGCAATCAGTTATGAACATATAAACAAAGATGGCACCAAATAAAGTACACAGATCGACCTGAGACTAGAGGGGTTCCACCGATGCAATATTGTTGTATCACTCTGACATTTCAAAATTCAAAAAACCTATTGCATTCATTTCCAGTGGCAGACATTAATGGCAGCACGAATGAACCTTATATGAACATTTCTGATTGAAAAGAGATTGAACCAAAATAATTTTTAGAAGTTGCAACGAAGAAGGATGAGAGATTGAGAAAAAGTTAAGGAATTCAGTGCACCCAAAAACATACAAGTAAGCATACAAAATATCCCTACAATTGATATATTGTAATTCAATTTTTCCATCTTGTAGAGAAATAAGATGGAATGTTTTGCAAAACCAAAAAACAAGAAGCAGCTAAGGATGAGGATCCAACATTAGGAGAGACCTGTGAGCGTTTAGAAAAGATGATTATTATGGAGATTGCAGCAAGGAATGTTGTGCATGATGCTAATACATACTTAAGTCAGGAGTACCTAAATCATGTTACACAAGTTCATTTGTGGCTCATTAGAGCTTAATGTTAATATTTTATGTGTTGTTAAAGTCTCAAAAGACACTTACGAAGAGGTATACCCTCTTCAAGATATTGCTATATAAGTTGAACATGTGATGCTTGAATGATAAGAGTGAAAAAGAGAGAAGGAGAGATATAAAAAAGAAGATAATTTCATAATATATATCATGTAGATTATACTGTAAAGGACCATGATGCATGCATAAATTTTGGCAAAAATCAATAGAAGATATTTAATTATGTGTGACCTCACATTGGTGTCTATTGTTTGTTGATTTGAACAATTATTTGGCTATCTCCACACTGTTATTTCTCTGTTATTTGAACTTCTATATCCAAGTTGATAGTCAGTTTCATTAGACACATTTGTTGTTATTGTGTAATCAAGTTAATTGGTTTGTATCAAAGAATTAAAATTCTTTTAATTGATTACAATAACTTGGAAGTAACGTTTGGATTAGTAAGAAGAGCCCTATAATTGATAAGTCTGCCATATTGTCTCCAAAACGATATTATCTTGTTATTCAAATTGAGGATATACTTCATTTGTCAATACACATTTTTTGTCATTGTGTGATTCTTTTTAATTGGTTCCTTCAAAGAAGGATTAAAATATTTTTAAATAAGTCACAGTAACCTGATAGGATCGATTGGATCAATAAGTAGAGTCTGTCAGTCACATTCTTGCACATTTATACAAGGTATAAACAAACACAAGTGCCAAACAATTAGAACTGTAACCAATACTAGTCACTTATCATAAAACTTCATTGACTCCACTTACCCAATAAGGCACTGGTCCACTCTACATTTCATTATACCTTACTTATCCACTTTCATATTCTAAATTTCCAATTATCACATTAGGAGTAGGAGTAGTTAACAAGCCTTCATCTATTCCACACCTTATGCCACTGTGGATATATCCTTAAATCCAATTACATCACACAACCCTTAGATCTGCTTCAGCTATTAAGGTCCACTCGCCTAGGTTTAGCAGATCCTGAAGTGCAGGGAGTCATCAACCATATAGGTTAACTCCATTCATTGGTTCAAAAATGTTGCAAGTCTGATCATAGAGCCTGACATCCTCTTAGGATTTGTAACTTGCATTTTTGAGACTCAACAAATTGCATGTTGCATGATTCAAAGAAAGAGCATTCTATTCATAAGCCCACCAATCCTATAGAGGAGGTACCTAATTGTTTGTTGGATGAATGAGGAAATTCTTTACAATTTGATCCACTTATTGTAGTTGAAGTGGAGGAGACTATTCTTGACACCTATTGCATTCATGAAGAAAATGATACTATCCCCAATCTCATAAAAGCTCAAGAGGATCTAGGGGATTATGGAAAATGTTTTTCGATGGTTCTAGAAACAAAAATGGTTTGGTGCTAGTGTAGTGTTGGTATCTCCAAGCAAGGAGAAATATTACATCTATTTCAGGCTTTAGTTTAGTTGCACTAACAATGTTGTTGAGTATGAAGCACTCATCCAAGGTATCCAACTTGCACAAAAAAGGAACATCAAGTTATTGTAGGTATTTGGTGATAGTGAATTGGTTGTCCATCAGGTCATATCTCAAAGCTCAACCAAGAATAATCTGCTCAAATCCTACAAGCATAGGGTTTTGGATTTGATAGAAGGCTTTGAGGGTTTTAACATCCAAACAACTCTGAGAAATAAAAATAAGCATGTTGATAGGCTTGCAATAGTTGGTGCTCAATTTGAAATGCCATTACATATTGTAATAAAAAAGGAGTAGCATATCAGGCTTGTTGTTTCAGATAATCAATAACACTGGCAGGTATTTGAAAGTGACCAAAAAATAGTGAATTTTCTGCAAGAGGAGGTAGAATTATCTAAAAGAAATAAGTCCAAGCTACAAAATTAGTATGGTGATCAGATTGTGCAGCTAAGTAGCAGCAAGCTACCAAATGGTCTCATCACCCTTGAGGGTATCTTCAACCCAAATGATCAGTTAAAACAGAAAAGGATGAACTTAGCTGTAAAGAAGGGTGACTTCAAGTCAATTGAGATTTTAGAGGGAAAGTCCTTGAACTTGGGAAAGGTATGCTCTACTTTTGAACATGAAGTTTTCATAGACCTTTGCAATAGATACAATGATGTAGTTGCATGGACTTATAAAGACCTAAAGGGTTTTGACCTAAGTCTTTCCCAACATACCATTGAATTAGATCCAGATGCCAACCCTATAAGTAAAAAATAGAGGCCTATAAATCCTAAAATTGAGCCTTTGATGAGAAAAAAGCTAACCAAATTGATTTAGGCTAGAATCATTTTTCCTATCAAACATTCTTTATGGGTGGAAAATATTGTCCCTATCAGGAAAAAGAATGTGGAAATAAAGATTTATGTAGATTTTAGGGATCTAAATAGAGCCTCCTTGAAGGATCATTATCCCCTCCCTTCCATGGATTAGATTTTGCAAAGAGACAGTGGTTTAGAAAGGTTTTCTTTTTTGGATGGTTACTTAGGCTATAATCGAATTCTGGTTCAAGAATCTGATCAACACAAGACAACATTTACTAAAAAGTGGGGCACCTATGCTTATTGTAAAATGCCTTTTGGTCTAACCAATGCAGGTGCCACTTTTTAGAGAGCCATGGATATGGCATTTCAAGGTGTGTTTAGATATTTTTTTTTGGTCTACTTGGATGATATCACAATGTTTTCAAAACATGCAAGGGACTATTTTAGTCACCTTGAGTAGGTATTTCAGAAATGTAGGGAATATGTTATTTCCTTAAATCCAAATAAACGTGTCTTTGCCACTAACCAGAGAAAACTTCTTGGACACATTGTTTCAAAGGATGGCTTGGTCATTGATCCTATAAGGGTAAAATCTATTTTGGCCACCGCTTCCCAATCACAAAAAGGGATTACAGAGTTTCTTGGGAATAATTCACTTTGTGAGGAGGTTCATTCCAAATTTTTCTACTTTGGTAAAGCCTCTTACCTCTATTCTTAAGAAAACATGGTCTTCAAATGGACCAAGGAAGGTAAAGATAGATTTGAGGCTATCAAACAATAAATTTCTCAGGCTCCTACCCTTGTCAATCCTAATTATGACAAGGATTTCATCCTTTATACTTTTGGAGGTGGAGAAAGTATATCAACTATTCTAACCCAGCTAAATAAAGAAAATTTGGAGCAGCCCATTGCTTTCTTCAGTGAAGGGCTTAAAGAATATGAGGTCAAGTACTACTATGTTGAAAAGAAAGCTCTTGCTATCATTAGAGCATTGAAAATGTTTAGACACTTGATGTCTAACAACAAGATACAGTTAATGGTACCCCATGTCAGTGTTAAAGAATTTATGTTAAGCAAATATATCAATGAAAAAGGGATGGATGGATCACCAAGGTGATGGAGTATAATGTTGATATCAAAATCACGAAGCTAGTGAGAGGTAGAGGGTTGTGTGAACAAGTTGTCTCAACACTTGAGACTCCTATAGAGGCTGCCCTTGTGTTACAAGAACAACAAGCATCCAACATTAATGTTCATAGCAGTTGGGTGAATGATATGATTAACTTTTGCAAGAAGGTAGGTATCCTCCATTTAAGGATTTCAATGGGGTCCTACTAAGATGCATATAGGTAGATCAGGTCAGCAGAATATTGGAAGAATTCCATGATGGATCTTCAAGCGACCATTTTTCTGCAAGGACCACTGCTATAAATATCATGAGGGCTAGTTATTACTGGCCCACCTTGTTCAATGATGCTCACAAATGGGTGAGAGATTACAAAAAAGTGTGCTTTATTTTATGAAAAGTAAAGGTTGGCTGCCCTCCCTCTTCATCCTATTCAAGTTGATCAACCATTTACACAATGGGGTTTGGATTTCATTGGCATGATAAATCCACCATCAAGTACTAGTCATAAATGGATTTTGATAGCCATTGACTACTTCACTAGGTGGACTGAGGCAATTTTCTTGAAGAATGCCACTGATGCTTCATTTTTGGAGTTCCTTGATGGAATTGTTACAAAATTTAGCACTCCTACCATCATTTTAGATAATTCCAAGGCTTTTACTAGTACTCAAATCCTTGATTTGGCAATTAGGCATGTCATTTACTTGAAGACCTCATCTAATTATTACCCTCAGGGTAATGGATTGGTTGAGTCTTAAATAAAAACCTCATCAAGATTATCAAAAGGATCATTGAGGACAATCAAAGAGTCTGGCATAGAAAATTGAAGACAACCCTTTGGGCTGATAGAATCACTCCTAAAAGAGCAACCAAAAATTCTCCTTTCATACTAGTTAATGGAAGGGAGGAAAGGTTACCATTATCATTGGAGCTACCTTCTCTTGAGTTGGCACATTAGCTAGAGTTAGAAGGAAATGCTGCCATGACAGTAAGGTTAGCATCATCAAGCACATGTCAAAAGAAACTTTGACAAAAAAGAAGTCCATAGGTTATTCCAAGAAGGAGATCGAGTGTTGAAGTGGGATGTTGGAAGATCCAAGGTAGGAAGGCACTCCAAGTTTGATGCTATTTGGAGTGGCCCTTATTTTATCACTAATTGCAAGGAGGCTAATGCTTTTCATATCTCTAGGCTGGATGGTGAGGTCCTTACAATCTTAGTCAATGGGATTCACCTCAAACCTTATTTCTGATGAGTTTTGGGTTTGATGTATATATTATCTTAATTTTTTCTTTTCCAAGAAGTTCTTTGCATACCTTGCATTCTCCTTAAGGAAGTGTTGTTTCTATTTTTCCACTTTCCTCCAAGTGCAGGCCTACACATGCTTTGTTTTACCCTTACGACTCCCGATTTTCTAAATCTTTTTTATGACTCTGTGCCCAATGGACTAATAAGGCCCATGGATTCCATGATTAATAGGCAATCATCCCACATAAATCGCTATAAATGTTGTCATTTCATGCCACCCTTTGATGACCCATCTTCGATAATCGATTTGAGAGATCCTACATGGGCCATCTTGCATGAATTCTCCTTGAAGGGTCCTAAAATTGGCTAAGTCCTAAGTTTTGAGCATTCAGGTTTTTGCTTCCCCTTCATACTTGCATCCTTTCTCCATCCCTCCCACTGCTTCTTCTCTTCCTCTTCTTCTTTCCATTTTTTTGCTAAGTGTTTGGGTTTCGGGCTATCGTCCTTACCATTTAACCCTTATCACTTCCTTTTGGTAAGCCTTATCCTTACCTCTGATCACCGAAGTCCCAAGGAGGATTCAAGATTTTCCTAAGAATTTTGGGGGTTGGGCTTCCCCTCTACTTCCTTGCATCTTTTCAACTTAGCATTAAGCCTCCCTCTCAAACCCTGAACCACAATCATCAAAACCTCTTTTGGCCTTCAGTGATCGGGCCTTCTCCTTCCATATTTCCTTTCCCTGACTCCTTCCTTTGAAAATTTGGCTAAGTGTTGAGTTTTCAAACTTTGGGGGTCAGGATTCCCTCTTTCCTCATACTCTCTATCAAGCAGGAAGTAATACTTCCTCCCAATCTATAATCCTTGAAATGTATTTTCACCTTTCAGGAATTGAACCTTTTTCTTTTGCCTTTCTTCTTTCTCCTTCCTCCTGAAGTCTTGATCGTTTTTCCTCAAAATTTGACTAAGTTTCAAATTTTCGGACTTCAGGGATTGGTCTTTTCTCTTACCTCTTACTTTTCTATTGTAAGAGGTAGCTCATCCCTCTGACCCCCAATGAATCCCTTCAAACTTTAGGCTTTGACCTTCCCTTTTACCCTTCCTTTTTTTTCCTTCCTACAGTATGCGATAAGAGGTATTCCCGAAGCTCAATCTCCAATGGTTTGATGCCAACGATGTATAAGTAGTATGTTGTAGGCTAAACGTTTGATGTCCGATGAAGACTACTCTTTTTTAGGGTTTCAAACCATTTAATGCATGCAAAGGTTTCCTTTCGGGCTAGATGCCCCAACCATGTAGTGGATTTGATGTGTTTTTTGGGTGACACCATTAATTCTTAGATTGCTTCCTTGGCTACCTGTTTTGACTTTTGGGCTTTAAGGACACCATTCAATGCATTATCTAACTTCTGCAAGTGGATTTTATGGCACCCATACTCATTGATTACTATCATTTTGTCCCTTCTAATGGATCCATTCCCATATCCTTGATTTTATGGGGGGATTTGGATGCACTTTCAAGAAAATATTTATGGCAGGGGTATCACATGCAGGCCTTGGTCTCTCCAAACTCTCCTTTTGGCGTAGATAATTTTATGAGAAAATATTTCCTTGATCAGATCTCTTAACTGCTAACCCTAGATGGGTTAGGGTTTGGTTGTATTCATTCAAGTTATGCTTGATCTATAAAAGCAACACTTGTATTATTTTTAGGGGTTCTTCTTTTGGGCTCCTCTCATAGTTTTATTTAGCAAAAATTGTATCTCTACACTCTACCATTGTAAAGTCTGGCCTTATGCCTTATGCTAATGAAATCTAGCTATTGTCACAACTATTTCTTGCATGTTTGAGTAAATCATCTTACCTTCATGTCTAAATGCATGTTTTAGTTGATTTGTTGATGTATTGAGAAATCTTAGGAAAAGAAGGAACAAATTTATATCTTGGTGTATCACCTTAATTTCCATTACATGTTCTCTTTCTATCCCTTTTCCTTGTGAGTTGTTAGAGTATAGCAGTGATAGGTTTTCATGTGTTGGGTTATACCAACACATTTGCACTTAGATTAGAAGAGGAAGCCAACCTTCTCTAGAGACTCAACCTCATTCGCACAAGGTCCCACACCTTGAGGTTGTTTCCATTGTGTCATTAGAACACCAAACTCCTTGTTCATTAGGGTTTAGTTTTATGTGACAATAGGCTCAATCTCATGAAATAGGGAGAAATGGCAAGAAATCCATGTTTTTGTGTGTGTGAAAGTTGAGGTGAATTCCTTTCTCTTCTTTGTTTCTTAAGCTCATTTTCACTTTGGATGCCATGCTCACCCTTAAGGGAGCATAAGGCTCCCCTCATATATTTAGTTTCAATCAATTAGAAGTAGATTAAATTTAATTAATTTATTCAAAAATTCCATTTTGTGCCCTCACCATGCCACATTTAAAAAAAAAATCTCAAAATTCAAATTTTATTGCATGAATTAGGTGTTGTTCACATTTAAACCAAAAATACACTTTTCATTTTTTGAAATTTTTAGTTTTAAAAATAATAAAATTGAGCTTCCATTAGTGGAGTTTGTATGAAATTTTGATTTTTGCATTAAAAAATATTTAGGAAATTTTAAATTTTACAATTGATTTTGGAAGATTTGTAATGAGGGAATTCATGTCTCCTTCATGGTTTTTCATTGTAAATGTTTTGAAATCATGTTCAATTTTTTGTATGCCAAGTTTTGTGCCTTTCTTTTTGTGTCACACTCATTTGTGTTGAGTCGTGATGAACCTAAGATATAAGTGTTAGAGAGTAGTAGGGGAGTGTCTCCTAATGTTTGTAAACTAGATTCTAAAGTGACCTGAGGATATCTCATGTAGGAGTTTCCATAATAAGTGATAACTAAGGTCTCATGGGATAATTAAAATGAACCAAGATAATGATTCATTAGTATACCTAGAGTGCTCATATAGGCTTAGTATGAGTGTAGAAGATATGCCCACTTGATGAGATTTAGTCCTTGTTAGTTGGGTTTTTTTGCATGGGCGAGTTGATTTATACCTAAATCTGAATAGCTAATACCATAGGCTATTGTGATGTCACTCCCTACCTCATCCATAGAATCTCACCCTTGTGTTATTGATCTTTGTGCTCAATGAGAGTATCTTATCCTTGTGCCATTAGTGATTTTTCCCAATGAGTATCTATTTATCCGAGTAAAATCACAAAGTTGTGTTACACTTTTATAAAAGAATCAACTAAAACTAATCCAAATTTTTAACTTGAATTGCTAAAAAGTGACATATATGTTTTAAATTTTGAAATGATGTAAACTAATAAAATATTTATCTTTTAGTGTATTTTATGTTTGTATTTTTTACAAAAAATTAAAAAATGTTTGAATATAGTTTTTATAAAATTGGCAATATAATTTAGTTGTTGATAAAATGTTGAAAAATGAAGTTAAATGAAATGCTGCTCTTTATATAGTAATTTTTTTTTTTTAATAATTTTTTTTGTGTGTATGTATAAGTTAAAACTTTAGTGCATGGATTTATTTTTTCCCAATTTTGATAAATACATTTTTTCAATAAATATTAAAATGTGCATGTATTGAAAACACAATTGTTTCTATGGGATGCCACCTTTTGCCTTAAATATTTATCCAAAATAAAAATAAAATTTATACCATCTTGAAATATAATCTTTTAGCTAGTGCACCATATTTTTTCATATATTTTAATAAATTTTAGTATTTTTTCTTGATAAGATAATCAACCTTATATATTAGTGTTGATAACCTAATTTTAGTAATAATAAAAAATAAAATATAAATTATAATCAAAATATTAAAATCTATATATTTGAAAACTACACTTATAGATCTACAAAAGGCTATTTTGTTATAAAAAATTTAAGTATTATTTACGTTAGTAGGAATTGTTGAAACATATTTTTTTCAAATAATTTTACTTTTTTGGTAAATTGTCCTCAAAGTGGTGCTACATATGCATTTAGTTAACACTTTTATTTGGAAAAGTTGTGGCCATATCTAACTTAGCTACAATCAATCTAGCTAGATTATATGTTTGACCAAAATTGATTTTTAGTTAGAAATACTTAAATTCATTTGTGAGTTCTAATAATTTAGTTGAAAGCGTGACACAACTTTGTGCTTTTACCCATCCATCATGTGATGTTGATTGAATGATTCTTGCATGGTGTATACCCCATGTATACTTCGTGTTTGGTGTGTGTTTAACCCTTCTCCCATGTGTTTGGTAGAGTGTGATTTTATTCTATGTGACTATCTCCTAGCATGATGGGGTGGACGTAAATGTACCACATGGTTGGGTGGTGTGGAACCATGGTTGGGGGTTCAAGGATTATGGGAAGAGCTCCAAGATCATGAGCAAGTTGGAAAAAGGCTTCTTAATTAATTTATTTCATTGTTGTAATATCTTGTAAAATATAATTTCAAGGACATTTGAGTTCTCTTTTTAAATTATAATTATGATATCAAAACCTCCTTAGTGGAGTGATTGTAAATCAACCACATAAGTGGTGTCAGTGTTATGGATGTTTTTGCGTAATTTAGTGTTGAAGTCAAACAAGCTTGTTGTTTTATCTACTCTTTTATCTTATTGTCATGTTAGATAAAATTAATGTAGATCATACATCATTTTGCGTTTAAAATGAATACAATTTTAGAAAACATTTTATTTGATCTTTGAGGTCTTTAGTTTCCTTTTGTGCTCTTTAGTGTGTTTGGTCTCGAGGAGTCACCTCATTGAGGGACCTTGTTTGGAAGTTCTTTGTGTGGTCTTAGCATGGATGAGAAGTATAGGTCACCTTCCCCTTCACCCCTTGTGTCATTTATCTTATATTGGGGCTTCTTGTGGTCTCCCTAGCCCTTGGGAGTTATCTCCTTCACAAGCTAGTGTGATGTGAGATATAGTTATAGAGAAGGGGGACTCGCTACCCTGGGACTCCAGGTCACAAGGGAGTCCTAAGCAACAAGCTTCCCTAAACTACCTCAATTTTGCTAAGTGAATTGAAAGGGGTAAGGAACTGAGGCTGAAAAGGAAGGACAAATGGCCTGTTGCTTTCCTTCTACTAAAACCAAATGCTTATGGGGTCAGAAGATCCAATCTCCAAGGTTTGCCCTTCAACCCAGACAACTCACTATTTGAGGATGAAATCATAGATGACGGACTCCAACATGGTGCACTGGCATCTCGGTGGTGTGTTGGCATCTGTATAAACAGAGATCTAGAGGATAGGCTAAAAATCAATGAAGCCTACTAACTATCTAACAAATAAGTGTTTATACTATGACAAAATATTGGAAATGTATGAAACTGAAAGAATAATGAAAGGAATTCTATAACAAAATTATGCTAGAATAGACAAAGAGAGGGTAATAAATTGGACCTTTCTACCCATGGGCCGAATCTTCAAGTAGCTCCACGCGAGAACACTTACACACATAAGACCAAGGAAAATTTTGGGGTTATTTTTAGAGGATTTCCTCAGTCAGTCCCTCACTTTGGTGTTTTTACCTCCACGAATAGCCAGATAGCCACAAGATACAAAAAATGATATAGAGATAGAAAGGAAAGCACCAACAACAAGTATGCTACGTAGTAAACAAAATGATGTAAGGAGAAAGTAGCAATGGACAATATCACATCCACACCTACAAGCACTTAAGAAAAATAGTGGAAGGAGAGAGATTGTAAGTCCTCCCATAGTAGCATTGTCGCAACAAACGTGGTGTGGGAGCTAAGAACAATAACTTGCAACCAAGAAAATGGTGGTGTAGAAGCTTGGAAGTGCAAGAATGGACCTAAGAGTGAGTCAATTGACCAAGAGAGTGAAGAAGAATGTTCAAGAGTTTAAGAGAGAGTGAATGAATGAGAATATAGATCATTTGAATGGTAAAAGGGAGGCATGAGGCATTACAGTTCATCGTCAATGGAGAAACGTAATGCCTCTATGAATTCCAAAGGTAGGAACCCTATTAGGATGGTAGCACGACACATGGATGTTCGTGCGGTGTGCGCACGTTCCTTATAGAGATTCCTCCACTGATGTGAAAAGATGTGGCTAGGTGGATGAGGTGAGGTGGCAGTGGCAAATTAAATCATCAAATTTACATTTTTCTAAGCTAAGGGCTATGAAATGGGGAATTTTACCATGGGTGCAAATTCACTCCATTACATTTTTCCCCCACTTTAGCGAGCATGCGTGTCGGTACGAATGTGAGGTAAAGTAGAAAGGATTTGAAGAGAATATACCTGAACCATTGATGAAGAAAATATTTGATCTGGTACACTCAAATGTGTAGGAGGTAGCTCTATAGGTTTTCAATCTCGGGCAACCTTGATGCGATAGAGAGATGGCTCCATAGGTACTCAGTCCTACAGAAATTGAAAGGCCCTACAAGTTCTTGGTCCCAAAAAAGTTGAACAAAGGCTCTACAGGTTCTCAGTCCTACAAAAAGGAAGTGCTTCATAGGTTCTTGATAATGCAAAGGGAGCACTACAGGTTCTTGGTCTTGCGGGGCTTGCATGAAAGGACTCCATAGGTGCTCGGTCCTAAAGAGTTTGATTTGAAATACCCTTATAGGTGCTCAATCTTGCAAGCTTGATTGTGAGAGTGTTCCTTTATAGGTGCTTGGTCTTGCAAAGCAACACGTTAAGCTGTAGACAAAAAATGAAGTAGAAAAGCTCAGGAAAATAGACATATCACAGAGCAAGCAATTGAAGGAGAAGTTTTCAAAGGGGTCCCTCAAGAACCCTTGAAGATAGCAAGGGGTTCACAAAGAGGGACACTCCATTTGAAAAGAGAAACATTTTTTGTAAATGATTTTTCCATCAAGGAATTCTTTTGAAAGATCTCTTTTGTCAAGGAGTTCGATAAAAAGAATCGTCCTTCACGAAGGAAAGTTTTCTGATTATTTTTGCTACGAATTTGTTTTCGAAAGAAAAATATCACTAAGGGGATCCTTGTTGAAGGATGCAATTTTTGAAAAATGAAAATTTTTTATTAAGGGATTTGTTGGCCATCGAATTCACCTTACCAAAAATCAGAGAAGTAGTAGCCCCCTTAGGATGATGCATGTGAATTAAACACACACATGGCATCCTAAGGAAAGAAAGAAAAGGAAGTGATGTTGTGGCCCATGAGTCATAGTGAGATGTAAACGTGGAAATGTTGTTACACACGTGAGGGACAACACATAAACACCAAAAAATCACAAAGCAATAAAAAAGAGAGTTAAGCAAAGACAAAGAAAATAAGAGACAAGTAGAGATGATGAAATCAATAGACACGAGGATTTGGGAGTTTGGGGTCATATCAGTTCAAGGTAACACGTGATGTATGTGACAAAAGATCATTAATCCCCAAAGTTCCCAGATCATGAAGAAGAGAACATGAAGATAAAATAAAAATAAAAAATTGGGTCAACATGGAAGAAAGGCCTAAATAACCCAACCCCAACACTTTACATCATCCCAAAAATTGTTGAATTTTTTTTTACAACCAATAGAAGAATGATGCAACATATAGAGGAAGTTCATGACACATTTTCACTCCTGTATCTAAGCACCTACAAGGGTAGCAAGTGTCCTCCAGGAACACATAAAAACAAGCACGAGAGAAACAAAACACACACACAAATCTAATCTACAGATAAAGAAGAGGTACCCCTTATTCCTCATCAACCAAGAGGTCATCATAATAGGTTTTGCATCAATAGAGTTATGATAGACCTATCTTCCTCTATTTCATTAGGAAATGAGATCCACACAATAAAATGATTATCAAACCTTAGGTGAATCAAGTCAAAGTGTGAATCTATAGATTTCCTTTTTGTGTGAGGATGGGGGTCCTAGTCAAACAACACTTTGGGGAGAAAAACTAAAAATAGTAAATCAACACCAAATTGCAATCTAACACTTGGAACAACAAGATTAAGCTCAATACTAACATAACAAAAAAATAGAATGCAGATCAAAGAGGGGTAGAAGCATGTGTACCAGTCACCAAAAGTTAGTTTTTGAAGCTGATCTGGGACTCATTCGACCAGGGGAGAATGGGTCTGAGTTAGGGTTTTTCTACAACTTTTGGGAGCCTCTGGTCATATCTCTGCACTTCTATATTCTCTAGATTTTAGGTTCGAAAATCCGAAAATAAATTCTGTAGATGTGTTTTTGTGAGAAGACGAAAACTTTGACAACGTTTACAACATTAACAACTTCAATTTTTCTCTTCAAGAGATCTTCAAGATTTCTTCCACCTAAATTTGCAATCACAAATCAAGAGAGAATTTTATTTTATTTTTGGTGAATGGGGGTTCACCTTGGTCAAACCCCATTTTGGTAATCAAACCTTGAAATGAATAAAAAAATGAAAGAGGGAATGATGAATGAACAAAGCAATTTTACCACTCAATAAGCCCTTGCATAAACCTTGGAATATAGATCTGAAATTTGCATGAAATGGCTTCAATGGATGTGGATCTTGAACCTTGAATCTTTACTTGAAGTAATTCTTTGAATGCTTGAATGGATCAGGAAACCTACACCATCATATTAGCTCCAAAAACATGCATAATGCAAGAAGATTTTGACATGACAATTGGATCTTGATTGCTATAATAAATCTTCAATAAATCCGCCTTTGAATGCCTTTGAAGTTCTCCAAAATTCTCTTGAATTTCTCTTTAAATCTCATAAACTTGCTCATAAAATTTTCTATATGAAAATTAGTGAAGTAACCTTAAATTTATAGGTATGCATCCTTAATTTCCCAAAATTCAAATATCACAAGCCAACATCTAAATATAGATTTGAAAACATTAAAATACTACCAAAAAAATAAATAAATTTAGGTCCTAGGTCTACGAGAGGACCCATTTGACCATGGGTGAATGGGTCCTAGGTCCCTAAACCTAGGACACACATTGCTCAATGAGAAGTGTTATGTTAAGACATTAATGAATGTTGGGTTTCCTCTTCAGAAAATGTAATTAATTAGGCTTGGTAAATGAATTAAGGGGCCAATTAAGGAATAATTAAGCTCAATTAATTAAAGGATTCCTAAATAAGTGTGAAAGTGTAAATAAATACATTTTACAGCACTAAATTAAGGAACAATTAAGTCCAATTTAACTAGGAGGACCCAAACAAGTGAGAAAATGTAAAGGGATACATTTTCCATCACTACATTTAGCCCGCACTTTAGTGAGAGGATGACCTTGTGTCAAACTCACACTAAAGTAGACATTCAACACATATGTATGCAACAACAACAATATTACTCAATCATACAATATCAAAGACTTAAAGAAAAGGTAAAAATAAAAAAGGCAAATCAAGCCTCAACTGTCCATTGCATGTGGAACACGCCTCTACTATTTGTCCAAAAACATTCACAAGCGGAACTTGATGTCCACTATGCAAACAACACACACACTCACATGATCTAATGGAACTCTAGTTGTCCACTTGGTGAGCCCCCAAGGGTGGAAAATGAGAGAATATTATTAGGCTCCCATACCATATCAAAGCTATCCCTTTCACAACAAAATAAGGCACCACAAAACAAAACAAAAAATACTTCGAGTTTCATAAGGCCTAATAAGCTATGTTATGCTAAGCACCTATGGAAAAATAAGGCAAGGATCCACTGGAAAGCAAAGTGTGTTATGCTTGGTGGCCTTGAAAAAGGGTCGAGCTTCACAAGGTTAGCAAGAAACATTATGCTAAACACTTATGAACAAAAATGCAAATAAACATGTTCAAAGGGGCTTTGCTTAGTTCGTGTAAGGTATTCTCCTAGGGAACACCATGCGTAATGTCTCCAAGAGAGGACGAGTCTAGGATAAAAGATGCAACATTATGCTAAAAACTTATGAACAAAAATGAAAATAAACATGTTCAAAGGGGATTTGCTTAGTTTGTGTAAGGTATTCTCCTAGGGAACACCATACGTAATGTCTCCAAGAGAGGACGAGTCTAGGATAAAATATTCACAACTTAGGGAATGCAACGCGTAACATCACCACTAAGAGGAAAGTCATATGCCAAGAAGTATCACACTCCCAGAGGACATCAAACCCAGTGACACCATAATGAAGACATGAGAGCTTATTTGGAAAGCCCTATGCCAAGTCATATGTTTCCAAATGAAGCTATGTCATGAAAAAGAAGAGAGGGGTTGCCCCAAAAATGAAATCCCAAAACACATAAGGGATCTATGGATTTGGGGTTAGTATTTCTTTGCTATAATAATATTATAGAGCTTAGAAACATCATCATTCCCCAAATACTCACAGAACTGGAAGAATGAAATATAGAGAGCAAAAACAAAGAAAAAGCTTTTGGGTCATAAAAGAAGATACCTAGATGTATCGATGCCTTGCCTCATCCCCAAAAGGAAAACACAAAACAAAATCAAAGATAAATGTTTACAACATATAGAAGAATGTAGATACAAATAGAGTAATGTGCATGAAGAGAGACACCAAATAGAATAGTACAGGGGTCACATTACGCACATGCAATCACACAATTAACTTGAAAAAGAAAACAAAGAAAAAGACTAGTAAGGCACATGCAAGTCAACCTATAGTAGGTCATCCACATCCCAATCTTGTTTAGTATATGCGAAACGTGGATAACCAACCAAAGGGACAACATCAAGTGCCAAACTAGGACAAGCACCAAGTTCAACACTCTTATTAGGAGGATCATCATTTAAGCTCATAGAAGATGAAAACAATGAATTCAACTCATTATTCATCAATCTTTGCAATTTCATGATCATCATCCAAGTTAATCTTAATAGGTCTAATGACAATATCCATAGAAGGTTTTTGTAGTTTATGTTGTAGCGAAGGTGGAGAGGCATCATGCCTTGCTTGAGACAAGTTTGGATTTTTATTTTCTATATTGTTCTTTTCTTCTTTTGCTTGTAACAAATGAGCAATAGCATAATGTATACACCTACTCTCTCTTGCATTTAAGTTTCTTTTTATTCAATTTTCAAGTTGTGTTTGTGTAGTAGAGGGTTTGTCAACCATAGGTTTCTTTTCTTCCCTTAAGGGAGGAATAGAAGGAACCATGGGAGGTTGTTCAACCACTTTCTCTTTAGCTTTGTAAAATTATTTGACTTTAGGAGGCACAACAAGATTTATTTGGTTATCTCATGGTATCTTATAGAAAATAGGGGGAGGATTTGTCATAGGTTGGCCTTGGTTATTTGGGAGAGCTTTTGGTTCAATCATGGTTTCATCAAGGATAGGAGGCTCAACCATGGGTTGAAGCATATTGGTAAGAGATAATTCTGCTATTCACTTTGCCTTAAAATTTTGGTAGGATTTGAAAAAGAAGTCTTCACGGGGTCTAATAGGTTTAATAGGCTTGGGCCAAAAGAAATCCAATGAAAAGTTCCCATAGGAAGATACAGGATTAAAGCCACTATGATGCACAGTAAAGATTTCATTTCCAAATGGAAAATTTAAACATTTATGCACAATCAACTAGACAACATTCATGGAGTGAAGCCATGTGTAGCCTAACTTCACATGAAATTGGTCCGAAGTTGGGATGATGGTGAATGAGACATCTAATTGTTTTGATCCAATTTTTATAGGGATATTTATCGAGCCTATCGTAGGGCAAGAAAAAACATTATGCATTTTTATCCATGCTTTTAGTTTTTCATAAGTATCTTGATAAATCTCATGCACAAATAGGAATTCTTTAGTTATCACGTTCTCTACATAGATGTGATCAATTGATATCCCATTAGTAGGCTTATCATTGATTCTTTTAGCTATGGAAAGAGTCCCATTGGGTGCATGTTTAAGTATGTCTTGTTGCACAAGAAAGCAATGTCAAGTGACATCTTAGTTAGGCCCTTACGAGGTTTAGATTTAATAAATCCAACCATAGATTCTATATATTTTTCTTCATTATTGTTCATGTTATCATCATTCGTGTCAACATTCAACACATCATTCTTTGTTTCACTAGCTTTGACAAATGAAATATTATGATTTGGCATAGGGTTGGTAAATATTTGCAATTTTTAGTTAGGAGGAGCCATAGACTTATTACCTTGATCATTAACACCTCCAATTTGAATATGATTAGAATCAATGAGGTCTTGCACAATATGTTTAAGATGCTTTCAATGTTTCGTATCATGTCCATTTTTTTGATTGAAATGGAAATAGGAATTTGGTCTATAGTTTTAAGGTAAAGGATTAGTAGGATCACGATCTCTAACATGAGGTAAGGAAATAAAATTCTTGTCTATGAGATGCAACATGATATTATGAAGGGTATCAGGTAGGGGTGTAAATTGTCTATTTCTATCCGCAAAGGAATACGGTTTTGTTGTGTTTATAGCAGCCACTTGGGTGTCAACATTTTGATTTGATTGAGGGGGATTAAGTTGTAGAAAAACCCTTATTTTGTTTCTTGAAAGGTTGATAGTTGGTTTGAGGTGTGGATTCATAATTTTCAAGACGGTTAGAGGGTGTTTTCACTTCATGACTACTAATTGAATTTTGATAATCACGAAGGGTTGTACACAACTGTGTGAAAGAAGGAAATATTAACATCTCAATATTAGCTTGGATTTTATCTTGCAAATTGGAAATACATATTCTTTGAAGGTCAGCATCAGGGATCTTAATGTTTATTTGTGAATAAAGCATTTGGTACCGCGCTATAAAATCAGTGACATTTTCATCCTCCTTTTATTTAAATGTCATCAAATCAGCTAAGGTCATCTTAGGACCCATGTGAATTTGGAAGTGGTTGTAAAATGAATCAATAAGTTCATTAAATGAACGAATTGAATTGTTCGGTGAAGAGAAAAACACTCTAAAGCAGTATCTTTCAAGGATCTAGGGAAGAGCTTAGCCAAGAGTTTATCTTCAAAAATGAAGTCATTACATAAGGTTGTGTAAGTGAAAAAATGGCTAATAAGATCTCCTTTCCCATCATATTTCTCAAACCTAGGAACCTCTATACCTTGTGGCATTTGCGTTCTCAATATCTTCAAGGATAATGGGTCGGTTTTGATGTATTATGAAGATTGGCCATTGTTGTTTTGGTTTAATGTGGCGATTTGTTATTGAAGGGATGAGGCATTTTACAAAAGTGTGTTAAGAATTGGATCATTGTTGGTATTGTGAGATGGAGGTGAATAATGTGGAGTTGTGTATGTATGTGGAGGGCAAGTGAATAGTATATTTGTGAGGGGGGATGGATGAGGAGATATGAGATTTGAATGCACAAATCTAGAGGGATTCCTAGTGGAAATACCTAAAGAAGTGTTGACATTGCTAGTACGTTGGATAGTTGTAGTAACATGAGTACTAGTGTAGGTAGAAATAGAAGTAAGGGTTGTGGAAGGAGGAATTGAATTTCCACCTTGAATTTAAGTATATCCCAAAGCTTGAACACAACTAGTCATGGTAGGGACATGTTGATTAACAATATGAGCTAGACTTCACACAATATCTATTCCATGTACATTTTTAAGCATTTTCCTCACATTATCTAAAACAGGAATGACACTACTAGCAATGTTTTCAAAAGTCACAAAGTTTTGCAATTTTTCTATTTCTTCATCTATTCTTCTTGTGTTATCCTGCGGGACACTAGAAGCCATTGTTTTGAGATCATGCACATGAGTTGTGGGTATGGAAGTCATTGGAAATGAGGTATGAAGATTATGATCCATAGTGGGTTGATTAGTATCAACACTATGAGTGAAAGAGTTGGAAAAACCAAGATCCATGATGAATGGTGTATCGTGGGATGACATGAGTCTCGAACTACATCTCACAATAGTATTGCTAATAGGACACCAAGTTGTGAAGCTCATACAAGTCTCACAAACTCGGTATGCACCCAAAATGGAAAGAAGGTGAAATGCAATGAAATAACCTAGAATGTCAAGTGCAATGCAAATATGTAAAATTCTAAAGATGATGTCTTGTAAATGCAATTTTGAATTCACACAATGCACTAAATTTATCAAATGAAGCTTAATATGATCAATTTCAAGTAACACAAATTTTCTAAATTGAAATAGAAAATTGAAAACAACAAAATAAAACATAAAAACATAGGTTTTAATACCCAAAAAGTTAGAAAAAATCTCTAATTAGGGACTCATTCGCCCCTAGGTGAATGGGTCCTAGCTTAGAGTTTTGAAAAATGAAGTTACAAATTTCTGAGTTGATTCCTATGGCTTTCAGATTCTGGTTTCAGATAGTGAGCTACAGTTTCATACTTTTGTGAAATTAAGCTTGAATGCAAATGCAAAATATGACTAAATGACAACTTAGGAGAGCTAATTCAAAATACAATTTTGATTCAATTTGGTAATGCAAATGAATGATGGTGTAATACTATGTAAATGCTTTACAAAATGATTGATTTTTTTTGTATTTTTTAGATTTAAAGAATGCAAAAAATGCAGTACTAAAACCCTAAATGAGATGCAAAGTTAATGCAAGTTAAGAAACCCTAAATGAGATTCAATTCAATGCAAATGAATGAAAATCCTAGATCTAGGGTGAAAATGGACTCCAAAATTAGAAAGAAACAATGCTCAAAAGTTAGGTTCACCAAAATGAAACATAGAAAAATAGGTTTTGAATCAATAGGGTCATGATGGACCTATCTTCCTCTATTTCATTAGGAAATGAGATTCACACAATAAAATGATTATCAAACCTTAGGTGAATCAAGTCAAAGTGTGAATCTACAAATTTCCTTTTTGTGTTAGGATGGGGGTCTTGGTCAAACAACACTTTGGGGAGAAAACCTAAAAATAGTAAATCAACACCAAATTGCAATCTAACACTTGGAACAACAAGATTAAGCTTAATAATGACATAACCAAAAATAGAATGCAGATCAAAGAGGGGTAGAAGCATGTGTACCAGTAACCAAAAGTCATTTTTTGAAGCTGATATGGGACTCATTCACCTAGGGGCGAATGGGTCTTGAGTTAGGGTTTTTTTGCAAATTTCGGGAGCCTCTAGTCCTATCTATGCACTTCTAGATTCTCTAGGTTTCAAGTTCAAAAAGCCAAAAATAAATTCTGTAGACGATTTTCCATGAGAAGATGACAACTTTGACAAATTCTTCAATTTTTCTCTTCAAGAGATCTTCAAGATTTCTTCCACCTAAATATGGAATCACAAATCAAGAGAGAAAAATGTTTTATTTTTGGTGAATGGGGGTTTTCCTTGGTCAAACCCCGTTTTGGTAATCACACCTTGAAATGAATAACAAAATGAAAGATGGAATAAAGAATGAACAAATCAATGTTACCACTCAACAAACCCTTGCATAAGCCTTGGAATATAGATCTAAAACTTGCATGAAATGACTTCAATGGTATTAGGGAAATTTAGTCATCTCAGAGAAATCTCCAAGAACAGTAGTGCCTTTGGTAACTTTAATTTCGATTATTACCTCAAAGACACAAACAACTATGTCCTAAAGCGGAAACAGACACAGTTCATTTCCCACATTGATCCTTCTGAGAGAAGGACATGCAAATTCAACATCATGCAATAATAGATTCTAGAAGCAGAACCATTAACAGATGAAAGATAAGACAAAAAACAAGAACACACAGATTTACATGGGGAAAACACTTTCGAGTAAAAAACCCCACACTCCAAAGATCGAGCCATTGTATTATTCAGCAACTGAAGGTTACAATACGACTCAGGCTCATAGCCTTTTTAGAGATTACATCTTGTTCATTCTAGATACAATCTGGTAACCAACTCTCCCTCTGTACATTTCTTGATCAACCTCTCAAACCAAACAATCTTGGTACTGTTGCAATACCCTCACACAGTATATAGTACAGATCAACATGAGAGATCAACCATGGCATTCAATCCTTGATCAGGAGAGAAATCGGCAGCATAACCCTACCTTTCACTTCCTCTGTTTCAACCTCATGGCCTCGGCCTTCTAGCCAACCACTTGGCCCTCACTCTATTGATCACCTGTATCGAACAATCCAACCGAGCATCATCTTCTATTCTAGGCTATATTCATTTCATTTCTGTCTGTCGAGCTTCCTCTTAGAACTGCCACAATGAACTGTCATCCAACGGTTCCCATTTGGCTCCTCTGATTGGTCCAAGTTGCACCAGGTCAGACAGTTTTCACTTGGTCAAAAAGGCGTTCAACTTGTGTCGCATGTTGGTGAGACACTAACCGTGTCTCCCCGATGCCACAGAGCCCATATTGTCATTATCACCAAGAGTCTTCACTATTGGCAAGACATTATACCGAATCCAGAAAGCTATCGCTCAGACTTCCCCTTGTCGTCAAAACATCATACCGAAGTTCTTCACATGTATCGCTATCGCCAAGACTCATCGCTATTGGTGAGACGTCATACCGAAGCTCCATAAGTCACATAGACATGAGAATTCACATCGGTGAGACTATCGTCTATCGCCAAGAGATCATACCGAGGTTCCAAAGTTATATCGAAGCCACTAACGTCCATTGCATTCCTATCGGCAAGACTCATATCGCTATTCACAAGTCACATCGACCTCAACATTGCTATTGGTAAGACTTACCGCTCACCAAGAGGTTTCGCCGAGTCTCCTCAAGTTTCACCGAAGCACTTGACAGTCGACAAGACATTCGTATTTCGCCAAGACTTCACTATGAGCAAACATGTCTTACCGAGTCGGCAAGACTTTTGTCTTTCGCTGAGATGTTACTCTGAATACTCACAAGTCATACCGAGCACCAAACACCAGTCGTCAAGACTTCTGTCCATCGCTAAGACCTTGCACTAAAACCTTTGTGCTACTTCGAGTGTATACCCTTGGTGAGACACACCAACTGTTGCCAAGAGTTCTTCCCGAGTGTTCAAGTCACCCCGATGTCTCCAAGATAAATTTGTCGATGAGACATCCATATCGGTAAGACTTCTTACCGAACACCCAAGACTCTCCCCGAAGACTTCAACAGAAAACACTATCGGCGAGACAATAGCTATCGCTGGGACCTCACACCGAAGTAACCCGATATACGATATGAATGGCCTATCGGCCAGAGATCTCCACGGGCGGTGAGAGGTTATAGCGAACAAAATGTCACAGCGATAGGCTCCTTCGGTGAGACAGACGTAAGGTCACAGCGACCTGAATAATTTCAACAAGGTTTCAACTGCTAGTCGGCCAGACATGTCACCAGTCTCAGCGACCATGCTTTCTCAGAGGTTTCAGCCTGTGAGATTGAGGCAATAATTCCAACAAATGGATGTGGATCTTGAACCTTGAATCTTGAATTGAAGTAATGCTTTGAATGCTTGAATGGATCATGAAACCTACATCATCATATTAGCTCCAAAAACATGCATGATGCAAGAAGACTTTGACATGACAATTGGATCTTGATTGCTACATAAATCTTCAATAAATCTTCCTTTGAATGCCTTTGAAGTTCTCCAAAATGCTTTTGAATTGCTCTTGAAATCTCATAAACTTGCTCATAAAATTTTCTAGGTGAAACACAGTGAAATAACCTTATATTTATAGTTATGTATCCTTAATTTCTCAAAATTCAAATATCACAAGCCGACATCTAAATATAGATTTGAAAACATTAAAATACCACCAAAAACATAATTTAAATTTAGGTCCTAGGTCTAAGAGAGGACCCATTCGCCCATGGGTGAAGGGGTCCTAGGTCCCTAAACAAAGGACACACATTGCTAAATGAGAAGTGTTATGTTAAGGCATTAATGAATGTCAGGTTTCATCTTCAGAAAATGTAATTAATTAGGCTTGGTAAATGAATTAAGGGGACAATTAAGGCATGATTAAGCTCAATTAATTAAAGGAGTCCTAAGGGTGATCCCACAAAATTGGTTTATAATTACATTGAGGAAGGAAAATTGTAAAATCACTCACAAAAATAAAAATTTGGGTTTTTATAGGTTCGCTCAAAGGGGGGCGTTCAAGCAAACCCCTAAAAGGGGGGTTCACTCGAACCCCCTTCGAGTGAACCCTTTTTTGAAGACTGGTTCAAACGAACTCCTTTTGGTGGGGTTTCTCTTATGAAATAAAGGAAAATGGAAAAAAAAGGGGGGTTCACTCGAACCCCCCTTCTAGCGAACCCCCCTTATTTTCCCTTCTCCCTCTCTTCCACCAATTTTTTGCAAAATTTTTCCTTTTGAAGCTCGAGTTGAAGATGAAAATGGAGGAAAAATCATAGACCCAACTAGATTATGGTAGTCCTCTAAATGAGCTATCCATTGAATATAATTTTAATATATTTTAGTTTTATTATGTATTTTCTTTTAGTTTAATTAAACATAGGCTTTTCATTGAAAATCAAGCTCTTTGTTCTGCACATGTGGAAAAATAGCAGATTATCATTTTTTTTTTTTGAAAAATATCTATGCACTAGATATTGATGTCCCTAATCCAACAAAAAAAGTAAATTTGAATTTTGATACATACAAAAAAGTTGTGCTAGCAAGTAACCTATGTCTAACTTGTAACTGGTTTGACTTCAAAAATTAATTAAGAAAAAAAAATCAATGAAATGCTATGAAACCAATTGCATGCACTAGATATCATAGTTACAAATCTAAATTTGAAAAAAAAAAAATTATCCTTCATAATTTTTTTTTACATTTTAGCAAGTACACGTCACTCTTTAAAAATGGTGTTTACTGTTAAAAACTAGTTTTCGAAGGAGATGGAAACATAAATGCAATTTGATTCCAATTTTTTTTAAAAATAATATTTAGAATCTATAGACAAAATGTCACAAATCAGTAGTTTGCATCATCTTCAAATTCCTCATGGTTTAGCAGCTATAGGTGCCCGAAAGTTAAGATTTAGTTAAATTTTTTTAGTTCAATGTCCAGTTTGGCCAAAAATTGTAAACCAATATTGTGGGATCACCCCTAAATAAGTGTGAAAGTGTAAATAAATACATTTTACATTACTAAATTAAGGTACAATTAAGTCCAATTTAACTAGGAGGTCCCAAACAAGTGAGAAAATGTAAAGAGATACATTTTTTGTCACTGCACATTATATGGGGAGGGTGGATGAGCTTGTAAGGGAAAGATAGTGAGGGGAGCACCCTCTGACTCTCCTACAACAAGGGTCAAGGAAGTAGGCTCCTCAAGGTCTTCTTTGATGAGCTCTTGTGAGTTGAAGGTCATCGATCTTGCAAAGATCGCTGACAGAGCTGGGATACCATCCACTAAGTTAAAAACACACTTAATTGGAGTGCCATGTGTTAACTGAGTGGGAGAAGAAGGAGACGCCTGAGATCCACTGTCGACCTTGTCAAGAGGGATAGTGACACAATCAAGGGATGTCGGGGTTGCTTCCATCACAAGGATGGTGCAAACCAAAGCAGAACCCCCTTGTGAAGAAGACACTCCCTTCTTTTGACCTCCACTTGAAATGAGGTCGTCCTCCAACTTGCGCTTTAGCGGAGGATGCAAAATCCCCACAAAAGAAGTGGAAGGTGAGGAGGAAGAGGACAAAATCACATCAAACACTACCATGGTGTTCAACATGTGTATGGGCTAGGAAAATGGAGGGATGTCCGGAAGGGAAATCAGAAGCGGAGGCTCCACAGAAGGGGTGATGAACACTTGCACCCTTTTGGGGTGAGGATCATCAACATTTGCTGGGAGAGCCAGAAGTAGAACTGAGGAAAGTGGAACTAAAGTAGGAGTAGAAGAGGGAGGCACAACAGGAGGTGCTGAAACAGGTGCTAGTGGCTCCCTTTCTTCCTTCTGCAAGGTAGTTTGTTTAGTAGCCAAAGCCTTTCTTCGATGCTTACGCTCACACGCAAGCCAATTTTTTTGGCTCTGGGAACTAGAAGTTACAAACTAAAAAGGGACATGAGTCTCTTGTTCTGCCATAGGAGTGTCCTCCACAACCATTTTTGGTGGAAGGGTAGCCTCTTAGACAGGAGTAGGAATGTTCAAGAAGCATGGGAGAAAAACAACAACAGGTGGAGAAGTAGACACAGGTGCCTCAGTAGTGGGCCTCTTCCCATTTTCTATCGGAGGGGCAGGAGAGATTGAAGGTCGTAGAGGCCGAGACATAGGGGTAACTCCATGAGGGCCTTTCCCCTTGCCATAAACAATGAACCTAGGCACTGTGGGCAAGATGGGAAGTTCAAACAATTGACACTTGGCTTTTCACCAAGTGAGCACCATTGAGCTCCCCATGTGAGGCATGGGAGCATGAGCCAAAGGCGTTGTAGTAGGGAAAGAAGTGGAAGCAGATGGAGTAGAAGAAGACGAATAAGAAGAAGGCTCTTGGGTGCAAACAAGCTTCCCCTTCCCCTTTTGTTGAGAGGAGATATCTTGCCTCTGCACAATCATTCAACCTTTGAAAAAGATGGAGTAGGGGGATGTAGTATAGGTCACCTTTGGTGTAGTTCCCCCAATATTATACTTGACATAAGCATGATATAACAAGTCCATCCTCAGAGGGAGCAGACCGATGGGAGTGGGCCAACAGTGATCTATTGAGAAGCCCCCATATGACACCAGTGGTTTGTAACCGGTGTCAAGCACGACGTGCATAGATCCCTCATGAGAAAAATTAAGACATTTATGAATGGCCGAAGTGATTCCATTCATGAAAACCATCCATTGAATGCCTAGTTTTACCCTGAATAAATCTGACTCTGGAATTATAACAAAAGAAGTATCTACGACCCTAGGTCCTACCAAGATCGAAAGGATGATAAAATTGAGAGGGATTGAGAGTCCATCATGTGTGCATATAGTGGTCTATGATTTCTCGTATTCCTCCCTATGTAGAAAGTTGATAAGTATAATATCCTCCATTATGAAGTTCACACGGCTCGTGGGGTCCACTAGGCCACTGGTCACAATGTTTCCATTGATGCGAGCGGGAATGTACAAGGGGGAAGGATCTTTGTTCATAGGTGTAGTGTAGAAAAATGTATCCCTTACATTTTCACACTTGTTTGGGCCCTCCTAATTAAAATGGACTTAATAGTGCCTTAATTTAGTGTTGATAAATGTAACCCTTTACATTTTTCTCACTTATTTGGGCCCTCTTAAATAAATTGTGCTTAATTATGCCTTAATAAGCCATTTTATTCATTTACAAGCCTAATAAATTACATCTTACAAAGGGGAAACCTAACAATAATTAATGCCTAAACATAACACTTTACCTTGAGCAATGCATGTTCTAGGAATAGGGACCTGCAACCCATTCGCGCATGGGCGAATGGGTCCTCCCTAGACATTTAGACCTAAATTTAAATTACATTTTTGGTGGTATTTTAACATATCTAAATCTATAATTCAATGTTAGCTTGTGATATTTGAATTTTAGGAAATTAAGGATACATACCTATAAATATAATGTTATTTCACTAAGTTTCACCTAGCATTTTTGAAGTGAACAAAAGTATAGAAAAGTTGATGATCAAGAGCATTCAACAGTAGATATATTAGAGATTTATTGTAGCAATCAAGATCTATACATCATGTCAATGTCTTCTTGCATCATGCATGTTTTTGGAGCTAACATTGTGATGTAGGTTTCAAGATCAAGTTTAAGCATTCAAAGCATTATTCAAGTGTCAAGATCCATATCCAATTCAACCATTTCATGCAAGTTGTAGACCTCCTAAGATATCCATTATCAAAGTTTCATTCAAGGTTTTTTTGAGTTGTAACATAGCTTTGTTCATTCTTCATTCCCTCTTTCATTCATTATTTTAATTCAAGGTTTGATTACCAAAACTGGGTTTGACCAAGGAAAACCCCCATTCACTCAAAAACAAACATTTTTTTCTCTCTTGTGTGTGTGATTGCATATTTAGATTGAAGAAGACTTGAATACCTTTTGAAGTGCAATATTTACAAAGTTGTCAAATTTGTCAAAGTTGTTGTCAAATCATGAAACCTAACCTACATATATGATTTCCAACTTTTCGACATTAAAACCTAGAAAAATCAGAAGCTACAGATCTGTGTTAGAGGCTCCCGAAAGTTGCAGAAAAATCTTGAGAAAATACCCATTCACCCATGGGTGAATGAGTCCTAGCCAGCCTTCAAAAACTACCTCTTGGTGACTGGTAAACACATGTTTTCCCTTCTCATATTTGCATTTAGTTTTTTGGTTTTGCTAATATTGAGTTTAATATTGTTGTTTCAAGTGTTAGATTGCATTTTGGAGTTGATTTGCTATTTTTAGTTTTTCTCCCCTAAGTGTTGTTTGACCTTGACCCCCATCCTTCAGTCATAAGGAAATATGAAGATTCTCACATTGACTTGATTCACCTAAGGGTTATTAGCCAATTCTTTGTGGGGATCTCATTTCCTAATGAAATAAAGGAAAATAAGTCTATCTATTATCATTTTGGTGAACCCCCCTTTCTCATCACCCCATTTTTCTGTTGTTTCTTTCTGGTGAACCTAACTTTTGAGCATCATAACTTGCTAATTTGGAGTCCATTTTCAGCCCTAGATCTAGGATTTGCATAAATTTGCATCTCATTTAAGGTTTTTAACTTGCATTGATTTGCATCTCATTTTGGGTTTTAGGTTTTCATTTTTGCACTCTTTAAAATATAGAAAATTCAAAAATTTCAGTCAATTTGTATAGTGTTTACATAGCATTGCATGATTAGTCATTTACATTAGAAAATTGAATCAAAATTGTATCTCAAATTAAGTCTTTTTTCTTGTCATTTAGCACTATTTTACATTTTCATTTAGACCTCATTTTACAAAAATATGAAAAACAATAGAAATCATCTCAGAAACTTGAAAATTAATTTTTAAAAACCTTGAAGTGAGACCCATTCGCCCATGGGCGAATGAGTCCTTGATCAGGGCTTTTTCTGAATTTATGAGCATTAAACACACTATTTCTACCTTTTGTGCTTCTGCATTTAGTTTGTTATTTTAGTTTCCAAAATTTATGTCATCTTAAATTGTTCATATTAAGCTTAATTTGTCAAATTCAGTGTATTGTTCAAATTCAAAATTGCATCTAAAAGACATCATTTTCAGGTTTTTGCATAGCATAATCAGAAAATTATCTTGCTTCAAATTTGAAAATTTGTAATCTCTTTGCATTCCAATTCATCCTTTCACAATGGACATGTGCATATGGAAGTCCTTAACATCTTTAGTTGATGTCTCAAGTTGTGTTTTTGGCAATGATCCTTATGCAATAGAGCCTAATCATGCTCGACCAACCCCTAATGAATGTCCTTGTGAAATTGATATCTTAGGTCAAAGATGATGAAAGCATGCATAATTTCATACATAATAATTTCCTTGATAACCTTGAGAACAATGCATCATTTAACCCCTTCACGCAACAACCAAAAACTCCTACTATTCCATCATTAGAGATGTTATTCTCTTTTACATCCTAAGATTGAATCACAAACCAAGCCTAAACCTCCAACCATGAGTGAACCTAGTTCCTCTAACCAAGTGCATACTCATCTATCCTATGTTAATAGAGTCACTAACACACCCATCAACCTAGAAGAGACTTATGGCCAAGGCTTTAAGATCTTAGCTAAACAAGGATGTGACACAACAAATGAGCATGAGATTCATAAGTTGTTAGAACAAATCCCAATTGAAGATACTAAAGGTTTAGGATATCAAGATCCCCCCCTCCACATCTTCTAAGGAAACAAGTTTTCTTTGTCATAATGAACAAATCCCTCACAAGGATGATAGGATCATTTTAGGTCCTCCTTCGAATCCACTTCAACAAGCTTCTCAAATAAGTAAGAAATCCAAACTTTATAAAGTCAAAGAATTGCCATTCCTACATACTAAAACATAAATTGAACAACAAATAGAGCAACTTCTTCATCTAGGATGGATTAAACTACCACCTCCCACTAGAATCAATAAGCCTAAGAACATGAATTATTGTGCATATCATAGAACTCTTGGGAATCTTACTCATGAGTGTCATGCATTAAAGCTGATATTGAGTGATTTTTCTCCTCCTAACATTTCTACAATAATTGGATAGCAATTACATGAACTTTATTCCTTTCCATGTGATAGTTATAGAATCATAGTATACTCACTATTACATGTTTTACATTCATTGCAAGGAGCTCATTCTCACCATCCATCTCGATTCATCCTTGTCTTGCACTTAGTGGGGGAAAGGAGTTATATAGCCTTGTCCTAGTTTGGCACTTAACATTTTCCCTTTGGCTAGTCGTCTTCCTTTCACATACAATGAACAAGATTGGGATGCAGATGACCTGCTAATAGGTTGACTCGCATGTTCCTTACTAGTCTTGCCTTTGTTTTCTTTTTCATGTTATTTATGTGATTGCATGTGTGTAATGTGATCCCCTGTACTATTTTGTTTGATGTACCTTCATGTTCATTCCTCTATTTATATCTACATTCTTCTATGTGTCATAAACCTTTATATTTTCCTTTGTCTTGTGTTTTCCTTTTGAGGATGACACAAGGCATTGAGACATTTAGGTCTCTTCCATGTTGACCCAAAATATTTTTCTTTGTTTTTTCTCTCTATGTGTCATTCTTCCTGTTCCATGAGTTATATGGGGAATGATGACATTTCCAAGATTTATAATATCATTGTAGCAAAGACATACACTGACCCTAAATTCATGAATCCCTTATGTGTGATTTTGGGATTTGATTTTGGGGACAACCCCTTTTTCATGATGTAGCTTCATTTGAAAACATGTAGGTTTGACATAGGGCTTTCCAAATAAGCTCTCATGTCTTCTTATTGTTAGCATTTATCATTTGCTACTTTAAAGTAATTGCTCACAACATTGTGTTAGCAATTTCTTTAAAGTGGGGGCATACATTGGCATTATCATTTTGGAGATCTTGGACTATACCTTATGTTTCATTGTGCAATCTTCTTACTTCTTGCGATGTGTCTTCTTCTTAGTGGTGTCATTGGGTTTGATGTCCTACAAGAGTGTAACCTTTCTTGGCATACAACTTTCCTCTTAGTGGTAATGCTATGCATTTCATTCCCTAATTTGTGAATATTTTATCCTAGACTTGTCCTCTCTTGGAGACATTAGGCATGATGTTCCCTAAGAGGAGACCTTACATGAACTAATCAAAACCCCTTTGAACATCTATTATCCTATTTTCATTTTGTTCATAAGTGTTTAGCATAATGTAACTTGCTAACCTTATGAAGCTCAAAGTTACAACCCTTTTTCATGGCCACCAAGCATAATGCACTTTGCTTGCCCATGGTGCCTTGTTTGTTCATAAGTGTTTAGCATAACACAAATTGCTAAGCCTTATGAAGCTCAAAGTTCATATTGTGTGGTGCCTTATTAAAGTTATCAACGGTATAAATTTGGTATGGTATGGGAGCCTAATAAGATTCTCTCATTTGCCACCCTTGGGGGCTCACCTAGTGGACAATGGATTTCACTAGCCCATGTGAGCTTGCATTATTGTTTGCATAGTGGACAACGAGTTCCACTTGTAAAATTTTTTGGACAAACAATTGAGGCATGATCCACATTGCATTGGACAATCGAGGCTTGATCCATCCCTTTTCCTTTTATGTCTTTCTTTGAATCTTTGACATTGTATGATTGAGTATCTTGTAATTGTTGCATCCATATATATATTTAACATAGGCATGTGTCTCCTTGTGCCTTTATTGGTTTTTCCATGAGATCTTTGATCTTGGGGGCTTGATCACCCTCCTTGATCTTTGTTGTCTTATCCTTCCAACGATTGTACAATTAAACCTCTCTTGATTGTCTACTTTAGTGTGAGTTTGACACAAGGTCATCCTCTCACTAAAGTGGGGGCTAAATTTAGTGTAGAAAAGTGTATCCCTTACATTTTCACACTTGTTTGGGCCCTCCCAATTAAAATTGACTTAATAGTGCCTTAATTTAGTGTTGATAAATGTACCCCTTTACATTTTTCTCACTTATTTGGGCCCTCTTAATTAAATTGAGCTTAATAATTCCTTAATAAGCCCTCTTATTCATTTACAAGCCTAATAAATTACATTTTCTGAAGGGGAAACTCAAAAATAATTAATGCCTAAACATAAGAATTTACCTTGAGCAATGTGTGTTCTAGGAATAGGAACATGGGACCCATTCTCCCATGGGCGAATGGGTCCTCCCTAGACCTTTGGACCTAAATTTAAATTATATTTTTCGTGGTATTTTAACATCTCTAAATCTATAATTCAATGTCGGCTTGTGATATTTGAATTTCAGGAAATTAAGGATACATACCTATAAATATAAGGTTATTTCACTAAGTTTCACCTAGCATTTTTGAAGTGAACAAAAGTATAGCAAAGTTGATGATCAAGAGCATTCAAGAGTAGATATATCAGAGATTTATTGCAGCAAACAAGATCTATTCATCATGTCAATGTCTTCTTGCATCGTGTATGTTTTTGGAGCTAACATTGTGATGTAGGTTTCTAGATCAAGTTCAAGCATTCAAAGAATTATTCAAGTGTCAAGATCCACATCCAATTCAGCCATTTCATGCAAGTTACAGACCTCCTAAGATCTCCATTATCAAGGTTTCATTCAAGGGTTTGTTGAGTGGTAACATAGATTTGTTCATTCTTCATTCCCTCTTTCATTCATTATTTCAATTCAAGGTTTGATTACCAAAATTGGGTTTGACCAAGGAAAACCTCCATTCACTCAAAAACAAACATTTTTTTTTCTCTTTTATATGTGTGATTGCAGATTTAGATTGAAGAAGACTTGAAGACCTTTTGAAGTGCAAGATTTACAAAGTTGTCAAATTTGTCCAAAAATCACGAAATCTAACCTATAGATTCAATTTCTGACTTTTTGACATTGAAACCTAGACAAATTAGAAGCTACAGATATGTGTCAGAGGCTCCTAAAAGTTGCAAAAAAATCTTGAGAAAAGACCCATTTGCCCATGGGCGAATGAGTCCCAGTCAGCCTTTAGAAATTGTCTCTTGGTGACTAGTAAACACATATCTTCCCTTCTCAAATTTGCATTTGGTTTTCTGGTTCTACTAATATTGAGTTTAATTTTGTTGTTTCAAGTGTTAGATTGCATTTTGGAGTTGATTTTCTATTTTGTAGTTTTTCTCCCCAAAGTGTTGTTTGACCTTGACCCCCATCCTTTAGTCATAAGGAAATCTAAAGACTCACATTGACTTGATTCACCTAAGGGTTGTTAGTCAATTCTTTGTGGGGATATCATTTCCTAATGAAATAAAGGAAAATTGGTCTATCTATTATCATTTTGGTGAACCCCCCTTTCTCATCACCCTATTTTCTACTGTTTCAATAGGTAGATCTTGTGATGTGAAAGTTATATCTTGTGATCCATTTGTAGGTTGTGTGGGAGGAATGCATGTAAATGAAACCATATTTACGTACTTCGACAAAACAAACTCAGTGGAACCTGAAGGTTCGGCAACTAAGTTCATAGAATGAGATGGAAATGGATTAGTATAAAACTATAATTCATTGTTGGCCTTTTCCACAAATTTGTTAGCATTTTTCTTCTACCCGTCAAGATGGATGGTACCGTCATCGATGCGATCTTGAATCTCATGACACAGGCACATACATCTTTTGATATCATGTCTGTGAACTCGATGGTACTGGAAAAATTTGTGCTCATCACACCAGCCGGGGTAGGGCTTAGTGAGAGGTCGAGGATCTAGCAAAGTCAAGACTTTATCTTTTAACAATTTCTTTAAGATAGTCGAATATGATTTAGATAGTTTTGTGAAGCGCCTATTGTGTTTGAGGCCCTTATCATCAACCGAAGAGACCACATTCACAACAGTCTTCTTTTTGCCAGAGATTGACACTATATACCTACCCTCAGAATGGGAGTGCGAGGAGAACCCCGAACTGAGCAACCATCTATTGATATTCTCGTATGTGGCACATAGATGTGTGAAAGAAGGATATTTCATCAAGGAAAATTTCTCCTTCCAAGATCTTTGTAAGTTCCCGATAAAAACCTTCGAGACATTCGAGTTGGGAAAAGGGTAAGAAATTTTCAAAAATAATGCTTGATAATGAGCTATGAAATTAGTTATCTTTTCATGTTCTCCCTACTTACACCAAACGAGATTTGAGAAGGCCATCTTTGGCCCAATGTTTTCCTAGAACTGTGTTAGAAACTAATTCATGAGCTGATCAAACGAGAATATGAAATTGTTAGGTAAGGAATAGTACCATTCAAGGGTTGTATCCTTAAGAGATCTGGGAAACAACTTAGCCATTGATGCATCATGGTGGAAGAAATTCATGCATTGAATGCCGAAACATGCGTTTCCGGATCTCCCTTACCACCATATTTCTCAAACTTCAGAATCTCCATCCCTTGGGGGATAGGAGTATTTAGGATCACTATCAACAAAAGACTGTGGTGAAAGAAGGGTTGAAAGATGGGCTAAGAGGTGGCTTGGGACAAGTTCACTAGCTGGTTATGCATTTGGCTCATGTTTTGCAACAAGGCATTTAAAAAAGGACCAGAGGACAAGACAAGACCAATGGAATCACCACTAGAACCTCCATGACTACCAGACCCACCATCCCCCATTCCAGTAGAGGCCCCGTCACCCAAGCAAACATTGACCTCATGATTACTGTTATGAGCATTAGGAGTAGCGAAACTAAATCCCAAAGGTACCTTATTTACTTTGATGATGGTCGGTGCTTCAAGAGTTGTGGTGGAGGGGCCCATTTCAGCCATGTTTTCCAACACCCTGGGCATTGATACTTCTATCTGTCTCTCAACACTCTTAGGCCCAGGTCCTCGAACAATATTTGACCTAGGGTTGTAGATGGGACACGAGTCTCCATAATGTCAATAAGACCTTGAAGAAACTCTAGTCCTACCTGGTCCTTATCCAACATATGTCTTATCTCATTAACCACCCTATTCGTGATCTTTTCTTTCCCCAAATAGTTTCTGAATTCTAGAATTCTTCGATCCAGGGAAAGGAACTACTCAGCAGGAATCACGAGAGCTTCAATTTCCTCCACAAATGAGGTCGTAGGAGAAATGAGAGAGGTAGGGACACACATGGTTTCTCCAAAGAAATTTGTGTATGTTCTTGAAACCATCTTATCAAAAGTGGGAGACGTGGTGACCTTCATAAAATCCATTTCTAAATGTTGCACGCTTCTTTTGAAAACATGCCCGAAGGTCGTAGAATGGGTTGTAAAGCTCATAAAGCTTTACAACACACAATTTTGTGACATACCTCAAATGTGAGAGAAGAAGTCTCAAAACAAATAAATAGATTCAAGAGGTTCACATCAGGTTCACCAAAATGTAGAGAAGGGGGACCCGTCACCCTTAGAATCCAAGTCACAAGAGAGTCCTAAGCAATAGGCTACCCTAACCTACCTCAAGTTTGCTAAGAGAATTGAAAGGGGTAAGGTATTAAGGCTGAAAAGGAAGGATAGATGGCTTGTCACTTTCCTTCTACTAAAACCAAATTCTTACGAGGTTAGAAGAGCTAGTTTCCAAGGTTCGGCCTATAGCCCAGAAAAATCACTATTTGAGGATGACAATGTAGATGATAGACTCCAACGCGACGTACTGGCATCTTGGTGGTGCATTGGCATCTGTACAGACATAGATCTAAAGCATAGGCTAAAACTCAATGAAACCTACTAGCTATTTGACAAGTGTTTACACTATGACAAAATGCTGGAAATGTATGAAATTGAAAGCATAATAAAAGGAATGCTATAACTAAATTATGCTAGAATAGACAAAGAGAGGGTAAGAAATCAAACCTTTCTACCCATGAGTCGAATCTTCAAGTAGCTCCATGTGAGAACACCTACACACACAAAACCAAAGAAAATGTTGGGGCTATTTTTAGAGGATTGCCTTAGTCAGCCCCCCGCTTTGGTGTTTCCGCCTCCATGGATAGCTAGATAGCCATAGGATATAGAAAATGATAAAGAGATAGAAAGGAAAGAACCAACAACAAGTACACTATGTAGTAAACAAAATGATGCAAGGAGCAAGTAGCAATGGACAATATCACCTCCACACCTACGAGCACTCAAGGCAAGTAGTGGAAGGAGAGAGCTTGTAAGTCCTCCAACAGAAGCGTTGTCGCAACAAACATTGTGTGAGAACCAAGAACAACAACTTGCAACCAAGAAAATGGTGGTGTAGAAGCTTGGAAGTGCAAGAATGGAGCTAAGAGTGAGTCAATTGATTAAGAGACTAAAGAAGAATGTTTAAGAGTTCAAGAGAGAGTGAATGAATGAGGGGATAAATCTTTTGAATGGAAAAAGGGAGGAAAAAGACCCGTTTCTTTTCGGTCAAGGAGTTAGGAGGCATTACAATTCGTTGCCAATGGAGAAATGTAATGTGCCTCTATGGATTCCAAAGGTAGGAATCTTGTCAAGATGTCTGTGCGGTACGCGAATGTCTGCGTGACAAGCACATTCTCGATAGAGATTCGTTCACTGACGTGAAAAGACATAACCAAGTGGATGAGGCGATGTGGTGGTGGTGGAATTACATCATCAGATTTACATTTTTCTAAGGTAAGGGCTATGAAATGGGGAATTTTCCTAGGGGTGCAAATTCACTCCATTACACTAGTATCTACGACCACTTCAATTCCTTGATCATTGTCATAATTTAAAAGTCCATTTTGCATCATGTGTGTTTTACTCATGGTTCCTAAGCATTGTGCTATGCTTGTGGGTCCAAACAAAGGCCTCAATTGGTTCACTAGCTAGGATGCTAGTGTTGGAACATGGCACTAACACAAGAAAAGACTACAATACATTCCTGAGACTCTAGCAGTAAATCTAGATTATAATGCTAGACTAGGACACCAACAAAAAAGTATGACACTGGTGAAATAATTCTAGTCTTGTCTAGGTAATAATTTCCTCTAGTGCATTTTTTTTCATTATTTCATTTCCAACAAGGTCTTTTGAATATTATTTGGGAAAACTTTGTATATGAAATTTGTTCCCCTTGGCCTAGTGAGTCTTCCCATATTTTCACTTCATTAACAAGTCTCATACTATAAGCTTTATGACACTCATTTGTATTGGGAAGCATGTCGTTGCTTGGAAGTGACCCATCATCATTCTAGTCGGTGGAGGGCTTGTACCTTATAGTAAGGAAACATCTTGTGAAGGTTTGCACCTGTGTTTAGATTTTGATTATTATTTTTGAGTGAATTGGAGGTGAATTTTACCCTCATCCTACTCCTCTTCCTGAAAATTGATGGTTATGCTATCTAGTCAAGGTGTGTTAGCTCCTAGTCATTTCACCACCTTTACAGGTTTTTGTGGTGTTTGTTTGAGTTTTTAGAGTGTCTTGATGTGGATTTGAGGTTGATGATTCCCTCACCCATCTCTTGCGCTTTGTTGTGAGAGAACGTGATCATGGGTTAGTACCCAATCATTATTTGGGTGTTGTTTTCCCCTCTTGTAGGTTCATCATGGGGGTTTTGTCCTGTGATTGGCAAGTCTTCCAATGGTGGAACCATTCTTATATAAACGGTGACTTCATTCATGTTTTCATGGCCTTGTGTCATTATGTTTGATGTGGCATTTGTGTTCTTTTGTTATGTAGTGTAACATGTTGTCATATCTTCATTGTTGTTGCTATTGTTTCAAAATAGAAAGTTGTTTGATTGGCTAATGTCCTAGGTGCGTGGCTTGGGGCATTACATTGGTCTTCTATACCTTAGTGTAAAAGATCCATTGCTATATCAAAATAAGTTTTCTCTCCATATGCTAGGATAATATAATATTTCAAATATTTCTTTCTCCATGTCTTATCATTCATTATCCTCATTTCTCTATTTACTTTCTCTTTTTCAAATTTCTTATTTTTATTTCTTCATATTCTTATGCCTAGTTGTCTTCTAATAATTCTTCTTTCAAGATCTCACTCATATTGCTTTTTGCATGACTCACCTCTTGAGGGGGCATCATCATTGCATCAATCAATATTTCATCATTTCCTCCACATGATTGGATAGCTAATCACATTCTTCATATCTCATCCATTTCTTCATAGCTATATTTATTTTATTTGAAATAATGTTACTTTGAACATTATTGAAAGAGGGGAAAAATGTAGAAACCAAAGTAAACTCACTTTCGCCATCATCATCTCATTATAGTCCATTCACAGTTATCACCCATTCACCAACTAGAAATCCTAACACCTTATAATTTAATTAAATAAGTCTTAGTTATTTAAATTAGGCAATATCATTCATTAATTTAACAAATTATTATCCATATATTATTATTCATATTTATCCAATTATTTATTTATTTATTTCAGACATTATCCATTAATACATTAATTTAAAATTAATTTCCACCTCATGTGCACCTATAATTCATTTAATTAATTATTAAATTATCAAAATCCACCTTACCTAGTTGATTACCTAGTCTAATTGGTTCATTCAAACTTACTTCTAGTCCCACTCATCAATCTACTCCACTTCACTCATTCATACATTCAATTAACTATTCCATGCAATTAGTCAACTTCTCCTAATTCTCTCATTCACTCAACTAACTCCTTCATGCAAGTGGTTAACTCACAATCAAATATGTTGTCTCCCCAATTAATTTGAGTTGAGCAATAATAATTATTTAAATTAAAAATCAAAATATTGTGCAACTCTTCTATGCTTGCCCCCTTTCCTCATTAACTTCCCTAATCATGGATCAAACTTGAGATTCCAAATGAATCTTAGTGATTCATGTAATTCTCCTAAAAGTCTATAAATCAAACCCATTACTCATCATTTCATAAACATTCATTTTTGCATCAATATTCTATCAATTTGTTATCTAGAGAATGTTAATGTTATGCTAACGAATTAAGCATCCACATTCCAAAATGAGTAAAACTTCACATTGTACATGATATGAAGTTTGCATGTGTAGAATTTGAATGTTTTAACTTTGATTTTGATGCTTATTTAGTTTATTCTATTTGCATGCATACACACATATGTTTGTACAACAACCTCATTATATTTGACATTATAGCTACAAAAATATAATTTCTTCAAATCAACAAATGTAACAAGATATATCATCATATCCACATCATTAAAAAATCATAGCCATGAGAACCCTCTACAAATCATTGAAATGTGAACACTATATTTTTTTCTTAGAATTCATGCACATAACTTTGATATGGGTATCTATATAAAAAATAAAGTAAATTTAAAATTGCTTAATCATATGTGCATTAGACTAACCATATATAATTGTAGCAACTTAATCACATTTTACATTTACAACCAAAAAATCAAAACCCTCTACAAATTAATAAAATTGGAAACCCTTTTAAAAATCACTACACCCAAATAAAGGTAAACATGAAGCTTGTATATTTTATAATTCTTGACAATGACATATATATGAAAATATTTCTTACAAAAATAAATTGTAATTTGGAAAAATGAAAATGTTGCAATGGTGTTGGGCAAGGGAGAGGTAGTGGATATTTGAACAAAGTTTATCCACATGGGAAATTCTCTAGTCAAAGTTTGTTATAATGAATTCTAATCTTTTCCATTATCTCCCCATAAGGATGGTGCCACTCTAACAACTCATACATTGAAATGGTTGGGTTTAAGATAGTGTGAGTGATGATTAGATTTAGGGTTTGAAAGTTGAAATGAAATGTTAACTTTATTCGTATTATTTGCTAATAATACATACCCCATAGTTATTAAAATGTGGGATTGATGTAATGTTTAACTAAACCTTGAATATGACCAAAAAGTGTGATTATAACAATCAATGAGAGCTCTTTCATGAATAAATAATGGGTTCATTTGAATTTTTGTGGACATATCACATAACAATTAAGATGCTCTTTGTACGGATATTAATCACAAGTTAAAAATAAACTACTCAAAAACAATTTTTTGCATAACACATTATCCTACATTTATTATTATTATGTAAAACTTAAATAATTGCTTTAAATTCTTAATTCACATATATAAATATACTAAAAATTTACAAAATTCAAATTACTTTTATACACCTCTTCTGATTTAGACCAAGAATATATATACTACTGTATTACAAAATTCAATGCACTTGTATACAACTCTTCCCATTTAGACCAAGAATATATATACTATTATATTAGATTTTTAAAGGTATATGGCTCTTGAATCCTGTCCTCCTAGGTACATACTTAACCAAGAAATTCATTGCACCTACAACAGAACTAACAATCCTTGAACCGGTTGGAGAAACCCTTGGAAATGTTGCCCACAAATACCATCCATTAAAAAATAGCAAAAAGGTGTGCTTGCAGATAAATGAAAACAATTAATAACGTCCAATCACACCCAGAAACACATTATAAGCCACAAATTCTTACTTCAAATCCCATTAATTTCTAATCTCGAAGCTTTGAAGTCATGTGACATGAATGCCACAAAAGTTGAAGGGACAGGATAAATCAAAACTAAAAGTGTCAATACCAAAAAGAATTGCCTTTACTTAAAGAGGCTCAAATTTCCTACCAGGAATTCTGTACCCGCGATGGTGTACATCCAGTCCAAGCTCTCTGAAACGCACTCCACGCTCCCTGGGCTGAATCCCCACCTTACAACACGCTAATGACAACCATTTCCTGATAGTCATGACGTTTTAACTCACATACCGACTTTGGTCTCCGAGGGACCCATGATTAGAGTGTAATGTCCGGCCTGTGGCTCGCAAATCTTCACATGTTTGATTTGAACAAGCATTTCAGTCAAAAAAGGCTTGTGTACATGTGGCCCATCATTCCATGTCCTTTGGTCTTGCACTTGCACTGTGTGAAAACTTACAAACTTGGGACTACGATAAGACCTGGAGATGAGCATACGGTAAGCCGTATACCCAAGATGGGTTCTTGTAAAATTAGGGCGTTATGCTGACGTATGCATGTCCTGTATAACGTGTTGTTGAATGGTCTCGTGCTTGAACTTGGAAGAACGTGCACAGGCAAAAAATGCAACCGTCAAAAAAACATCTCCAACTTGTTGGTTTTCCTGTTGTGTGGAGAGGATGTTGCAGTACAGGGTAGTGTACAACAACAGTGAATTAGTGTCATTATTTATCTTCAAACACATCATGGATTGAATGGGACTTCTGCCGACTTCTGGTGCCTACAACTTGTCTTCGCTCCTCCAATTTTTTTGTCATTATTTTGTCATTCGAATCCCGATTTCGGGTTTTATGATGGAATTTATCTTTATCCTCATTGGCAGTGTGGGTCGTGGGAAAAGGAGGCAAAACACTAAAGCTCTTCCACTTACCTATTTAGGGTACATTATTGGTGGCGGCCAAACAGATGATGAAGTGAGTGCATGTTGCACTTGCATTCATGTGAATGGACCTTGCTCCATCAGCACGTGGTCCAACACGTTCTCGTGTTGCAGGGGCCACATGCTCTCATGCTCCCTTCCCTTAGCTCCGCTTCCCACTACTGCATAGATCTGCTCAAGCACGCAAAGTATTATTGTGTCGAGAAAATATAAGTCACCACAGGGACAGTCACTGTTATTTTTGGAGTTAGATTGATTCATTGCTGATGGGTGATAGGGTGTTTGTCAGTGTATAATTTAGGTTTAAATTGATTCATTGGTGATGGGTGATAGATGTTTGTCAGTATATAATTTGGGTTTAGATTAATTCATTGGTGATGGATGATTGGATGGTTGTCAGTATAGAATTTAAGTTTAGATTAATTCATTGGTGATGAGTGTTTGTCAGAATATAATCTAGATTTGAATTGTTCTATTGGTGATGGGTGTTTGTCACTATATAATTTGGGTTTGAATCGATTCATTGGTGATGGGTGATGGATGTTTGTCAGCATATTTGAGTTTAAATTGATTCATTGGTGATGGGTGATGGATGTTTGTCAGAATATAATGTGGGTTTAGATTCATTCATTGATGATGGGTGTTTGTCAGTGTATAATTTAGGTTTGAATTTTTAGGATTGACATACACATTTTCTCTGGGTGTCACATAATTTATTGCTTATAATTGTTATATAAGAGAAAGGACTCAATAATTGTGCACCTTGATTTCACCCCTGTCAAAATCATATCTGACGAATTATAATTACTTCTATATTTTTATAATAGTTTATTTGGTAAAGCCCTCATATAAGCCCTTGGATATCTACTGATTAATTGAGATCAATTTTTTTCTAAAGACAATGTTTAAGAATTTTAAAATTTCAAAAGATTTTATGAGATCAAATGGTATCACATTTTTTCTGTTTATTTCATGTAATCAACAAATTATAATCTTCTTGGAATTTACAATTTAAAAGCAGATGAAAAGATGGAAGAGAAGACAAAATGTACAGCAGTACTATAAATTTGTAGACTCTATAATTTAAGTTCCTTTCTCCATCTTCAAAGTTTCAAATCTTAAATTATAACTGCCCTCCTATTTCATGAAAAGATTTTAAATAATGTATTATACTAATCAAAATATAAAAATATGATAACAACACATAAAAAACAGAAAAAAGATAAAAATACAATCAGTGACAATTTTATGATTAAACAATAGTATATAGCTTCAGTTAAAGTGACAATTTTATAAATAAACAATAATACATAACTTCAATTACAATGACAACTTTATAATTAAAAAATAGTACATAACTTCAATTGAAGTGACAATTTTATAATTAAACTATAGTACATAACTTCAGTCTCAACTTAACTTTCAAACCTTAAATTATAGTTACTCTTTTTAATTAAACCAAACCATGTTAAAGGACCAATGACAACTTTATAATTAAACAATAGTACATAACTTCAATTGAAGTGACAATTTTATAATTAAACTATAGTACATAACTTCAGTCTCTCCTCTATATCTACAACTTAACTTTCAAACCTTAAATTATAGTTACTCTTTTTAATTAAACCAAACCATTTTAAAAGACCAATGACAACTTTATAATTAAACAATAGTACATAACTTCAATTGAAGTGACAATTTTATAATTAAACTATAGGACATAACTTCAGTCTCTCCTCTATATCTGCAACTGAACTTTCAAATCTTAAATTATAGTTACTCTTTTTAATTAAACCAAACCATGTTAAAGGACCATGTTGTTAGCAATATGGTAGGAAAAGAAAAAACATATTTTTAAAATTTTCTCAATCATATTTTGAAATAGCTCAAACACAACTGACTTTTATCAAATTTGTTTATAGCAGTAGGTAATGTTTTTGGTACTGTGTGGGGTGTCAGTGTGACAGTTCACATGCCATATTTTATATTTTCATCCTTCTCATATGAATGGAGCAAATTTCGACCAGGGCAGGGACTGCACATGTGTATGAAATATATCAATATATCAATGGTATCAGAATTTTTTCAAATGGCAGGGCCTGCACATGTGTTTGTTTAGAATTGAAAAAGTTTGGTAAGTGCAACTCATACAACATAAATGCTGCTGCTGCATAGCCCCACCTCTCATCACAAAACAATATAACAGTGCAGTGATGAACTGCATATGAATGGCAGTCAGATTTTGCTTCAAAGTAGGTAAGGTTGAATATGCATTTTAGAACTGGTTTCCAGACCATACTGTTTGCCACTTATGGCTTACAAATTGGTAAGGTAGTTACAACTTATACAGACTGTTGAGTGTCAATGTGAAAAGACTGTGTAATGAATAGAATTTCAGTTCAGGAAGTCGTACTCTCTTTCTAAACAGACTGAAACCCAGGTCGGAATGGCCTCCCCCTCTCCGACTATAGTTAGTGGGCATCTGGGAAATTGGAACTTGGGTACGTTCTTAGGGAAGTTAAAAAATATATCAAGGAAAATTCTTGGTACAAACCCACAAAACAAATCATATAATAGGAAGAAATCTTTACGATAAAGAAAGCTACAAAGAGAATTGAAAGAATAGTATCATAGTTCATAAGGCACAACACTTGCTGAAGGTTTTGCAAATGCGGTTGCAAGCTAAGTGGGCTTAACCTTGGGAAAACTCTGTGGTTAAGCGTGCTTGAGCTGGAGTACTACTGAGATGGGTGACCTCCCGGGAAGGCCCAGTGCTTCACCTCTGTGAGCATCACCTAGATGCAATGAGTGCTAAGTGGACCATTCATTATCATGAGAGATGGGTTCTTGTGAACCACTACTCATGAAACGTGGGTCAATGAGTTTGACTCGAAAACTACACGGTTGAATCCTGATAGCAATATCATAAGTATCATAGTTGTTTGGTAAGGTATGGAATAGATTCACACATCAAATTATATGTTATCATTTTTAAATTGTTTTTTGAAAATTATGATATTATTAAATAATTTTTTATTTGTGATGTTTAAGGTTTTCGGTTTTGGTTTAAACTTTTTAATAGATTTAAATTTTGTTTGGATGTTTTTATTTAGCTTTTTATTAATGCCATTCTGAAACTTAAATAATTTAGATTCTTAAAATAAATGTTTTTTTTGTTTTAGTCTCATTCTTTGTGAGACTCTCTCTGTTAGTCTTTTTGGTTGATTTGTAATGGGTTTGGGTCCTTCCCATGTTTTATCTTAATAAGAATTTAGACTCTTCCAATCTATTAGATAAGATTTGGCTTTAATATCATATGTTTTTGTTGTTGAAGTGTTTGGTTACTTGTTAGCTACTACTGTTTCTCATGAATTAGTCTACGGTATTCTTCTTTTAAAAATTGAGGATGAGAAAAATTACTTATTAATTACTACTGTTTCTCACGAGTTAGTTTACAATAGGAACATGGAGGTTGTGTATTTACTAAAATTTTATCAATAACATCAGTGTAAAGAATTAACTCCCTCTTCCTAGGATTGAGGACTTGTTGGATCTCCATGGTGCAAATTTCTTTACCAAGATCAAGATCTTAAGTTTGGGTACCATCAGATTCCTATTTAGCCCATAGATATCTAGAAGATAGCCTGAAATACTAGAGAAGGTTTGTTCAAGTAGATAATGATGCATGTTGGCCTAACCAATGATCCAAATACATTCATCTAGATGATGAACGACATCCTCAAGCCATTCACAACTTCATTTAAATTATTGCCTATATTGACGTGGCATCTTAATCTTTAGCAAGACTTGGGATGAACACCCATGCCATGTTAAATTAATACTTGACACTTTGCATAAAAAATGAGTTGTAGGAAAACATGGAGAATTGTTCATTTTTCAAGAAGAAAAAAACATATTTCTAAGGAAACACTACAAATAAATAAGGAGTGCATGTGGATCTAGCCAAAATTCAAGTTATCTAAGATTGGTTAAACCGAAGAATCTCGTAGAGATGTATAGATTCTTTAGATTGGAAAAATCTTACATTAGGTTTGTACATGGTTTCTTACATGTAGCTTGGCTTTTAAACCATGTTACAAGAGGTGACAACAATACAAGGTTCATATGGACAATAGGATAATATAAATTATTTGAAGACTTTAAATGCAAACTCTATTCTATGCTAATCCTTGTACTACTAAATATTAAACAATCATCAAATTTCAAGGTTCATGTATTCAAATATGTGCACTTGGAGTAGTTCTCACTCAACATGAGAATCTAGTTGCATGCCACAATGAGACATTCACTATAGCTAGTCATAAAATATCTACATATGATTGTGAGATTTATGTCATTATTTAGGCATGTAAGCACTAGAAACATTATATCTTAGAAGTTGCCAAGGAGATCATGATCCACACACATCACAACTTAATCCAATTCTTAGAGGCACAACATAATTTATAGAAAGAGTATGTTGATGGTGGTATTAGCACCACCAACATCAAGTAGAATGATAGATCACTCTACTTCTCTTGAAAAGATGAAGGTTCAACCCCAAGGTTCCTTTACATTGTCCACAAGGAGACAATAAATATCCTTCCTTGGGTGCTCAAAATTTTAAAATATAAAACTAGTCGATCTAATCCTAAGTTGGTATCTAGGCCAAAAATTCAAAATTCATAAGTTACATACTAGGTTAAACCTAAAGTCCTTACATGAAACTTAAATTTTTTGAATTGAGTTATTACACATGTTTAATAGAATAAAAAATGAATAATAAAAAATAATAAATGCCATGCCTAACTTAGAAAATGAATTAAAAAGGAGGTGATAGCCTCATTCAAGTTGATATTTGGCCCTTGTGATACTGGATCTTTATTTTCAAGGAGAAGAAAGATTGCTTGATTTTTATCTATAGCTTTCCAAAATCAATTAGGTCCTCTTGAAGCCCCATAATGCAACCTTCATCCTCATCATGATGTCAATTAGTTTCTTTATCAACTATTGTTGTTTAGAGTGTATAGACTCTTTTACCATTCTTTTTGTTGGGTGAACTAAAGAGTTCTCCTAGAAGGTACAATGAAGATATTTATGAATTTCTCTATATTTTCCATTGCATTGTCTATTGAACATCTCTTGCTATTTAATTTGGACTTACATTCTTTAAGTACCTTGACCATGAGCTTACTAGTCTAAAACCATTCTAATGAAAGATCTTGATCCTCTTTATAAAAAATACTCAATCAAAGTAACTCACTAGAAGGTAATGCCCTCATTATTTACAAAACTGGGATATATTCCTCTCAAGCTGCTAAATCTTCATCAATTTTTCTCTCAATATTTGTGGCTAAAATTTCCTAATCACTGAATTTATAATACACCCTCAATTCTTATTTTATGAACCTACTACCTAAGGATTTTAATCTATCTCTCTATTTTGAGGTAGCAGGGATGATCCCTTCTAGATCTGGATGTTGAGAATTTGTATTTAGTGCAACAAAAAATATAGGAGTTGGGGCACTAGAATCAATTAGGACCACTAGTTGGTTGATATAAGAGGTGAGTTGTCCCACCCGACTCTTTATTCTTCTTTGGTTGTCTCACCCTTCTTCATTCATCAAGTATGGTGGGAACAACTAATTTTAGTGATTAATTTTCTCGAGCTCTGGTTTGAAATCCTAGATTGACCTATTGAAAAGAATAATTCCTAGGTGTCATTTGTGCTTCTATCTTATCTACCATATGGGTGGCCACTTGTTCCACTCTAGCACCTTGCTCATTTATGGTGATGGTGGAGAGTATTATTTCCCTCTTTTGTTGTGGTTGGACCTTGAACATCTCTACCACCAATGAGAAATCTTCCTCCTCATTAGTGTATGATACTTGTCTTTTATGTGTTATATGGTTGAGCCATACTAAGTATTTTGAAGTTTGTACATTTGGAGAGTGAGGAGGAGGTGGGGTAGTCAATACCATAGTCTCATTAGTACTATGAGAATTCCTATCTTATTCTTTAGGTGTTGAGGAAATATATTGCACCAATATATCAAAATTTTTTTATGTCAACTTCATATAGGACCTCCTCCTATTTCCTAGCTCATTGTCCTTTAGTTGATCCTTCAATTTTTCTATTTGAGAGGGTGCAAGAATCTTTGTGTGAGGGGGTGAAGGTGGAGGTGAAGGAATGGGTGTTTCATGAGCTAGACTTAGGATGTGTGGGGGTGACTAATTTGGAGAATGGATTGGAGATTGAGTAGGTATGGAATTTTGGATCTTGAGTTGGTGCTTGAGATGGTGATGTGTGTGGAGGTGAGGGAATGCTTTCCTTAGAGGGTGGTGGAGATGGTACCTTATCAATAGGAGGAGACCTAGTGAATGTCCTCCTTCTCTTGATGAGTGCAATATGATCTTCCTCATTCTATCTTGACTCAACATTAACTATTACTTCCATTTCTTTCTCCTTTCTTTTAGTGGAAGGAGCCCTTGTTTCTCTCTATTATTTATTCTTTACTTCTTTTGTTGCTTCCCTTGACAATTCCCCTACTTGAGTTTTCTTCTTTTTAGATTTGGGGTATGGATCTAGCATGGCGTAGGACATCTCTAACCATTCCATTGTTGTTTTTAAAACTTCCTTAGCCAAGTATTCTCCATTGAGGAGTCCTATACTAAAGACCGATCAACATCTACAATGGTTTTATCAAATATTCTACCTATGTTGTAAGAGAAATGCATTGTATTTATATATTCCTTCATGTTCTTTTGTGGCTTAGCCACTCCATAGGATTAGATCATGTTAACAATTTTTTGGTAAATGAATTTATCACTTGAAATGTTATGTAACTCCTCCAATGGAAAGTAGAAAAAATGTTCCAACAGTTGGAGAGATTGCTTATGAAATTGCAATATTCTTCTACATTTGAGAGGGGTAGATCCCCCATATGATCTTATTTTAGATTTTTGAGTATACTTAACTGAAATGAAAATAAACCCCAAAAACAAATGCACAAGTGTTATTATAGTTTCTGAGTTGTTTCTTAAAATTTAAACAAATGAATTACAAAGATTGGAGACTATGCATATGAGCTTCATAATGATTTTATATTTCAAATGACAACACATTCAAATCAAGATACCAAGAAATGAATATGTTTCAAATGTGATTCATCAAAGATTGACTATTCACATTCACAAAATTGATTTAGAATCACAAAGGTCATCATCAACTTGATGTACAAAAAGATTAATGATAACACATAGGAAATGCACCATGAATGCACCTTCAAGACTGCTTTATATTACTTTGTAGAATTATACAATTCTAAAAATTGCCTTTTCCAAATATGTGAGAATACCGAAAATTCCCTTTACAATAACATAAGACTTGTATATATAGGCTTTCCCTAGCAACTAATTCATAACTAACTTATAACTACCTAGGTAACTACCTTTACAATTTTGAGAGAAATAAAATAACTTTTATTTAATTTAGAAATTTCTCAACTTTGCACAAAGAAGGCTTATTTTCTAACCTTTTACAAATATGAGATAAAAAGTCACTTTTTTTACAAAAGATAACATTAAAATATAACAAGTGACTTATGACTTAGAAAATTAATGAGTTGATTATACAATTGGAGTCATTGAGAAACTCCTTTTTTTTTCCGTCTACATCATCTTTGACACCTCTAGAAGTCCTATGTGCTGCAAGTTGCCTCTGATGGGAAGATTTTTCTTTGAATATTATGAATAGCTTGACAACTTGGGATAGGAGCTTATTTCTAGGAATGATCACATTTCTCATCCTCAATTTCTAGTTATCATGACTTTTTTAATCTCTTCTAAATTATGGAAATAATCAAGTGCACGAACATTACAGCTATTGAGAGTGGCATAAATGTTACTCAACCTTTTCATCACCTCTACACTAAATACTTGTTTATTGAACAATTCTACATTGATCACATCTTCAAATTTTATTTTGATAGTTTGAACATCCAAATCTTGGATTCCACCTTTTTCAAATGTATCAATGTTGAGTGATAATAGATCATATTGAACCTTTGTCTTTATCTGTTCATAAATTTCTAAAAGTTTCTCTTGTTTTGTAAAAATATGACTAATAGTCCCAAGCTTCCATTCCACACTTTGAAACCACATATCAAATTTATTCTCTTCAATAGTTAAGAAAATCCTTTCAGTGATCAAAATATTAACTTCTATTTGATTCATCTTCTGGAGGTATTTCAAAATTCCCTACCACACTACCTCTTATTCTCTCATTCTTCTTAATTCCTTTGTAACCTCTTCCTTTTTAAAATTTTCCTTGTTAGAAACTTCTTTAGTTTTATCAATGAAGTCTAAATCTTCTACTTTCATCTGATCCACCCATTTTTCGGTTACCTTTCCATATGATTGGGGTTTTTGTATACTCTATATAACTTCTCAATGATTCCTTCAAAAATAGGAATCATAGAAGTGGGCCCACCAAATTGGGTAAGGTAGATGTATCCACAATGGACCTAAGATAAGAGGTCAAAAATTGCACCTGATGTATGATATGATCCTTTGTATGATTCTCTTTCTCTATCCTTTGAATCAACTTGGTTGAAGAAACCTAAAATTTGTGAATATCACCTTCATGTGTTGAAGGGCCAAGATCTACCTTAGTGATCTTAAAAGAACTTTGATTAGCTTCATCCATATTTTTGTCTAAAATGGGCTTAGCCACTTCAATGCACATATTCTCGGAAGAAGAATCAACTGTCAACCTCAATGTAACTTTGGTCTTCCTTGCCTTAGCAGATCTCTGAATTAGGTTGGAAACTATATCAAACTCTAGAATCACTAGCTGAGGGACACTCCTTTTCTATACTAAGCTCTGTTGTAACCATGAAGTGACAGGAGTTTGTGAAGAACTTGGGATGCTTGTAGCCAACACATCAAATGATGCAAGTGGATTTGAGACAATTGGGAAAGAATTATCTTCTAGAATTACATAAGTAGTCAACAAAGATGAAGGCTCTGTAATAAGAGGAGAATGAGATTCATCATGATGAGGAGATATGATGAGAACATAAGGAGAAACAACTACGATTTTATCCTCACCACTAGGATAACCTCGAGGGTCCATAAACTCTGTTTGGTTTCTTTTCGGACCAAGAGCTTTATCTGGATGGAGTTGATTTAATGCTAAATTTATTTCCTCTTATGAGAAGCTTTCCATTAACATTTGGTTTTTCTCTCTAGACACTAGATTTGAGATCGGACCTTGAAGTAATTGTTGATGTGCTACTCTAGGAGATCCCTCCCAATTATTAAGCAGGCTATTAAAGAAGCCAATTGTTTCTTGTGTAATATCATCCATGTTTTCAATGACGGTGCCATCTCTCTTCTTAATTTTTATTATTTTGTTGATGTCCCTTAAAATTTTGGTTGAGTTGTGAAAGAAATTAGTGTTTCTATCTCCTTTAATTCATAATTCCCTGGAATTTTTCCTTCAAAAAATCTCTTCTTTAGACAATATCTCTTCATATTCCTTTAGCAGTTCCTTTTCCTTTGGAAACTTTTCTCTATCCATCCCATGCTTGAAGACCTCTTCATTTAACTCATGTATCTTCTCTTCTATTTCTCCTTTTAATTTAAATATGTTTCCAAATTTTTGCTTGTTCCATTCTTTCAATTGTTTCTTAATCATTTTTAATTTTGTAACTACACAACATTTTGGACCCAACCAGTTTTTCTTCCTTTCGCCACTGCTCAATGAACTTGTAGAAATTTGAGTCATTCAACCACATCTTTTCAAATTTAAAGGGGTAGTGATTAGGATTTTGTCTCTTATAATGTTGAGTTGAATGGGATGATGGTTAGATCTAAAGTGAGGAGCTATAATTTTCCTTCCAAAGAAAAAAGGAAAGTTCCCAAATCACCCTTAAACAAAAATCTATCTAATTTTTTTCAATATTGCTAAAACCTAATATCCTATTTATCCACGTGAAGCTTCCACTAGGCATTTACACTTCTATAAGCATGTTATTAGCTACGAATTCCTCATAATTAAACTGAGATTGATATCTCATTTGGCTACCACCTTAGTTCTCATTGGTATCAAGAATGGCATTAAAGTCCCCCCTAGAATATGGTTTTCATTTGGCCATGCTTTTAAGAAGAACTACCAATCTCATGCCATAATTCTCTTTTTTTTTAATGCAAGAAGTGGGGCCATAAATGTTAACTAAAGTGAAGTGAAGATTCGTAGTGAGGTTTCTTACCTTTTAGGCAAGCCAATTCTTGTTCCCTTCTAACTTTTCAATGTAGACGATTTGTGGTTTCCATAATGTGATTAGGCCACTAGAAGCTCCTTCAGAATCTATTGTGTCTACTTGCCAAAATTTTAGCTTTCTTCTAAATAATTCTACCTCTTCATTCTCCATTTTTATTCATGTATCATGAAAATGTCAGCCATTGACATCTCCATGAAGCGCCTCACTAGGTGCCTCTTGTTAGGGGTGTTTAAGCCCTTGAAATTCCATGATATTAAATTCATTTTTACTCGAGAAGGGGAATGCCCTTCCCTAATCTCAAAAGCCTGGTAATTTTGACTTGTCCTTCTGCATCTTTGTCTAACAATCTCTTCTCTTGATTTGTCTTCCTGCCCTTCTTTTTACCTTCCCCACAATCTGGGGATTTCCTTGTAGTGTCCTTTTTCTTGATGCACAACTTGTTTGAGTTTACATCTTTTCAAGCTATGATCCTTGGTCCTATTGTGATTTAATTTTTCATTTCCTCATAGAATTGTCCTTCTTCCATTACCTCTCCTGTTGAGGGATTAATGATATCCATGTTGTTGTCTCCATCCTTTTTCCTTTCCAGTTCTTCCATGAATTCCTCTAGAATCAAATAAATGTTTTGCATGTAAGTTTCTTCTTCCATTGTGAAAGGTATATTTTTTTTGTTTCTATGCTTAGGAGATAGAATAACAATCTTCACACTCTCTCATTCAAGGAAAACCCTAGAGATCTCAAATCCAAAATAGACAAAGGAGAAAGAGATCTTGATTTAGGGATTTCCTAGGGGATGATTGTAATCTAATGAGGGGTTCACCACCAAGCTAGGGCTTGGAAAGACAAATGAAATGAAATATTTAATGCTTAACCCTAATATGATGCAATCTTTCACTAAATGACCTAGAAAAGCATGTAAAATAGAACAAAGAACTGTAAGATGAAATGCATGCACCTAGAAACTTGAAGAAGGCTGAATGGAGCTTTGAAATGTTGGAAATACTAGAATTTTGGCACACTGGGACTCATATGCCAGTCTGGGTGTATTAGTTCCAGATCAGGGTTTTTGGGAAAAAATTGAAATCGGGCAAAAGGGTATATGAAACTACAAAAATATGGAAAAACTACCTGTAGTAGGACTCATACGCCACTTTTGGCATATTAGTCCCATTCTGCTTTTTCAGGAATTCAAAGTTCATATCTGCACTTCAACACCTGCTCTTCTCTCCCAAATTGATTTCTAGATCTGAACCCGTAAAAAGACTTGCAAAATAGAATATATACTTGATTTTCTTATGGGGGATTTGCCTCGGTCAAACCCCTAGTTTGGTAGTTAAACCTTGATAAAAAAATGAAACTTGGATGCAAATGTGAACATAAATCCTAACCTTAAGTGTGTCTAAGATTAGGAAATCAGAAATGCAATGCAACCCTATTCTAATGTGTAAGAATGAGATGCATGAATGAAGCTTGAATGCAATGAATCACTTTGAGAGACATCAAATCACTCTAATAAGTCATGATGATGTGTGCACCTTCCTTAGGATGAAATTAGAGTGATAATGGAGGATGGAATCACCAAGGAAAAAAGTCATTAGGCTTGGCTTGATGGGCAGTTGCATCTCCCCAACCTAGAATCCATCATGATTCACCATAGACAACCATAATCAACCCTTGACAATGCTAGATCTTGAATGAGAGTGAGCTTGAAGACCTATAAAAACACTTTAATGCTGCTCCAAGACATCAACTCTACTTGCTTTTGAAACTTGAATGCTCTTGTGAAAGAATCCTTGAAGACTTTTGAATGCTTGGATCTTGAAATTGCTCCTAAAAATGCTTTCTCAGATGAAATAATGACTTTGAAGCTTGCTTATATAGGCATGAACACCTTATTTATCATTATTCAGATCTCAAAGCTGACATCAACTAAAAATTTGAATTAAAAAGTTTATTTTCTCGCTCAAACCCTAAAAAAGCCCCAAATGAGACTCATACGCCACCTTTGGTGTATGGGTCACACCTAGGGGGACTCATATGCCCAAGGTGGTGTATGAGTCCCACCCTATATTTTTGGGGTGGGTTGTTAATATTTTTGATGCTTTTGTGTATTTTTTCAAGTTTTTAGTTGAAATAAGCCTCAAGATTTGAAATAAAGGGTCTTAGGGGCCTATTAATGATGACTTAAAGGGGTATTAAATGCAAGCATGCTAAAATAGGTCCAAATTAAGTGTGAAATTGCACTACTTTCAAGAGCGTACAATTTTCTACACTACATTTAGCCCCCACTTTAGCGCCCATATGACTCTATGTGCATATGTAAGCTAAAGGAATCCAAACAATAAACTCTATTTCATAAAAGAATACTCATATAGGTCCATTCACAATATGGGAGAATGAAGCCCCCACTATAGCTATCTGCAGAACCACAATATTAGGAACTACATCCTGCAACATGAATTTGTTAGTTGTCCAAAAATTGTCTTATCTAACTTCTTCTAGCTAGAAATCAAATTCAAGGGTAGATGTATGCACCCCCTTGATTCTGTTTGCTTTACGAAGGTGGAATCAAGGTAGCAGTCTAACCACATCGAATTAGGTCAGTCATATCATAAGGTATTTCTAAGTACCATACCACATAATGATAGTTGTATGATGAGGACGAGAGTGGAATCACGATTCCAATGCAACAAATGGTGTTAAAAATGGAGGTCTCTAGCTCCTGTTATGTTAATTTGAATGAAAGGCACTTTTAACCCTAATATAGTAAAACCCCTAATTTTTAGCATATATAAGAGTAAAAAGTGAAGTAATTTCTAACTATTTTGTCTTTTACCTTCTTGTAGCTTGAATTTGGTGAAGAGTGACTGAAGATGCCGAGTTGAAGAGAGTACGAGCCTTTGAGACAAGACGTATTGCGGGAGGAGGTAGCCCGCAGTGAGCAACAGTATCAGGTGAGTTGATTTTTCTGCCTCAGCTTTGTTCTTATGCATTTATTTTATGTTTTTACACATTTCTAGATAGATTTAGGACCTTGGAATTTTTTTTTGCAAAGCGTCCCTTTTTGTTGCAAAGTGTCCCCTTTTTTCGCAAAGTGTCCCCTTTTGTCGTGAAGTGTCCCACTTTTTCACAAAGTGTCCCATTTCTTTGCGAAGTGTCCCAAGAGGGAACTAAAGTGTCTAGGACCCTTAGAAAAGTACACTAGAACAACTTTGGTACACTTTTTTGATAGATTTAAGATTTTAGAATGCTTATAGGACATATTTTTACTTTTTTGTGAGATTCCACCCTGGTCATAGTAGCGTCTTAGCTGTAGACAGTTCTGTTGCCTTCAAGACTTAGCCCCAACTTTATAAGAGGAGGAGACATATGTATTATAGATGACTAGATTGTATTGGGCATACCTCATGCCCCCCATGAGGTACCATGATGCTATGTTGATGGCCTTGGTAGAGAGGTGGGATGCAGATACATGCACTTTCATCTCGCGATAGGCGATATGACAATCACTTTAGAGGACATCCATCACATTGTCCGAATTCTGATTCGGGGTGAGAGGATCTATTTTCTAAGGGATCGATCATTTCAAGAGATGAAATATGATATACAGTACTGTCTTAGAGGTCCGATTCTAGATGATATCATGGGGTCGTGGATTGAGCTATCATGGCTACTATATTCGTGAGCTCCACTTGTAGCATAGATTATGATGTTTACTGTGGCACTAGTACTCATCCTCGATGGTCGGGGAGCACATATAGAGGGAGGACTAGTACACATGATACAACAAATGGTAGAGCAGAGGACCGTATATGCCTGGGGGTGAAACATCCTTACACACTTATACTATGATCTAGGGTGGTTTGCATACCATGATGTCGACAATATGGTGCAATGTACACTATTGCAGGTGTTGTTCTTGAAGCATATCACATGCACTAGGTCAACAGGGTTTCCATGTACATCAACCTTAGGGTGCCCTCATGCATTCAGCTACCCTTTGAGGAGGTTATGGAAGTATGGGGATTTTCATTTTTGGAGAGTTATATTTGACAGATTGGATGAGGAGGAGATCATGTGGAGACCTTACCAACTTATACTACAATGGCCGGATGAGACTCGTCAGTTGAGGAGATTACAAATGGAAATATTTCTAATAAGAAGACTTGATTATGTAGTATGATCCTTCTACTATGATCGTGTCATACGAAAGTTTGGATATGTACAGGTGCCACCCATGGCATGACCCTTCTTTAGGCGATTAGTACAGAGTGTCCGAAGGCCCGACAACACTAGACGATTCACCACTGATGATGTTGTCTACAGTGACTCTAATTACGAGGATCATGATATGCCTCCAGTCTTCGATGTTGATGATGTCAGTACCATAGATGCGTACAAGGAGTGGTGGGAAATAGCATGGCCAACTCCTTTATTCTGGATCGATGAGCTGATAGGCGATGTAGGGCCACTCCTAGATTAGTGAGACGAGGAGGAGGACAAAGTTGAGGAGACATGGGTCAAGGTGCACACTTATTTGTAGATGTGATAGATGAGGACTATGACGAGGCTACAGATCTTGATTATGATGGCCAGGAGGAGGATGAGGAGGAGAAGGAGCAGCTGATGAGTAAGGTTGATGATATAGCAGATGAGGATCTAGTTGGCTACGAGTGGAGAGAGCCAGCTCCCACTTGTGAGACGAGATTATGGTCAACAACTGTAGCATGCACCGAAACTTACAATCATGGAGAGGCTAGCACATCCTCCATGCCTCCTACAAAGGACGAGGCTATCTTTACACAGTCAGCCACAAAGCTAGGTGATGCAATTTTATTTACTATTATGCTTTATACTTATGTTCGTGCTTTATGTTTTAATTTTATGTCCATATATATATCATGATGTGTACTGATTATATTTATGATTTCTATCTTGCAAGAGTTGTGAGAGACCTACATGATATCTATCACTAGGTTGTTGCCGAGATAGTGCCTCTATTAGTCTACGAGGATGTTGTTGATATAGACTATGTGCCCCCACCCATCGTGGAGTGGGATCTAGAGCTGTTCGAGCTATATACCAAACTGCGAGGAACATATGAGAGCTTTAGGAGGTGTACCCACCAAGCCAAGGCTGCCTATGAGGAGGTTTAGTCATCTCGAGCCCCAGTGGAGGTCGAAAGACTTCGGTTAGAGATAGTTAGACTATAGGTAAAGATAGATCGTCTAGTAGAGGATCGTCGGGAAGCTATTGGTTGGGCACATGGTCTATAGTATGCCTTGGATGCTCTTGTCAGCTCGTGATCATGATCGCATACCACTGTCTCTCAACAGACTACCTCTAGACAAATGTGATCACTAGATCCTGAGGGATCCAGTAGTCATAAACCACATTAGAAAATGTTGTATATATTGATGACATGTACTCAAAATTTTGATATATATATATATATATATATATATATATATGATCATTTGATGTTTGGTTATTTATGTTTATGTGTTTAATGTTAAATGGCAATGTGATTGATCAAATAATCTTTGTAAGTTTATTTAATAAATGTCTCCATGATTTAACATGTTTTATGTGATCTAATTAAAACTTATTATAGTTTCTCTTAGATGAAATATTGTGATTAAGTATGTTATGCTATATTAAATGCACCTATGATATAATTAAAGAATATTAAATGCATGTAAGGATCTAATCTAACATAACACACAAGATTATCTTGAATATTATGAGACCTAAAGTAACCACCTAAAAGTTAATTTAAATAATTACTTTAGTATTCAAGACACACAAATAATTGTTTATCAAGAACGAAACAATGAGAGAGCACATAGAATGTCATCTACTAACTCTAACACTACTACTTTATCATCCACACTATTCAAGAAGATTAGAAATAATACTAGTGCAATTGCGTGGCATTTATAGGTTCCTTAAGGGGTGTACCATCCATTTCTGTTATCGTATATGTTCTGGACCTGTAGATTTCATTAATTACATAAGGTCCTAACCAATTAGGACTAAATTTTCCTTTTTCAATGGGTCAACATTGATGTTATGTTGAATTTTGAATAACACCAAATCACCATTGTTGAATACACGAGGGATGACATGGTCGCTGTAACTATGCTGCAATTTTCTAGCATAGGCTTGGATATGTTCTAGAGCCTTAATGTGTTGTTCATCAAGCATCTCAAGTTGATGCAGTCGTTGTTCTCTATAAGTATTGTCATCAATAAGTCCTTGGAGAGCAATGCTTAATGAAGGAATTTCTAACTCTAAGGGAATTATGGCCTCGATACCATAGATAAGGTTATAAGGTGTAGTCCCGTTGGATTTTCTTATACTAGTACGGTAGGCCCATAACACATACATCAACTATGTGTGCCAATCCTTATTGTGTTTGTTTACTATCTTCCTTAGGATTTGTTCAAGAGTCTTATTAGTTGATTCAACTTGACCATTAGATTGTAGGCACTATTGAATTTGACTCCATTTTCTGACGAACATTCGTTGGTCATTCAACAAACATTTGTCAGAAAATCGACGAATTGACGAAAAAAATTTCATCACTATTTTTTCGTCAAAATTCTGACAACGAATTAAACGTCGAAATAACAATGTAGATTCGTCGATCATTGACATCATAAAATGACTCGGATGTTCGTCGGAATATCGACGAAAACTTCGTGTATCCACCGACGAATTACAACCAAAATGCAATTGCAATGTCTCTTCCAAAGCGTCAAAACAACACCAAAAGTTCATTGCAATTTCGATGAAATGGGCAAGGAGTTACGACAAAGTCTTCATTGTAGCTAAGCAACTTCGTCAGACCTTTTCTGTGATTCATCGGTGGCCTTCATCAAAATTGCGACGAAATGGGAAAGGAGTTATGACGAAGCCTTTGTCGCAGCTAAGCAACTTCGTCAGACCTTTTCTGTGATTCGTTGGTGGCCTTCGTCGAAATTGCGATGAAATGGGAAAGGATTTATGACGAAGCCTTCATCGCAGCTATAGCAACTTCGTCGGACCTTTTCAGTGATTCGTAGGTGGGTTTCGTCGAAATTGCGACGAAACAATGCAATTTTTTTTTAAAAAATGTTCGTTGAAATGTACCATCGCGAAGACTCTTGGCGATGACCACCGAAGCCAACCCATCGGTGAGAGATCAATCATCGACATAGGATAGAAAACTCACTCCGATAGTCCATGTCTTGTCGATGACTTCTTTCGGCAAGACAGATCCAATGTCACACCGATCTGACCTCTTCAGGAGTTTTGAACACTGCTAGTTATCAACAAGACATTCTGAGGGTCTCGTCAATTAAACAAGTGTCTAAGAGAAAGTAAAAAAATGGAACCTATTAATTTTCTTATTTTTGGGTTCTTTAAATCATAGAATATATACCATCTTCTTATGTATAATGTACTTCTATTCAGATTTGAATTCGAGACCAATTGTCATTGCACATTCCATTTTACTTGCACAGAGTATTCTATAAGCAATATATTGATAATGCCAAATGATTTATGGTGTTGTACAAATCTACCTATCATCACAGTTCTGTTGTTCCCCCCGAGAGAATCTTGCAAAGACAAGTTTACAATACCAAGTCAAATAATATGAAAAAGACTTCCATACAAATTAAATGATTATTCTCACAATGGCAATTGTCTAATTACAACAACAATTCCATGAAAGGTTATCCATGATTCATAAGAGATGACTGATCATACATACAGACTGTAAGATGCATAGAAAAATCATTACACTTGAGAACAACCAAGGGCTAACAAGGGAAGGAGTTAAGAAACGTCTAGATTGAAGAGAAAATGTGTAGGGAAAATGCTAAGCAGTTAAGAGAACAGAGTTTGTAGAACATATTCTTGACCTAATCAAGCTCTTGAACAACTTAAACAAAATTAAAATACTAACACATACATGAGACATGTAATGAACTTCCAATATCTGCTATCTTTTTCATTAATGTAGAGGTAGGTAAAGGAGAAATAATTATAATTGTAACACTATTCATAGTCCAGTAAATTATGTTCGTAATTTGTGTTCAATGGACCTCAATTTTATCATTATACTGCCCATCCAATACCATATTTTAATCCAGGGTTCAACTATCTTAGATCTAAAGAAGCACCTTCAATTAACCATTTAAAGTACTATAATATAAGGTAAGACTTTTACTTGAGAAAGATTGGGTACACTTGTAGAATTAAAGTTATCGCAATCATCAAGATTTATTGGCACACAGACACAACCTGTAACATATGAAGTAATGGATGACTACAAGTTAGTGAAATGGTCCTTAATATGTGACTGGTTTGCAAATTGATTGGTAGAAAATAAGGTTACAAACAGATCTACATGAAAAATTATGAGGACAATCTACTGTAATCATCAAAATAGATGAAAAGTGCAAAGGAAAGAGCTGAGCTACATCTCTAGAGCCTAAAAAAAACACATGCAAGAAACATAAAAAAGAAGAAACCAATTTTTGGATGAATACAAAATGGTGCCTTCAGCAAGTGATTCATATGCTTTCACACCTGACACAAGACATTAAGAAGATTTTAGTCTTCCTCTGTGAAATTAACTACTTATAGAATAAACCCATAAACCAATATTATATACCTCCATGTCTAGCCGAGGGTAGGTATAAGAGAAAAAAATTTCCTCAATGCAATGCCGAAAAATATCAATGTGTGTGTAGGTTTGTATTACTCAAAATATCATTTCACTGCCTAAGGAAAAATACCAAAGTGATGTTTTAAATTTCAATCTTCACATAGGATCCCTTATCGCTACACATGCATATACAAGCATTATTCGAGCTCTAAACTATTCAAATATTAAGGATTTAATTAGCTATAAGATGGAAAGTTGTTGTTTAGACATAATCCATCATCTATTACATATCTTTATTCACTCCTAGCACTTCAGATAAATTTGTGTAAATGAGATAGAAATGTGAATCTTCTATGACAAATAAAATTCTTAAAAGGAGGGGGGAGAGAGAAAAGGGTAGGGGGCAAGAGAATGCTTGAATTTATAGCAAAGTATAACATTTTGATCATTATAACAATGAAACAAATCTTAAGTTTGAAGCATTAATATCATTTACAACATTTATGATCAAGAATGAATGTAAGTAGAGAAAATTTTGCATACCTACAGATGGTACAACATTTCATGGTTAAGTGGAAGCCTCCCATCAACAACAAGATCCAAATATCTGTGTATCTATCTCAATTGAGCCTCTAAACCCTTCAGAGCTGTCAATTTTTCCACTAACCTGTTATGCACAAAAGTCATATTTTAGAGTTATGTCACCACTAAAAACATAAGAAATAGAGCTTTGAAACCAAATCCACACACAACACAATGTGGTATTCATACAAAGCCATACAAACAAACTAAACTCAAAACATTGGAATGGAAACAACTTCAAATTATGATGCAGAGCATGGATTCAGGGTATAAAGAATCATTTTTCTGCCACCATAGTGAAAAGTTAGCACTTTCTTTCATCTTTGCATATTAGTTTGATGCTTCAAATGATGCATTTCTTATATTGAAAAGTGCATTACCTTATTGAGCTTCTCTTTGTTTCGAGAATAGTTTAATATTCTCTACTTAACAGGGCCAACCACATGATGGTGGAAGCTCATTTGGCCCCTCCCCCCCTCACATCACTCTCAATTCCCCATACCCAATCATATAACATTAATCATTCATTCATCCATTAATAACATATAACATTCATTCATTCATCCATTAATAACATATAACATTCATTCATTAATTAACATATTCACATTCATTCATTAACATATAATATTCATTCTTTCAGTTTTTACATATTATCAAAAATATGGTTGTCATGATATGATTACAATCACCTTTTTTTGTTTCTTTTTTAAAGCTAAAAAAATCTGAAGTGGAGTATCGTTTTCTAAATCATCTGTCCCCCCTTTAGTTGTTCTGCCCTCTGCTCGTGATCTTAATGTACGCCTAGTCGTCTGCTCATGAAGTGGACACCGCTACAAGGGGGTCTCTGCAATAACAAAGAAATGTTAAACTGATATGTTTTATTATTATTGTTACAAGTATTTCATTAATTAAAATAACATTAGAGTGGTTTCTTTACGATGGGTCCACATCATGTTCCTGAACTTTTGTTATATTCTCATGCTCAACATGCTAAACACCCTCTAAATCCTGATCTGCAGTTGAAAATGAAAGGTTACATTAATTAATACACCAATTGAAATTAAATATGTTTAAGAGAACATGAGAGTGGTCCTCTTTACCTGATGGGGCCACATCATGTTCCTGATCTTCTCTAGACTGATCATGCTCAACACGTTGATCACGCTCTACATGCTTTAAAGTTGAAACATGAAAGGTTACATTAATTAATACACCAATTGCAATTAAATATGTTTAAAAGAACTTTAGAGTGGTCCTCTTTACCTGATGGGGCCACATCATGTTCCTGATCTTCTCTAGCCTGATCATGCTCAAGATGTTGATCACGCTCTACATGCTCTAAAGTATCGGGATGCACACCATGACCTTCATCTGCAAGTTGTGCTCCAACCTCACCAAGCTACATTCCAATGTCATGTGCAGTATTATCATTGCTTGAATGTTTAAAACAAATAGGCATGTAATTACTTTATGGTGGAAATTAATATTGAATAGATTGCACAAGTAATCAATTTTAAATAAACTTTATTGAGTTTATTTACCTGCGTGTCGGATGTAGTGGAAGGTTGTGTTTGCCCAGTCAAGACTCTTAGGCGTTCAACCATGACTCCATAGCCTTGCTGGAAGGAAATCTTCAGGTCATCTTCTGTGGGAACTCTTGTTGAATTTAGAGCCCTACATTTTTGCATAAGATCATGAATTTTGCTTCTATGGTGTGATAAAACCAAAGATTGTTTTCAATTTATTATTTGGATACAATATTTCATTTATTGATACTTACAATTTGATGCGCTAATTTCATATAACCACAGGCCAAGTTTATTGCTACCAGTGTTTTCTAGTCTTGCCTTTGTTGCCTTCGATGTGTTGGGAAGCCTATGAAAAGTTTGAAATACATTAGATTATGTAAAAGAAGAGTAATCATTATATAATTACATTGTTGATAGTATCACATACCTTCCTTGGCCCGGTGGTGTCTTTCCTTTTTTTCTTTCAACCTTCTCCTTTCCATCCGACACGAGGTCCTTCCACTCCCTCTCCGGAATCATGGGGGATGCTGTACTTTTTGTTCTTCTCTAAATGTGACCTATATTGGTCCCTCACATACTTTAGATAGGTACCAACTTTCTTAAGGACCTTGGTTCGGTTGAATGTTTTATCACCGAAGAGAACAACTAAACGGTTAATGAGCTCATCTTTTAAATCTTGATTTTGGGCATTCCACCATGTACGTATGGTGGGCCCGAAGAGCTCCAATGTAATATCACTTAGATGTTTATAAAAAACATTATTTCCTGCAAAATGATCATGGGATCAATAGTCTAAAAAGACCGATCAATAAGTAAATTTCAATTGAATTATATATAATAATAATTAAAACATTTTAATGTACATGGGACCTTCTCTATCTTTATGGGAACAAAATCCTCGGTCACCACAAATGTGACCAGAAATGTTCCCGTACTAGTAATACGGGAAGATCCAAGAAATGATGCTAAAATATCACCACTACTAGTGGTCTCTACATCCCCAGGTACATAACCTGACGCATGTTCTGGCATGTGTTCGCTGCCAGAGGGTGCACTAACGGATGCCTGCATGGTATGTGTTGCCGACATTTCAAACGAAAAATATAGGCACAGATGATGGGGTCAGATGATGTGATGTATGCGCAGGAAGATCAGGATGGACACTTGTACCAACCCCTACTCATCGGGCATCACTTGCAATACCCTGATTATGGTCAAAAGCATCATGAGGATGCAAAAAATCTTGTAAAAATAACACATATTTTAGTTCATGACATAAAAGAGTACAAAATATAAAACCATGAATGAACTTATGTTATAATTAAAGACCTCATGACAACTTACTTGCAAGTTTTGTGATCTCTCGATCAATATTTTAACCCTCTCTCTTATCTCATGTTTTGAGGCACTATGAATAACAACTTAAGGATTTCTTTCATTGCATTTTTTTGGGTCTTCCTTATCATATCAAGAGGGTTTGTTGAATAACCGATGTCATCATCACATAATATTGACTACACCTCCCTATGGATGCTCTTGTCTCTGCTGGTGCCTTTCACGTCAGTGTTGCAACAAGAATATTAAAACGATGTCAATTAACCCAATAAGCTTATCAAAACAACATTACAATAAAACATTTTGCTTTCGTGTCTAATTTGTACACAATTACAATGAAAATTAAACTGTCGGGTGAAGCACACGAAGATAAATCGCGATCACATTATACGGGCGAGGAACCTTCTTCATGATCAATGTCCCATGACAAAATTAAATATAAAAAACATTCTTGAAATGAAACCAATAGACTTGAATTTTTTTTTTAAGGAATAAAATGGTATATTGGAGTCATTAATTGGAGGTTAGGTAAAATGGGTACCGCGATCATTACCACCCCCCATAATATAGCGTGTTTGTAACTAAAGCGATTCAAATTGTAATCAATTAGCATCTTCCCACTAGGTTATTGATTTTATCGCACATACGAATACACAGTTTCCCTCGCGCGCCTCGAATATGCAATTGGGTTGCTTATTTGTTGACCCAGGTCGTGTACTATTTATAAACCCTACAATATTCCCTAATGCTTTTGGCCTTCCGTCAATGTACATAGCCAATCCTTTATTTTGATCCTTATCTTTTAGTTGTATATAATTTGCTGACAGTGCATACCTACGCATACTTTGTGTATATCGAACCAGTTGCATCCAATCTTTGTAACTTTAACAGGTTCTAACATACTCCATCAATTCAGTAAGTTTTTCATAATAGACCTTTATGTCGTCCATGCAAAATAGGCCCAAACCATGTAATGACGATGGTGCTATGTGATATATCCTCTCGTTGACACAAAAATTGATGTTTATTGGAGGAAGTTCCTTGGGTACCCACTGTTTCTGTAGATGTTTGCACCTCAAGGGCACCTCAACATCGCCTATGACATCGCCTATGCTTTCATCATCATAAGAACATGACCCCCCTTTAGCAAGAAAAAATTCCATGCGTTTACAAAATTTTCTTCTAATCTTTTGACCTCTAGTTGATCTCCCTCTTTTAGACATACTACATGTCTCGCTTTCCTCTTCTCTTCCTGAATTTCCCTCGCTCAAGGAAGACAGATCTGACAAATACCTATTTGGTAGTACCTGCACTCATAAGGATGTTGGATGAAGTTCTTTCATGGTGATGTGATCCTAAGGTGACATTATGATTAATCTATAATTTCATTGCTAGAATTTCACAAGTTATAAGGTAATCAAATCTTGATAGATTGCAAGTTATTGTTACTACCGTCCAAATGTGTCCATCAAAAATAAAATATACTTAACATTTTAACTCCCAAACTTTGTAACAAGTGTTAAATGTGACTATGGTCCACCAGTTACACAACCAAGGCCTCAAATGTATTCTCTAATTTTAATCAAATGACGTTTTCTCTTCATTCAAGTAAATAAACTAGAAGGGAAACACCACCAAGTGGTTTATTGGACACCTACATGACTAAAAATAGCAGCAAATTTACATTTAATTTCCATATGTCTAAGTGGTTAACGGGGAGGGAGTGTGTACTAGGCTTGGTTAAGTCATAATAAGTTTATGCTTTGGCAATAATTTTTTTTTAAGTCATCTTAAATCTTCCTATGTCTAATTGCTAGGAGACTTTTGGTATGTTTTAAGGTAGGATGATTGATGAAAGAGCCCAAAGAGCCTTTCTCCATGGTATCCAAGTACATAGCAATGGTCTTCTCTTATCTACAGTTGGACATGATTTAAAGAACTTAGCTAGGAATTATTCATTTAACCTAATGTTTTCTCATAATGTCATCATTGGAAAGTATGATCAAATTCTTCTATTATGAAGAATTGGTCTATGTGCCTCTAGTAATCACTATAAATGTTTGTAAGGATAAAATGACTAATTACATTAGGTAGGAGAGAATCAACTTTGAGTTCTTCAAAGATTATATTCCTCTATTCATAATTTTAAGGGTTGTGTGTGGAGGAGGTTATCACTACCAAGAAGGGAGGAGACCTTTCCTTGTATTCTTTTATAATTTTCATTATTCTTATTTATTTTACACCTACATTTACAAATACACATACATATGCATTTACTATTTTCATTTATTTCTCATGTAGCTTAATAGTTTGATCAATTTCATATTATATGTATTGAAGACTTTAAATTTCAATTACATTAATTTATGGATATGTTGTATCTATAACACTACAAAACCATATGCTCTTTGAATTTACACTTGCATTTAGAAATACACATTTATATACATAGATATAGATTTCTTTAATGATATGTTGCATTTATTGTTCTAGGAGAGCATCCAGTAATTGCATTTACATTTACATTTTAAAATACATATACATACATACACACACACACATATAAATGTGTGTGTGTGTGTATCATTTATATTCAGTGTTTAGAAACAACCTATTAGGTCTGCATATGGATAAAAATTCATAAAATTAGATCTCCCATACATATTTTATTGAAACCTAGGCTTGAACCTCTCATTTCACATGATTTTCTTCACAAAACTCTTGAGGAAAAAAGCTATACCTTCTTTATTTCTCATCCTACGCCCTATTCATGCATCCTACAATTACAATAGTATCCATGGGGCCTCTTACACAAGCTACAATAATCACAAAAGTGTAAGAGCCCCTTTATATCATGTTTCGACTACAAAACCCTAAAAAATAGGGTAGCTTTCAGTTATGATTTGTTGGTGAGCTGTATGGAAAAATCATTGCTTCAACCTCATTCTTGAAGTCTTTTTGAAGAAGTGAATCAGTGCTTGATTAAGTACAAACCTTATAGTGTCAAGGTGAATGAGGTGATCAACTTTTATTGGCCAACTGATGAAGAGTACTAGAAATGGGTAAATGTATATTTAACTGAGGAAGAGTGAAAAGGATTAGGCTGCTAACGGTTGAAAAATCAGTTGTTGCAGTTACAACAGATTCCAGTTTTGTTTTTTGGTGACAGTCTAGGCACGAAATTCTTGAAGTTTTTTGTTGCTGCATCAACCATTCTCAGCGGGCATGATGAACAAGAAGATTCTCTAGGGAGATTGCTATTGTAACAAATTTTTGGAATATCACAAAGTCCAATTGGCTAGTGACCGTGTATTAGCACTACGACTAGATGCTTGTTTGCTCCTTCTTTTTCTATAAGAAGGATTTCAAGGCCAAATGCAGGTTAGCAAGTTAGATATTTTAGTAGAGTCTAGATGGGGTGCGAGAGCAAATTGTAAAGTCTGATGGTTTTAGGGAAAATGCAATTTAGGTTTTGAGTCATTCTGTAGTAGGTTTTGAATTCATGGGAATTTGATGTTTTATGACAGTACTGGCATTTGAATTGATATGATTAATTCAAACTCATGTCTCTCCATTGTACAAGCATATCTGAATTTTGAATAAAATGATCAAGGGTTGTTTCGTTCATCTCACTGTTGTGGTGTGTATGATTCTTGTATTAGCTTTAATTCAAGGAATTAATTAAAATGCTTGAATGGGATTGTAGGTGGATATGTTCTGTATAAGCATTTGATAAGTAGTATTGTGTTAGAATACATATTGATGAGATTGTAAAGCAATGTTATCAAGGATCTTATATGTTATGTGTTACATATGTCTAAACCCTTAGATGCTTATAAATTTGACTCCTCCAATGGATATATGGCACTGATCTAAGTTGTACTTATTCAGTATGGTTCAATATTTTTTTCCTTTACCTAGAGCTTTCTGTAGACACAAAATAGTGCGGAGAATCTAATTAAAAATACAACTTATTTGATTAATTAATCTTAAATTCATCTACTTAGTAAATAAATAGAAATATTTATTTATATTAAGTTCATTATTAATTCTTCTATTTTATCATATTATTTCTCTCTTAATTAAATAAATAAAATTAAAAACTTTGTTTTATTTAATTATTATCATTTTTATCATAATATTTCTCTCTTAATTAAATAAACAAAATTAAATACTTTGTTTTATTTAATTATTATCATTATTATTTCTTCTATACTTTATCCATTAATTCTATCTTAAATTAAATACACAACTTCAATAATGTGTGTTATTTAATTACCTTATCACGTTTCTTCTTAATTAAATAAAGATATCCTAGAATCTTTAATTTAATTATCATTTTCCTTTTATTTTAATTTAATAAACAACTTCTATAGTTTGATTTATTAAATTATTTATTCATCTTTTGCTAAATTTAAATAAACCCAAAAATATTTAAATAAATGTAAAAATCATTTACCTCTATTCACTCACCAATAAAATTAGATTTTTAAATCTAATTAATTCAACTATCATTCACGGGAAGAGCTTCGGGGACAAACTTAGAGGAAATTCTCTCAATCTTCTTTCCTCTCATCTTGTCTGGTGTTTTCATGGGGAGGAACAATCCTTCATGATTAGCTCCACCTTCTCATCTCATACCCTTCAATTCTCCAGATTGAATCTCAACCTCTGTTGTGTTTTCCCTTCACAAATGAGTGTCGTGAAAGCTATAAATACAGGTCTTTGGCTACAGGAAAATGATTCTAACTTGTGCAATTTTACTCTGTAGGTTTTCCAAGCATTCAAGCATTCAAGCAATCAGGAAAATAGAAGCATTCATCCAACATTCATCAAGCATTCAACATTTATAGTCATGACTGCCATTACAGTAGTTTTATTATTTAATCATATAGGAATAGAAATAGTTTGAATTCTCATTCTCTAAGTGTCATTTCAATAATCTAATTAGCTTCTAAAATCTGAGAGCAAAGTAGATTAGAGAGATCTTTGGAGTTAGAGAGCAACAGGATAGCTTCAGAGGTTCCTGCATTTAAATTGATTTAAATTCTCTTGAATCTTTGCTATTATGTCTTATTTAGAAGTGTAGAAGCATTGTTAATTTGTTTATCTCATTCTTACGCTTCCATTTTGGTGCCCACCGTGGGGCATAACCCCATATTCTGCATAATTTTTGTGAAAGGTGTCTTACAGGTATCAGCGTGTTTGTTTTAGCGGAACCGTGACTTTTTGTAGCGCGCCGGCTGGATTCTGTAGCGCATCAGACAAAAACTATAGCACATCGTTCGACTGTTTTAGTGCGCCGCTCAATTATTTTAGCGTGCCACTCATCTATTTTAGTGCGCTCATCAAATATTTTAGCGCGTCGAGCAACTGTTTTAGCACACAGATCGACTGTTTTAGCGTGCCGAGAAAATGTTTTAGCGCGCCGATCCACTGTTTTAGCGCTTCAACTTTTTGTTTTTTTAAATATCTTTTATCTGGATCTGACGCGTCCGCGGCCAGATTGTGTTCTTTAATTTCTTCTTGATTAAAATTTATCAATCCTAGGATAGAAAATGGGTTAAAATTTATCAATCCTAGGACAGAAAACGGATAAAAATTGATCAATCCTAGGATAGAAACATCACAATTTCTTGTGGGAATAAAATTGAACATCATGTTTTTTATGGAGCAATATCTCCATATAGATTAGATAATTTGTCTTTTGGGTTTTAAAAAGTAAACAAATTCTTTGCTGTGATTGGGTGATAGGTTTATGCTCTCCCCTTAACTAGGTGCATCAGAATACCAGACTCACTTTTACTTTATGCATTTTCAAGCTTTCATTAAAACCTTTAGACAGGCCTGCCGTAGTGGGAAAAAGTACTCACCCTACAGGAACGACCTGAGTGGGGACAGCCAAAAGCCATGGCATTCCAACCCACTTAAAAATTTATGTGAATTTGGGGAAACCCTCTTTCAACGGAAGTGTGTAGGATAACCATCCCCAAAATATTTTTTCTAAAGATTGGGAGGTCTCTTGAGGGAGTTTATCCATTTGCCGCTCTGAACGGAAACCCTATCTAAGAACCTAGAAATAGAAGCATGCTTGTCAGTTCTCGAACATTGTAATACTCGGCGGTGCAAGGGTGGGGAAGAATCTACCCTCAAGCACTCACCATATAATTGCCAAGGACTGTTTGCTCAGGGGATCCGGTATCCACTTTCATCACTCTAAGTACGCACCTGGAAAAGACAAAAACACGGGCACCCTCTAGGGGGTGACATGGCTGTGTGAGTCGACGCAATTCCAAGCTGTGGGCCGTTCAAGTATATAATGATGACCTTTTGTCTCTAGGAGTGAGTCTATCTGAATTGTCTTATCTGTTATAAACCAGTGAAAATCAAGAAGAATCATGCTTGATTCTTAAAAACATACACTATCTGTTTAGATTCTAGGATTTTAAATCAACTATTGTATTCTTGCTTGCTGTGTTTTCTTTCATTAAATTCAGATAAGATCATCACAAGAATCTTCAAAATCAAACACTTTTAAAATTCTCATGATTCGAGATTAGGTATCCACCAAATTTGTCAAGAAATCTCTTGTCAAAAGAATAAGAAAGCCAAAGAAAACACTTACGTACAAACAACTCCTGAGAAAACAACGATTTTTGTATCAAAGTAGAAAAGTTCTACTCCAACATAGGACTTTTATTCATAGATATCACGATTTCTCTAGAGGTTATACAGACGACTATGCTGTAGCTCCCTTAGATTCACAAGCATTTTATCAAAGAAGGGCTCTTAGGCAACACCACAATCACAGTCAAATAATTCGTCTAGAATATATCCCACAACCATCCATACAATACGATACCAGACCAAGTGAGTTTCATAGAGTAAGATAGTTTACTGTCTTAGCGCGTCACGTATTTGTCTTAGCACGTAGCGGCTTTGTCTTAGCGTGCCACGACTCTGTTTTAGCACGTCACGTATCATTCTTAGCACCTTGTCTCTCTATTTTAGCTCGTAGTGGATCTATCTTAGCGCATCACCGCTATGTTTTAGTGCCTCACTGCTCTGTTTTAGCGCCTAAAAGCTCTGTCTTAGCGCGTCGTGGATCTTTTTTAGCGCATCACGTCTCTGTCTTAGCGCGTCACATCTCTGTTATAGCGCATCACATCTCTGACTTAGCGCATCACGTCTCTATCTTAGCGCGTCATGGATATGTTTTAGCTTCTCACATCTCTGTCTTAGCATGTCACAACTCTGTTGTAGCGTGTCACATCTCTGTCTTAGTGCCTTGTCGCTCTGTTTGGGTGCGTAGCGGCTCTGTTTTAGCGCGTCGTGGCTCTGTTTTAGTGCTCCAAAAAGTTAGAAAAATATAGAGTTAGTAGGACAGTTTGTCAATTTTCCCATATCGAAAACAAGGTTTTCATCAATCCAAAACTTTTTTTTTCATAGTCCAAAACACTTGAATCATACAAAAAGAAAACTTTACTATTACGCCTAGATCTTGAAACATCTTGCAAAGTGTCCTTATCAATCATCACTAAATCTGAGATTTTTGTGTCAAAATTTCCCTATCAAGGATTTTATCATCCTTCCATCACGAAACTAGACACGACTAAGTCAGATTTTAAATCAAAAACTTCGACACTTATCAAATCAAAATTCCAAGATCAAAGTCTAGAGTAAAATTTTAACGTTTGTATGCCTATTTTCACACGATCAGCATATCAAAGACAACAACAAGAAGAAAATGAGAGAATAGCAGCCATGGCTGAAGAAAACCCTTGGGGACGATACAGCAACACCGATCCTCTCACTAATTCACAAGAGAAAGAAATAACTACAAAAGAAATCAAGAAAGTTCAACAAGACCCTCATTTCCATAAATTTATGGAAAAGATGTTAGAGCAAGATATGGAAAAGTATCTTTTATTATTAGCTGACAAAGGTGCTAAGCTTCCTAAAGACTTTGATGTCAAGCAACTCAAGGAAACGACCACACCTCAGACAACTACTATAGAAAATCCAAATCAAATAGATGCTTTGACAAAACAAATCCAACAATTACAATTGCAGTTCCAAAATATCCAACAAGGGCCAACAAAAAGATATTCCTTACAAGACATTTGCCCTTATCCATTTGACCCAAGCATTAACATGATACCATTTCCACGGTATTGTGAATACCCGACGTACAACAAATATAATGGAAGAACCGATCCATTTGATCACGTACGAGAATTTAGAGCCATGAGCATAGAGTTCGCACATGAGGACTCTTACTTACTATGATTATTTCCAAGAAGCTTAGGAAACACTTGCATGGAGTGGTTTTCTAAAATGGAACCCGGGATCCAATCTTTTGAAGAACTGATCAATAGGTTCATAACGCACTTCTCATTCAACATCCAACATGGGGTGACCTTAAAAGAACTCTACAACACCAAACAAGCAAAGGGTGAAAAGTTTCTTTCCTTTCTCCAACGATGGAGAAGGCTATTTGCTAAATACCCTAGATCTATTCCTGAAGAGGAGAAGATAGAGATGTTCATTGATAACCTAGTGGATGAAATGAATTATAGATTGGACTTACAATGTCCATCTACATTTGAGCAAGTTATCGAAAAGGGACTCAAAATCGAAGAGGCTCTAATCAAAAGAGGAACAATCAAACACTTCATTGAAGGTTCAAACAATAACAATTCCTCTAACAACAACAATGAAAAGCCAAGATTTTGGCAAAAGAATAAAAATACTGATACCATGATCGATACACACATATCCAAACCAGTATTCACCTTGACGCCAACAACTACAAACAAACAAAACAATGGTCTTAATGTCAAACAAAGTAGTGATCAAGGAAATAATCAAAACAGTGGAGAAACAAAAACTCAATCATTCCAACGACCATCCAATAAACGAAAATTCATGACATTAGGGAAATCATTGGAATCAGTCCTCAAAGAACTTTTAGATGAAAAACTTATTCAAGTACAAGAGGCTAGAAATTGGGACCCTCAAGTCAAACCATCATGGTGGAATGACTCACATTACTGTCACTACCATCAAAATAAAGGCCACATGACTGAAAATTGTTGGCAGTTAAAACATGCGGTACAAGACCTTATAGATCAAAAGAAAGTATTTGTAGAGGGGCACCAAACAAACAAAGATCATAAAATATTCAAAAATCCTCTACCCAGTTATCAGAAGGGAGAATCCTCTTCCGCCAACAGCAAAGGTAAGAATGTTGGTTATGTTTATGACACAACGATCCTTTGTCTTTCTGCTGCCAAGGAGGATGAGGAGTTATGCAATCAAATCAATCGAAGCAATGACATTACATCTACTAATTTGGTACAACATATGGACGAATCTGAAAACCAAATTAACGTAATCACACTCAAAGGGAAACAAGAGCACCAACCGGTTAATGCCACAACAAGGGCACAATCCAAAGTTATATTGAAAGGAGCATCATTATCATCCCAATCTGTAGATCCTCCCTCCAATCAATATAATCTCATCGATCAATTACAGAAAATATCGGCACAAATATCCATCTTGGAACTTTTAAAGATCTCCCCATCACACAAAGAGGTTCTTGAGCAAGCTCTTGTATCAACCACGGTACCTAACAATTTGGATGTATGTCAATTCCAAGCTATGGTGGGACATCTATCTACACCTCATTGCCTTTCATTTTCCGAACATGATGATGTATCACTCACCCATCCACATAATTCTGCCCTTCATTAAGTCCTCTGTCCATAAACGGTGGTTAAGCATGTCACGATAGATGGAGGGGCTGGTTTAAATATTTGTACCTTAAAGCTGATTCGTGCACTAGGATATTCAGATGAAGCCATTGATACAAGAAGAAAAATCACAATCAAAGCATATGATGAGGAAGAAAGATCATCTAAAGGATTGATCATATTACCCATTCAAGTGGGACCTATTGTCCAAAATGTGGTTTTTCAAGTCTTAGATAGGGAACTGACATACAACATGCTGTTGGGACGTCCTTGGATTCATGATATGCAAGCAGTACCTTCCACCTTTCATCAGTGCCTGAAATTTCCCGTCAATGGACAGGAGGTAACAATCACAGCAGACTATAATGACACCCAAGCTTGTCATACATTGAAAACATCTCAGGATACATTAATACCTCACAATAGAGAAGTTAGCACATCAGATTCATCTAATGGTGAGAAACAACAAAGCTTCATATCAAAGTGGCTTCCAAAACAACAAAAATCACAAGAGATCAAGGTGGCACAATCTAACCCTTCAAATGTTGAAGAACAATTGGCTTCACTCTCACACCAATTCACCAACAAAGTACAGATAAGTGACAAAGGAATAAGTGAATATGGTGTCAGACACTCTTTTCATCTATCATAGATGTTACCCTCCTTGCAAACGTATGGACAACCATCTACAACCACCCAAAAATCAGCACAATCTACAATGACATTAGATGGTAGATTTGTAAAAGCTGGAAACTTAGATGAAGAATCAGAAGATAAGGACATACTAAATTGGATTTATAGGGATGAGGAAGCTTCCACTTCCACAAGTAATATCATAGAGACAAATCAATATGGAAAGGGAAAAACTATTCTGGAGAAGATGGGATATTCAGGACAGGGACCTCTTGGGTTAAGGAAACAAGGCATAAAAAAACCAATCCAGCCACTCACGCTCCAACATAAGGATACAATTGGACTAGGATATGCAGCAGAACAAGGATCTCTTGAACGAGGGGAACAAAGTGTAACAGAACCAATCCAAGTTCTCACAATTCAGCAAAATGGTAGAACTGGACTAGGATACACAGAAGAAGCAAGAGTAGAACTCACCAATAAAACTGTGGAGCGTATTCTTCAAATAAGAGATAACTCCGAAACAGATTCAAATGAATATGAGTGGGACAACTTATCAGATGTTTCCTATGAAGATATCTAGATTGATGTTATCAAAAAGTATACTCCCAAACATGAGGAGGGTCAAAGCTCGAGTTTTAATCCTATTATCTTTGAAACACAAAATTTCGATGACTCAAGTGAAGATGAACAGACATCGAGTGAGATAAATGATGTGGAAGAAAATTCCTTCGTAGGCCTCGACATAACCACTAACAACTTGGACGACATTTCCGTCCGAGCTTTCACAATCGCTGACCTCAACCCATCTAATGATTCATTGCCTTTACTGCATCCTGAGCTTATCGAGTGGTAACCCCAACACCCCATCAATCTCCTGGTTTTTGACAATGACTCCGCTATTATTAACTACCTTTGCTGTGAAGAATCTGATACTTGTTCTACCAATGCTTCTTTTAATGATGCTTTTAGGCAGGAGGGTGCCAAGCCTTTCAGTTGCAAAAGTATGGAAATAAATAATGGATCTAATGGTGAAAACCATTCTATGGCAGTATTTGATCCTAAAATAATAAAAAAAAAGAACGCATCCAATGGTGAAAACCTCATTGAGGCACCAAAGGATGGAAGGATTGACATCCTCCCACAACATTACCATGAAAGATCATCAGTGTTGGTAGAACCCACATAGTCTATTGATATTGGCACAACAAAGAAAGTAAGAATACTACACTTGGCATCATCCATGACAGATACAAAAAAGCCAAATTTTATCAAATTCTTTGAAGAACGATGCATCAATTTTTCTTGGTCATACTCTGACATGCCAGGCTTAGACACAGATCTTATTATGCATCACTTATCTTTACCAGCTGGCACTAAACCAGTAAAACAAAAACTGAGAAAGATGCATCCACATGTTACGTGTGGTAAAAAATGATTTGGAAGAAACGCTACTAGATCTTGGATTTATCGGACCTATTGATTATCTTGAATGGATATCAACAACAATTGTACCTATTTCAAAACCGAGATCACACACCATGAATAATATGTGATTTCCGAGTTTAAATAGAGCATGTCAAAAGGATGATTTTCCTTTTAAACAAGGCAGGACGTATGATTTATGACTGGCCATCAAATGCTATCACTCATGGATGGATTTTAGGACTGAAATCAAATCAAAATAGCTCCTCGAAACCAAGAAAGACAACATTTACATGTTAAATTTAGGGCACCTTTCTAGAAGCGTCCTGGTTTGAAATCGCGGAGCTACATACAGGCGACTATGACAACAATCTTCCATGACATGATGCACACCTTCATGGAGGACTATGTGGACAATATCTTAGCCAAATCTCACACCAGAGAAGGACATCTAGAGATACTTGCCAAAATATTTGACAGGTTGGAGAAATTTAAAGTCAGATTAAATCCCAAGAAATGTGCCTTTGGAGTAACATCAGCAAAACTCCTTGGATACATAGTTTCTACAAAAGGAATTGAAGTAGATCCAGCAAAAGTTAAAGCAATTATGGAAATGCCACCTCCTAAGAATATCGGTACATTAAGATCTCTACAAGGCTGACTACAGTCCATCAGAAGATTCATCTCTCAACTAGCAGATCGGTGTCATCCATTCAACCATCTTTTGCATAAAAATGTGTCTTTTAAATGGGATGAACAGTGTGAGAATACTTTCAATCAAATCAAGCATTATTTAATGACACCACCAATCTTGGTGCCACCCAATAAAGACAAGCCATTGTTGCTATATATTGCAACAACAGATATCTCTTTAGGAGCCTTGCTAGCCTGAAGGATAAGAAGGAAAGAGCGAACAATATACTATATCAGCGGGACACTCAATGGAAATAAAGTAAACTACACCTTCATTGAAAAATAATGTAGCAGTAGTATTTGCAACACAAAGGAAGATATACGACACTATATGCTCACTCCTGCCCCATCCAAGCTGTTTAAAAATTGATCTGGTTTGGGGCCTGGTCATACTCAGTGGTTGAAATTCAGTATGTTGAAAGAAGCGAAACTATCAAGACAAATCATTACTTGACCAATTAGCGAGAAGCTCCATTGTTGAAACCCGATCATCCACCATGACCATGGAATTTCTGGATGCGGATATCCTCAACGTTACAACACAACCATGGCTACTCTACTTCGATGGATCCTACACACAACATGGATCAGGGGCAGGAATTTTATTTGTCACACCTCTTGGGCACACAATTCCACGATCTTACAGGCTTACCTTCCGTTGCACTAACAATGTGGCAGAATATGAAGCTTTGATCCTTGGAATTAAAGTGGCTATTGACTAGAAAATCACATAACTACAGGTGTATGGAGACTCTCGGTTAATCATCTATCAAGTCAACAATGATTACCAAACTAAGGATGACACACTGATTTTATACAAGAGGCTGGTGGATGACCTAAGAAAATACTTCATAGAAATCAAATTTGAGCAGATACCAAGATCAGAGAACAAAGCAGTAGATGCCATGGCCACAATAGCATCTCTTCTACAAATGCACGAGCTTACAAGATGGATTGTCGATTTGTTATTGGAACAAGTGTCAAAATCACGCATCGCCAAATCCCAAATCCCAAACCATAAGCCTTTTGGATAGTGCCCAATCTTTATTTATGGAGACATTTATATGCTGCCAAAGATAATATTTTACCGCCGGATAACTCTGCAACCAAATCGCGCCTTCATCGCCAATCGCCAAACGCGCCACCATTATTGCTTCAACACTCTTTCTTGTCCGGGCCTGAATGGTGCTCTTTTGCATTGTTTGAACATGCGAATGCCTTACGCGCCAGAAGGTCCATAGCGTAATTTGGCACACATTCAAGTGGGATTATCTTTAGCCAAGAAACTCCTTCGTGCCCAATTCTTGGCTGCACATGGAGCAAGAATCCTTACGGTTGTTAGAGATGTCAAAATGTCAAATTCATGGCAATTTTATACATGCACCCGGCCACCCGGGGAGCTCCATCCATTTGCATCTACATGGCCTTTACGCATTAGGTGGGGAGTTGGACTTGGTAGGGGAAAAGTGTGCCATCTTCATCTAATGGACGCCATAAGTTCATTATCACCTTAATAGAATATTTTACAAAATGGGTGGAGGCAGTTCCTTAACCACAATCAGCGCGGGAAGCGGAATGTCATATTTCATACTTAATTATCTCATTTGTAGATATGGGATACCCCAGCCAATCATCACAGATAATGGCAGGCCTTTCAAGAACCAAGACGTCCAAGAGCTATGTGAAAAGTTCCAGATCCAACATCGCTTTTCAACCCCTTATTACCCTCAAGGTAATGGACAGGCAGAAGCTTCAAACAAAACAATCCTAAAGATTCTCAAGAAGACTGTAAATGAGGTAGGGCGTGATTGGCACGTTTAGCTTAACCCTGCTCTTTGGGCTTACAGGACTAGCATCAAAACACCAACAGGAGCTACACCATATGCTCTTGTCTATGGATCAGAGGCAATATTACCTATCGAGGTAGAAATTCCATCCCTTCGAGTTTCACTAAAGGGACTCATTTCAGATGAGGATTATAGGATCTCTAGACTTGAAGAATTAGAGCTACTTGATGAACGTCGACAACAAGCTGTCAATCATTTGACAGCCTATCAACAAAGAATGTCTAGGAACTATAATCACAGGGTTAAGCCTAGAGTCTTCCAGATCGGGGACTTGGTCCTACGGGAAAACCCTAGAAATCAAGCAGACAGAGAAAAGAAGGGAAAATTTGAACCTAACTGGATAGGACCTTATGTCATTATATCAGTCTATGGATTAGGAGCATACCGGCTATCTACACCAGAAGGAGATATGTTGGAGGAGCCCATGAACAACATCCATCTCAGGTGATTCTATACTTGAGAATACTTAGTGCACGGTCGGTAAGGTTGTCTTGATGAAAACCTGGCAAACAGGCGTCATGATGACATAAAAAGGAAAAAACAAAATAAAAATAAAAATACACAAAAAGAAGGACACAATAAAAACAAGTGATGAAAACCTGGCAAACAGGCACTACTTGTGATTTTCACCAACTCTTCTATCTATTGGATACAGTTTTGTTACGGTTGTTACCTTTCATATCATTTCCATCTATCATTTGAGATAATTATTATCACTATCCATATCATAGCAGGGATATCATGTCCTACCCTAGCTTGGGGGCAACGTCCTAGAGTTATTTGGTACAATGGACTTTCAGCTTAAATGGAGAGACAATCAAACATGACAACACCGAGTGGCGATACTTGAAAATCCAAAAACATCAGAAAATCCATCAAAAATCAAAAGAAAATCAGAAAATCAGAAAATCCATGCGAAAACATTCATAAAATCGCAAAAACACAAAAATAGAGTCTGTGTCAGTCAAACTACGTGTATAACGTAGGCAAGACTAATCTTTGACCAGTCCCCGAGACCCCTAGGATAGGTCTTTAGGTTACATCATTTGGTCAAACGTCTGAGAATATCATGCAAACATCAGCACACACATTTCAACATTGATGATCTAATCTGAATAATGATTTTAAAATACATTAAGTAGAATTTGAATTGTTGTACCTTTTATTTTATCATTTGCTTATCATTTCTTTGGAGCTACTCGATGATGTATTAAACTAGAGAAGCAAGGAAGGAGAATGATACCTTTTCTTTGTTTGCTGTTTGTGAGTTAGTCATTATTATTTTGTGAATTGTCGCGGGAAGTGCTCTACCAAGTATCATGGATGACATTCCGATTCACTTAAGAAAATGATAAACTCTTGTCTGTTTACGCAAGAAATGCTCAGGTCATCTCAGTTTAATTATACCTTGATGCTTGTGTTTACTTGCAATATCAAATATCATGAAAGAAATACTCAGGTCATCATTGGTCTATCTCATATCATTGATGCTTGTATTCGCTTTCAACATTTTAAAAGCTCAGTGATGATACAAAGCAAAATAAAAAAGATTGTTGAAATGACACTTAGGTTTGCATTGATAAAATAGGTTTGTAGGGTAAAAATAGATTGCATTCATAATAATACATCTGCAGAGTATTAATTACACAAGTTACAAAGATTCATTTGCAAATAATGTTATCTTTTCTTATCAAAGATTGAGTATACTTGACACATACAATTTTCATAATGGCATGCATATAAATCATTTCTTCATCTCACCATAAATTTCACAATAAACATCTCATTTCGTGATATCATATACACATTATGTTTCATCATTCATTACATTTATCATTCATTTACATCTGATTTCATCTATCATACATTTGATATCATATATACGTTATGTTTCATCATTCATTACATTTATCATTCACTTACATCTCATTTTATATATCATACATTGCATTTCATCCATACATCATTCATTTACATCTCATTTTATATATCATACATTGCATTTCATCCATACATCATTCATTTACATCTCAATTTATATATTATACATTGCATTTCATTAAGAAAATACACACATCATCAATATCATATCACATCATCATCAATGCATCTATCCAATCTAGAATAATAAAATCATCATAAAACATAAAAATTAAAATGCATTCATCACATAAATCATGTAGAACACATCATAGATCAATCAAACCCGCTGCACATATATATCTCATCAAGTGTCAAGTATACAATGAAGTCCGAAACAGATGAAGATAACATCATATCAAAGTACACGATCTCAAGTGGTACTCACACCAGAAGGAGTAGGTTTCGCACCAGTATCACCACCACCACCAGCTGTCCCAGGATCTCTCAGATCTCTCGAAAGAGGCTGTGTCACGCCTCTGCTCACTATCCTCGAACGAGTCCTCTCTGAGCGGGACTGGGCATAACTGACTCTCTGCTCTGGGGGGCACAACTCATGATAACGGCTCTTGTAGAACTCAATCTCTGCACCTGCCCGCATGGCCTCTCGCATGTAATCTGCCACAGAGGTCCCATCCGCCACTCTCTGCAATCTCTCTGCAGTAGCCTGTGCTGTCTCTGCTGCCTATTTGACAGTATGTCGCTCTGTAGTCAGGGCTGTAATCTGTGCCTGCGCAATGGTCAACTGTGCTCGTACACCTGCTAGCTGAGCCTGTGCTGTCACTGCTGCATGTCTGGCCTCGTCTCTCTCACCAATTAGAGAGGTAATCTATGTTTGTGCAGTAGCTAGCTGTGCCTGCATCTGAGCCTACGTCTGTGCTAATAATCCCTGCACCTATGCTAGCTGTCCCTGTAAAGTCTAAACTTGCACACGCAAACCCGCAACCTCTAATCGCTCTGCTGAAGAGGAAGCAAATGCCTGCCTCTTACGAGGCACACTCATCGAGGGCTCTGAGGTACCTGCTATGCTCGGTCTCCCCTCATCTCCGCCATCATCATCACTGCTATCATCACTGTCATCATCACTGTCATCACTGTCACTCTCATCACTACCCTCCACATCAACATCTACATCCTCCTCTCTCCTCCGTCTCTAACCACAGTGACCACCCCCTGCAGCTGCTACTACTGGTATTGGTGCTAGTACTGGCTCATCTGGAATGGTAATACGAGGAGGAGGGTGTAGAGCCAAATACTGTCCATAATCAGGAGTAACGGGTGCCTCAACAATGTCTCGCTGCATATCCCATGCCGATGGTTGAAGAGCACGATAACCCTCTACAAGTGCCCCATAAGGAAAGCATGGACCCCAATCAATGGCATCTATCTGTCATCGTCCATAGTGCGCTACTCCCTGTGGCATACACTAAACAATCCCATACTGCCTGTAGATGCGACGAAACAGGAATCGCTCCAAAACCTTGGAGCTCTTCCCGATCAAATACATCGGGTCAGCCAAATATCCCAACTCGATATCATCCTCATCCCAGTCATCACAATCTAAATAGGGACGCCAGGTCACTGTCTCCACATCATCAAGAATTCGTCTCCAATAATCTAGCTTACCCATCATATGCTGGGTAGGCCTGCCTCTGTAGCGAAACACATAGGGTCTCGTCGCTGGTCTCGATAACACCGGCACGGGACGCGTGACAGCAATATGCTCCCACGCCCATACCTGAAGAAGTGTAGCTCCTGCTGATAAACTGCTACCTCTGAGGTACATGATCCAGTGTAAATCATGATATAACTGGGCAAGCATACACATGCCCCAAGCATATCTCGTCCTGTGTGCCACCATACCCTCTAGTACCCAACCCCATCCAAGAGATAGACTCTTTGACCTCTTATCAGGACAAAGGAATCCACCAATAAAGCCTACCAAAACTGAAGGAAGTGGAGCATAAGAATTATACATCTCTAACCATGGGATCCAAACTCCCGCAATATGAGGATCCTGAAAAACTCTCCGAATAGACTCTATCCCACCCCACTCCTCTGAATCATGCATGACAATCTCCCCAACAAAAGGAATGCGAAGGATATGCCATACATCCTCTGGCATCACAGTCATCTTGCCAGTAGGTAAATGAAAGGTGTTGTGGTCACTATGCCACCGCTCTGCTAAAGCTATCAGTAGACCCCTATTAAGTCTAATATGGGGCATATCCAGTAATGAGGCTAAACCACAATTAGTAATATGCTGCCTCTCATCCGGTGAAAGTCGTGGTATTATATAAAAAGGCCAGGGGAATTGCTCTCGCACCTGGATAACATCTAAATGCTCCTGTTATCATAAAAAAAATTTATAGATCAATACGTTATCAATCAAAATATCAAATATCATGAGGTCATCAATTTCTAAAAATTGTGCTTTACCTATCAAACGATCAATATATCAAGAATGAACCCTCATCTATCAATCAGGTTCATTCCTTCAAAAATTCTAATTATTCCTCGCCTATCATGAGGGTAATTATTATCAATCAATGGATCTCACTCATCATGAGATCGTTTACCATTTATTTGGTCAGATCAAACTAAAATGGATGGAGTCAACAACAAATTGACGAAATAAAAAATTCAAAGTGCACAATTTTTCATCAATCTGTTCTTCCAAGTGCTAAAACAGGTAGATGGCGCGCTAAAACTACTGGGGCGCTATGAAATCTAGTTGGCACGCTATAACAGAGCTCGGGGGCGCTATTTCTAGTGGGGCGCTAAAACAGACCTATGGCGCGCTACAAAATCTACCTAGAGCGCTAAAACTCTTGTGCGCTACCCTAGCCTACTGATGCGCTACAGATTTCTGCTGGCGCACTAAAACAGATGACTGACGCGCTATTCCGCGCCGGTCGGGCGCTAAAATAGTTAAAAACGTGAAAAACAATAAATTAAAAGGTACAAGTGCAAATTACGAGGAAGATTTGGGGTACGTACCAGAGGTCCATAGTCGGCCGGACGCTGGTGATGTCGCACACGCTCAAGTCGGTGGGTGTGGTAAGGGATCGACATCCCGATGCTCTAGCACTCTAAGGGTCTCTATCACAAGTTTGTCAAAGTCAAATACACAAATGACTTTTGAAAATGACCTTTTGAGCTTTTATAGATTGTTTTTGTGGGATTTTCATGAGATTTATTTATTTTTCTTTCTGGGGAATTAATTCTTATCTATCGCAGGGGCAATTTTGGACAATTTTGTCGGGATATAAATTGTTTCATCATTGCTTGTTCATCAAATCATCATCAAATCATCATCAAATCATCAAATCATCAAATCATCATAAAAATTTAAATTTAAAAAAAAAATAAATTCAAAATTCATCAATTTATCTCCCGTGGGGCATATATCGCTATCATTTCAAATTCAACATCCGCAAGTCCGGGAGCATATTTCAAATTTTTCAATAATATCAAGTACCATAAAATCATTCTTTTGAAGCAATGCAAACACATCACTGTAAAGAGGCAAAATGTAGACACTCAAAAATGGTCCGGAGAATCTAATTAATTAAATTTACATTTGATTAATTAATCTAAATTCATCTACTTAGTAAATAAATAGAAATATTTATTTATATTAAGTTCATTATTAATTCTTCTATTTTATCATATTATTTTCTCTCTCTTAATTAAATAAACAAAATTAAAAACTTTGTTTTATTTAATTATTATCATTTTTATCATAATACTTTCCTTAATTAAATAAAACAAAATTAAATACTTTGTTTTATTTAATTATTATCATTATTATTTCTTCTATACTTTTGTATCCATTAATTCTATCTTTAAATTAAATAATAATGTACCAATAATGTGTGCTATTTTAATTACCTTATCACGTTTCTTCTTAATTAAATAAAGATATTCTAGAATCTTTAATTTAATTATCATTTTCCTTTTATTTTAATTTAATAAACAACTTCTATAGTTTGATTTATTAAATTATTTATTCCTCTTTTGCTAAATTTAAATAAATGCAAAAATCATTTACCTCTATTCACTCACCAATAAAATTAGATTTTTAAATCTAATTAATTCAACTATCATTCACGGGAAGAGCTTCGGGGACAAACTTACAGGAAATCCTCTCAATCTTCTTTCCTCTCATCTTGCCTGGTGTTTTCATGGGGAGGAACAATCCTTCATGATCAACTCCACCTTCTCATCTCATACCCTTCAATTCTCTAGATTGAATCTCAACCTCTGCTGTGTTTTCCCTTCACAAATGAGTGCCGTGAAAGCTATAAATACAGGTCTTTGGCTATAGGAAAATGATTCTAACCTATGCAATCTTACTCTGCAGGTTTTCCAAGCATTCAAGCATTCAAGCAATCAGGCAAATAGAAGCATTCATCCAGCATTCATCAAGCATTCA